>LPNX010086869.1:19653-134409 GCA_001517045.1 Pseudotsuga menziesii | reverse complement strand
ATATTGAGTGTCATTACTATGCTTATCTGCTTAAAATCTTGCATCTTGTTATCTTTTGTTTCCACTGGTTAATTTCAAAACTCCTAAACAACTTAATCAAGATAACACCATCACACTAAGTAATTAGCCTTATTAATTTAATAGGGCCTACCCCCCTTGGCTTTGTTAGGAGTTAGCCTGAACAGAGGAGTCAAGAATAAGGTGAATACCTTGACTCAAGACTTTCCCCCAAAGACACACTGAGTGGCTTGAATATTTCTGCCACGTAACCCAGGTGTGTGAAAGGCGGAAACACTTTTTGGCACCATTGCCTGGGATAAATCTTTTTATTCCTGAGTACGACTTTTGTTTTCTTCCTTTTTTATTTTATTTGTTTGATGAATGCTTAGAGTAGATCCTTAATTTTCATCTGGCAACTCCACTAAACTTTTTCAGTTTTTTACAAAGAAAAGCAAATTTTTTTTTGTGATAGTTCTTAGATGTATATTTTTATTCTCACATGGCGACTCCATTGAAGGGATCAAACCCTTATTTCTCACAAAACTTTTTGAGATTGATTGTGTGTAGGTGATTTGGCATAACAGTGAAATTTAAGGCTCAACTCCATTTTTTAGTTCCAGATATTCTCCATAATCACTTATTCTTGATATGGATATTAAAAGAATAGAATTTTCTGCTCGAGCTTCCTATGATTGTCCTCCCATTTATTTCTCTAGGATCCCTGTCTTTCCTAATCGTCTTGCTAGTGAAACCGCATCTACTTCCCTTCCATGCTTTCGGGGGGATGATAATGATCACTCAGCCAGATTCCATGTTATGATTTTTCTGTCACATATGAGTCAAAACAACATTCAACATGAGGATCATATGATCGCGATGTTTGCTCATTCTTCGCAAGGGGATGCTTCATGTTGGTTTCATGAGTGTTTTCCTGAGAAATATATTACTTCCCTTGCAAGGTTCTTCGAAATATTTTTGAAGCAGTGGCATTATGATGGAAATGATATTGAATCCTTCAATGCTAAATCATTCATTAATACCAATTTGAGGTACTTCTTTCCTTAGAAAGAGTTTCATATAGAGTACCCTAAGATATCTAGTATCAACATGGTGTACAACAACCAACATTCAGAAATCCATTATGATCCCGTCGAATATGTGCATGAAGAGCCATTAATTGAAATTTTTTTGAAGACCATCCTCATGTAACATCAACAGAGAATAGTGATGATTGGGAATGATTTCATGATTATTTTAGTGATGATGATCACATTTGTACTCCAGATCTACCTAAGGATGAAATCATTGCAAAATATTATAGTGAAACTTATGATGAAAACCATAATGTGCATGATGGGACTCCTACCTGTTCTCCATATAATGTTGATAGTCTGGAAGATTTACTGCCTTGATCCCATTTTTCTGAAGAAGATGAGTATCAAAATGAGGACAAGTATGACTTGGATCATGATACAAGTGATGAAGACTCCCTTATGTCCGACAAAGATGTTGAAGAGGAGTCCTGGACATTCATGGAAAATCCAATCTATGAGGAAAATAATGAACCAGAAACTTTGGATGGTTTTTTTGATTCTCATGTCTATGGCATGTCTAAAGGAGAGAACATGGACCTTGTGGCCTTGGAAAATTTTGATATGGAAATGGAGCATGCAGTATATCCATATGATTAGTCTGAGCCATATATCACTATCAGTAATGAAGACAAAGAGAACTTGATATCATAATGTAATATCAGCAATGATGAATCCATCACATCTGACATAGATGGCGGTGATGACTATTGGAATTTTTGTGAATATATTATTAAGAATCCCATTTTTTCTATATCCAGCACGGGGAGTGTCTATTTAGAAATTTGTGGAAGTAAAATTTACTATACTTCCACAGAGGGAAGCATGGATCTGGAGACCTGGGAAAATCCTAGTATGGAAGAGGAGCATTCAAAACTCTTATATGATCATTTAGAGTCATATCATTCAGAGTCGTACAAAGGTATCAATAATGAAGACATTGAGAAGCAGTGTTGTGAAAAGATAGATGTGATGTAGTCAGTGGAATATCAGTCTCAACTATTATCTCGACATATGGAGTTTCCTTATGATTTGGAGCCACTTGGGGCTTGTGCAATGAGTTATCATTTGATAATCCCCGGTGATCAGTATGATGATGTAGTCAGTCTGCATCATCGTTTTGATTGGTATATCAGTCCTATCCAGTCATGGATAGAAGAAGCCTGCATCAGCACATACAAGTTGGGGAAGAATTTTTATGACATTATTCATGCCTATGATCTCCCATCCATCCCGCCCATTCTGAATCTTCACGCAGGTTTGCATTTTCTGAATGAGGTATCCTTACTTTGGATGGTAACCAAAGACAAGGAATTTTTTTTTTATGTTAATAAAATGCTTAGGTGGTTACATTGGATTTTTTATTACACCTAACCTTTTTATATCATGCTTAGAGTAGGAAAATAAGCTCCTAAAAGAGAGCATTTACTTTCTACATTTATGTTTTGTACATAGCTATAATAAAACTTTTTTTTTCATCAGTTAATTAGATTTACTTTTTTTAAATAAATCAACTTAATGGTTCATTTGGTTTTTATATAAAGCCTGTGCTATTGAGGTTTTCTTTTCAAGTTGAGATGTTTTTACATGGTATATAAACCAGATATTCTTGTGTTCTCATATCCTCTCCTTGCCTTAAAGACTAGATCGAGCACACGTCCCAAAGTTTGAGCCAGAATGTTACCACCTAAGTTGTACTTAGTGGTTTTTTATCAAGTGATCCTGGTGAACCGGACAAGGATAACTTGTTTGGACTTCAGAAGACCTTCAGTCTTGCTTCTGGGAAACTTTGTTGTACTATATCACATGTTCATACCCCCTTGGGGGAGTTGTAATAAATGTTCTAACATGATAGTGTCTGTAAAAGACTCGGTCTCTTAGACTTTATTTGGCAACCCGATTAGCCTAGTGTGTTTTTTCCCTTTGTTATTATTGGTTGTTGAATAAATGACTGATAATTTCTGAGTTTTTCACTCAATACCTCCAAAGCTGGGGTGGTCAGCTTGGCATTTAGGCCTATTGAGGTTATTAGAGTCTATTTGTCAATGTATAAACATGCTAGGCATTATGGTTGATTCATACGAACATGTCTAAGTTCCCCTAGGTTTTTTGAATTTTTAAATTTTTAATTTTTTTTCAGTGTTTTTTATTAAAATTTATTTTTTCCAAAACTTAGGCTATTTTTTAATAGTTTAATTGGAAAATTTGGTTTTGTAATAAAAGTGGGATCGGAAGTCAGATTCAGTCATGTAGGTGCTCATTTTCAAGCTAAGAGCACCCAGTAAACCTATAGACCCACTATTTCCTAGTTTCGAGTGATTTTCCATCACTCAGGTCAGAAAGCCCCAAAAAATCAATTATTGATTATTTTAATTAATAAATTGATGAATAATGGAGCAAATCCAAAAATCCTAGATCAATGGATTCTCAACCAATTTGATTGAAATCAATCTCATCGGCACCAGATTGACTGGATTTGACAAATCGTTGATTGAAGGAAGTGATCTGGATGGATCCTAAGTTGAACTTCAGCTTCCTTTATGGGGAATTTCACCCTCTCTCTTTCTCCTCCACATGTGTGGGCTCTTATGGGAGCTCTGTGGTTGATGCTTCACTCAGTAAGTCGATGTGTCATCTCATCCAGCCCCCCAATTGACATTCAGACTCAGTAGAAGCTCAGTTCAGCTTCATATCAGGCATTGATGGACTCTCCTTCAGCTACAGTGGTCTATCTCCTTGGGATTTGTGCCCCCTTTGGGCTGGGTTTTCAAGTTTTTGTATAAATAAAGCATGGCTTCCTCCTTTCCGAGTTAGTTAGAGTTGGATTGAGGAGCCATTGCTGTTGTAATACTGTGTAATATATTTTTCTATTGGAATAAAGTGAAGCTTTGGAGGCAAGATGGTGTCATGTCATTGTATGTGTGGATGAGCATTGCCATGTTTCACTGAGGTAACCTGTATCTATGTTCATAATTTGCTGATTGTTTGTGGATTCATTGCTAAGATTGATAATAAGTTTATTATAATATTAATAGGAAAGGATGTTGTTAATAATTTTATTTTCCATCTCTTTCCTTTTTTATGCATGTTTAGAGATCTAGATTCAATAGGTTTTTAAAGTTTATATGCACATGTTATTCTGAAATCTCTATGTATGTATTAACCGGATCTCACAAGTATTTTGTGTTATAGCTGATTTCACCACTTCAGGTGAATCACACTTTGTATGGCCTTCCCCTGTCCCGCTGCAGACTCCTTAGACCCCATGGACCATTTTTTGTCCTTTGATGTTTCCTTGATCATCCCTAAAAACATATGAAAAATGATACACATGAATTTTAAACCTATAAGCGTGTATATACGCGGGTTTGACCACTAAAACCGCGTACATCGGGATGTGTGCATAATCCAAATCCTTTTGGAGTTTTCCTTGACATTGATCCGACTCATTTGACTCTTGGCCTTCCCTATGCCTTGAGATCACTCGGATTCGACCTTTCATTATCCCTTTGAAAGCTATATAAGGAACCCCTTGGTACATTGAAGGTGAGAAGAGAGAATTGAGAGCAAAGAAACTATAGTCCATTGTTGCTGGAACTTATGCTTGAGTCTGCATCCCTTTGTCCCTTGGAGCACTAGTGTGTTCTTCCCAAGCTTGCCTTTTGCTTGTGAGATTGCTATCGAGAGATGGAGGATTGAGGTGGTGGAGGCCCAAGTGGGGGATTCAATTTCTCTGGTTTGCAGACGTTCCATCAAAGGTTGTATCTTGTAATCTCTGATTTATATTAATAGAAATATCTTTTCCTATCCAATAATGTGTGTTTAAATGAATATTTTATCCATGGGATCATGTCAAATGTTTTTACATTATTGATTATATTTGCTAGAATAGATCTAACACCATGATATATAGAATTCTTGTATTGTTTACTTGTTGTTGAGGAAGTAATATATCAATTCAAGATGAAGATTGGAAAGCTCAACAGGGATCTACTTCAACCGTCCGGAATAAGGTACGAGGTCTGATCCTTTAGTGTTAGACATTTAATTTCTATTGCATATTGGAAAGGATTGATTTCTAGAGTCAAGATTTCTATTGTGGTACCCCAAGCCATAGGAATTTCTCTCCGTAACAGAATTGGTGACTCCGCTGGGGAGTTCCTAGTAGTTGTCCTTTGGGGGTTGTTTTATCGGCATTCAATGAATTTGAATTGCTCTTTCTCTCTTGTTTCTGTGTCGAGTCTGGGGGCATGTATGCCTACTAGGGTCTGATTGGTGTGAAGTCTATCTCATCCTGTCTGTTTTCCTTGAGTTTATGCACCTTTCTTCCTGTATGCGAGTTTTTAACTCACAGTCGCGTATGCACACGGGTTTACTACGAAGAGTCGTGTATGCCCTGGTTTTTGCCTTTTTGAGGAAGTTAATTGGTTGTTGGGTGAATTCTAATATTCGTTGAGTCTCCTTTGGCACTATCTGAGTCTATTTAGACCTCTGTTTCTGACCAGAAACGTTTTTTTTTAGGATAATTTTTTTTTAAGAAGGTTCTTGTCATGGCATTTTCGATTTTTTGTTTGAGATTAGTGCATTAGAGTTCTTTTACCTTAGTGCTTTGCTTGAGTGTTGTTTCAGTGTGCTTGCAGGGTCTAGGGGTCGTAGAATCATTCTTTTTCTTTTTGCATCTCTTGTATTTCTAAAAATCCAAAAACATTTGCTTATCATCATGCATTGTACTTGCATTAGATTTGCTTTGGAGTACTAGTTAGGATTTCATATAGGAAAAATTTGCATTCATCATTTGAATAATAATTGTGCATTTCATGTAGTAGCATACCTTGTTTTCATTGAAACAATGCATTTGCATTGATTGTTAGGTGTGTATTTTACTTCATGTTGCGTCATAACTCCATTAGTTGCACGATCATATCCCTTTTTTGAGTAATAAAGCCAACTAAAATCAACGCTAAATTAAAATGAATTACACTCTTTTCTTTTCTAGGGTGCACCAACAAGATTAGGTTTTAGGATCTTGGAATAGTTCATTGTAAGTTAATTCTCCAAGATCACTAAACAACAACATGTATGTGTCTGTTCATGTGAGTGTGTGAAATCCTTGTTATAACCAGTGTTTCTCAGGATCCTCCTCTCAAAAGGGAGTTAAGCGTGAGGCAGTGTGAGCGGTTATTGAGTGGGATGACCCCTAGTCATAACTGAGTAGCATCAAAGATATTTCCAAGATTGTATTCATATCTGGGGGCTCTTTCGAGAGTTTTGGGCTTTGCTACCCTGCCCTTATAGTTAATCCCGCCTGCAACTGTCTGCCTGAGCATTGATTATATTGAGGTGACCTTAGTGGCCTTACCTAGGATATCGAGGGGGTACTTTGCAGGGGTTATTCTATAGGTGTCCCGGCCAGGTTGGGGTTGGACAGCACAGTCTCTTTACGCGTTGAAGCTGAGGTCCACAATAATTGGTTACGTACCTCCGCTTGTTGTGTATGGGAGTCTCAGGCCTCTCCTAGGAGAGACATACCTGCTTCATTCGGGAGCTCAATTATCCAGCCCTTTTTTGCTTGCATTTGGCTTTAGATTTTATTAGTGATTGCTCTGTGCATGATAGTTGGCCTAGGGTTTATGTAAATAGTGAGTCTTTTCTATTTTTTGAGTCATTGTGGATTCAGGTACGGTTCCTCTCCTTTCTCGTCGTTTAGTAGGACTTATGCCTTCTACTTCTCCTCCACCTTTGGGAGACAGACCTAGACAGTCCAGGCGGACTATTTCACACATTGATTCACAGACCATGGGAGACCATTTATAGGATATTCCTGAACCACCTCCTCCCATTCGTGTAGACGATGAGGATTTTACTCCTACGTACGATCCTTCACCCGACTTGGCTGAGTTAGGTCCCATGATTTCTGAGATAGGAACCATGCATGATAGACCTACTCACTCTAGGATTGATTCCCCATTGACGCGTTACTAGTATGAAATGCCGGAGGACGCTGAGACTCATTTTGAACCTGCCAGCACTAGCTACAATAGTTATGCTATGTCTGGTTTCCCTACACAGGATTTGGCATTTCATGTCGAATCCAACTTTGAGCCTAACACTATGCCTGGGGGCACTCTCATTCCTTACCATGCAGAGAGGTTTGGGAGCACTAGCCACATTGCACCTTCCGTCCCAGTGGTGGAAGCTACATCATATATCCCTCCTAGGTCTAGGGTTAGTGATCTAATTAGGATACCAGATCCGATACGAGTGACGATAGGCGGTAGCACGTACATTCTTACTCAGATTCCTTCGTCCTTGATTCCTAGTTCTGCAAATGTACATCCTCCACCTTATTCGCGTGGTCCTTCGAGCCGGCATATGGCTACGAGTCAGGTCCGTATTGTGGTTACTAAACCTATTGTGTCTCAGGTTTACATACCACCCGTTGCTTCAGGAGGCTATGTTCATACTTCTAGAGGTCATGTTGCTACTTCTGGGGCTTATATCCCTACTTCCGGTATGTATACCCCTACTTTTGGAGCATATATTCCTACCTACAGAGTGTCTCATGGGGCATCGCATGTGATGGATTATGGACCCTATTATGGGACGCAGTATGGACAAGGTTCTTCACCTTATGGAGGCAGGTATCAACACCCTGCTTACTCTCCTAATTACGGCTTTGTAGCTCATACTAGTCAAGGTCCACCGCACTATGGTGCTTCCACGCCACCCTATACAGGTCATACAGAAGGAGGACACTATGGCCAAGGCCATGGTGGTAATCAACCCTATATGAATCAGGGAGCGGTCCATCGACCTCATCATCCTAGGCTCCCTTTCCTCGTGACGCTCAATCTTCTTGACTTATCGAGATTGACAAACGATCCTGTGGCTCATGACCCGGCTTGGCTGGCTGTCCCTACCAAACTTCCTTTGGACATACCTAAGTTCGAGGGAAAACTGGCAGAGGATCTGAGCGAACACGTTACTACGTTTCACCTATGGTGCTCTGCGAATTCCTTACATCAGGACTCAATCCATTTGAGACTATTTCAACGCACCCTTACAGGGCCTGCCACGAAGTGGTATATAGAATTACCTAGGGGAGCTTTCGCTTTGTTCGACGAACTTGCGATGAATTTTCTTAATCACTTCTAGCTACCAGTGCATTATGACGTTGGGACTGAACTCTTGTCAACATTTTGACAAGATAAAGCCACACATATTTATGATCATATTCAAGAGTGGTGTAGACGGAAGAGGTTAATTAAAGCTTTTATACCACCGGAATTCCTCCTTGAGTGGTTCCTCAAGTCGTTATTGCCGTATATAGAGAAGGATGTTTCCACATCCAGAGTGCAGAACGAGGAACAAGTGATTTTTAGGGCACAGGAACTGGACTTGATTTATGCTCAGTCCGGTTTTTTGTATGAGATTATTCCCAATGCTCCTCGTTCCAGTTTTGATCCCAAAGTCAAACATCGACCACATGTCGATGACATTGTGGGTCGTGCAAGTGCGAAACCTGTGGATTCGGTTGCAAAACAAGTTAGTCAATTTTCAATCAACGAATCTTCTTTGGGACAAGCTATGGTTTCGTCTCAACCCACCCAAACGACGAGTGTACTCTCTGTGCAATCGTCAGACCAGAAGGGTAACCAGCAGCCCAGACGGAATAGAAAAAAGGGTAAAAATAATCAAAAGGGTGGGAATAAGAATGAGAATGCTAAAATTAATGACAAGAACAATTGAAATACTGGGGGGGACAAGCAAGATAAAAGTAAGGTTAATTTCCCTTGCAAGTTATGTAAGGACAATCACCTCACTTACTTGTGCCCTCGTATTGAGGAAGCTTCGAGATTCTTGGCACAGGGCCCAGCTGTGCTAACTAATCCTTTACCACATAATCAAAATATGAACTCAGAGTCCCATGACCAGTTTGGTGATGATGATCCGCTGGAGGGTAGTGGTCATGGGTGCATTAACATGGTCCGTGCTGCGAAAGTTGTGACCCATGCGAAAGATTATGGTTTGTCACAACCCATCCCAGGAAAAGAGCCTGATCCACCAGGGTCCCCTTTGCGCATTGAGAAACCTGTGGATAAACCTGAGGCTATACCTCGCATTCCTAAGGGAGTCCTTAAGTGTTCAGGGCATAATCCAAATTCCCAAGCCACCCAGAATTATTCAGTTGTTGACGATTTGGGCCACACTCCTTGTGCGATGTCTGCATTGGAAGTGCTTCAGAGTTGTCCTTTGCAAAGGAAGGCATTTCTTTCTACCCTTGGTGTGAACGATGATGATTCTTCCTCTGTGATTAAATTTGAAACCACAGGACTTCAGCCTCGCTTTCCCTACTATATGTCTCTTTTGGTTCACGTAGAATGTCTTAATATGACCGTCAAGCGCACTGTGATTGATGAGGGCGCTGCTGCTTCTGTGATGTCTTTGTCCTGTTGGAAGGTTCTGGGTTCTCCTGAGCTATATAAATCAATGACTATGTTAATTGCGTTCGATGGGAGATATTTTAGGCTGCATGGAATTCTTCCTTCCCTTAAAGTCCGTTTGGGGGGGAAGACCATTGCGATATAGGTTAAGGTGGTTGATGCACCCCTTGACTACAATCTCTTACTGGGTAGGAACTAGATGTACAGTATACAAGCCGTTGCTTCTTCCTTGTTCTGTGTTGTATGCTTTCCACATAACGGGAATATTGTAACGATTGATCAAACGACATTCAAGAATCTGTCTGTTACTGCATCATTGGGAGCTTCGATCCCGATCGTTGAGCACTCTCAGCCGACAACTGGGAGTGTGGGTGTAGGCATGTATCCATCCCTCATGGGAATCTTTAGTTGTCCTGCACTGATCCTCATGATAGGATCTAGTTCCGATGAGGCTTCGACATATACGACATCAGTGTCTTTTCGCACAAGTCATATGGAAGATCCTTGGATTCTTCCTACACCGAGTACTTCGAGTGGGTCCGTCGAGACAAATGTGCCGTTGCCTACAGCTATGATAGCTTATCAAGCTAATCTCAAGAGTGTTGCAGAGCCTAGTCCTTCCTCTTCACGGATAGAGCAGGAGGACCCTTATGTGCTGCCGGCATGGGTAGTACAGTATTCTCATGCACATGACTACCTTGATACAGTTTTCCCTTCAGATGAAGCAATTATTGAGGCTATGTCAGGAGTTGAGCCACCATGGGAGGAACTTCATCATAGATCTTACTTTCTTCCAGAGCTTGATCGTTTGGAGCGTGAGGATTTTAGGGCGGTTCTTAGTAAGAGAGTTGGTATTCCTATGGTTCCATTAAGCTCTCCTGGTTCGATGGCTGATGGAAACATGGCTAACATATCTTCAACGATTCCTATCAACATATCTCGCAATCCTGGCACAATAGAGAATGTCTATATTGAGGAGGAATGTTCCCATGCTGAGATTCTGGAATTTACCGAGCTATTCAAGGAATTCCGTGATATTTTTTCTTGGTCTCACGACGAGATGCCAGGTATTGACCCTCGTATTGTCGAGCACGAGATTAAGACTTACCCCAACGCTAAGCCTGTTCGACAACGTTTATGTGCGGTGAATCCTAGGAAAGCACCCGCCATTAAGGCAGAGATAGAGAAGCTGTTGAAATCCAGTTTCATCTATCCCATTCCCTTGACAGAGTGGGTTTCAAACCCCATTCCAGTGGATAAGAAGCAGGGAGCGATCTGCATATGCACTGATTTCCGCAATTTGAATCGTGCCTATCCTAAGGACAACTTCCCCACACCATTTATAGATCAGATTTTGGATGAATGTGCGGGTAGCGAGGTGTTCTCCTTTATGGACGGCTTTTTCGGGTATAATCAGATACAGATTAAACTTGAGGACCAACATAAGACTGCATTTATTTGTCCTTGGGGAACGCTTGCATATCGAAAAATTCCTTTCGTCCTTAAAAACGCCGGAGCCACATTTCAGCGGGAAATGACCTTGATTTTCCACGATCTCAAGTCAATTATTGAGGTATTTTTGGATGACCTCACTGCTCATTCTCGCATGAGAATTCGTCATCCCTATCACTTGAGATTGGTATTCGAAAGATGTCGGCACTATTCGGTTAGATTAAATCCTCACAAGTGCATCTTTTTTGTGAAATCAGGTCGTTTGTTAGGATTCATCATTTCTAAAGAGGGTATAAGAGTTGACCCTTTGAAGGTTGAGGCAATACTTCAGTTGTCTTCCCCGAAGAATATTCATCATCTTCAGTGTTTGCAAGGCATGGAAAACTTCTTACGCAGATTTGTTGTCAACTTTGCCAATTTGACTAGAGGCTTCATGAGTCTCTTGAAGAAGGACACCCCCTTTTATTGGGATGAGTGAGCCCAGGAGTCCTTCAATGCACTCAAGAGAGCCCTAGCATTGGTCCCCGGTGATTAGTCCTCCAGATTATAGCCGTGATTTTCTATTATGTGTGGCCAAGTCCTTAGAGACAATTGGTATGGTTTTGGTTCAAGAGGATGAGGAGCTCCAAGATCATGTCATATATTATCTGAGCCGAAACCTTATTGATGCAGAGATTCGTTATTCTCATGTCGAGAAGCTTGCTTTAGCTACTGTACATGCGGTTCAGCGGTTGAGACATTATATTCTCCTTCCCCAGAACTTGGTTGTGGCCCATGTCAATCTGTTTCAATTCGTCCTCACTAGAAGGATGATTGGGGGAAAATATAATAAATGGATTGTCATTTTGCAAGAGTTCGATCTCGATTTTGTTTCGGCAAAATTGAAGAAGTCTTTAATTTTTGTAGAGCTTATATCAAATTTCCCAAGCGAGGCCGAGGAGTTGGTTTGTGAAGATATATTTATCGATGAACACATATTATTAATCTCAACATTAGACCCATGGTATGGGGATATCATAATATATTTACAAACACTGAAGACCCCTACTCACCTCTCGCGAGATGAACGACGACAATTAATTCATGTCTCTAAGAACTACCTCATAGTGGACAATACTTTGTACCACCGTGGGGTAGATTCCATTTTATGACATTGTTTAACTCATGAAGAGGCTGAGGTAGTGCTGAATGATTGCCACAGAGGGGCGTGTGGTGGTCATTTATCTAGGCTTTCTACAACTCAAAAGATTTTAAGAGCGGGTTATTTCTGGCCGTCGATCTTTAAAGATTGTATGGATGCAGTCAAGAGGTGCCACCCTTGCCAGGTGTTCGCACGTAATATGCGCTTGAAAACTACCCTGTTACATCCCATTATCACCGCTGGTCCCTTCACTAAGTGGGGGCTCGATTGTATGGATTGCAACCCAGCCTCAGCTGGGGGGCACCATCACATTATAGTGGCTGTGGATTATTTCACAAAATGGGCTGAGGCTATGCCTACAGTAAAATCCGATGGTAAGACAGCCGCTCACTTTGTGTTCAACCAAATTATTGCTCGGTTCGGGATTTCGAAAGAGCTTGTCACTGAGCATGGCTCGCACTTTCAGAACCGTATCATGGAAGAATTGGCATCCAAGTTAGGGTATAAGCAAGAGCATTCATCTTCTTACTACCCCAAGCGAATGGACAGGTTGAGGTAGTGAATAAGTCACTCAAATCCATTCTCCAACGAACCATCGCACAAAGCAAGAATAATTGGCACATTATGTTATATCCTGCTTTGTGGGAATATCGAACCGCGGTTAAGACTGCCACTGGTTTTTCTCCATATCAGCTTGTACATGGAGTGGAGTCGATATTGTCAGTTGAATGCGAAATTCCTTCATTGAAGCTAGCTGTAGAACTCTTACCAGACACTTCCCCATTGGAGGAGCATTTGGTTCACCTTGATCAAATTGATGAGCAGCGTCGGGATGCCTTGGTGGCTCTAGAAGTCAATAAACATCACGTTAAGGTCCAATACGATAAGTATGTCTGCCCAAGGGAGTTTAGTGAAGGAGACTTGGTCCTTTTGTGGGATCAACCGAAAGAAACCTTGGGGGTAGGGAAGTTTAATCCTATGTGGCGTGGTCCTTACGTGGTCAAGCGTGTGTTAGAGAAGGGTGCATATGAGTTAGTGGATTACGAAGGAACAGCCTTGGTGGAGCCTAGAAATGGGCTCTATCTCAAAAAATACTATGCATGATCTTTATCCAAGGCTGCTTTTTGTATATTATTGTACAACTTTGCATAGTTAGGTCTTTTTCTTATCGTGATCGGGTTTGTGATTAGTTTCCATTTCTTTTGGCAGATGTCAATGGAATCTTCCACCTACATAGGATTCACGGATGGTGCAAGCCGTCACACTCAACACTCAGGCTCTGCTGCTTGGGTGATTTATACTCCTATGGGTCAGGTACTGTCTTCAGGAGGTGTATGTCTACGGCCATATTCCAACAATGTTGCTGAATACAGCGCCATTATTGAGCTTCTACGGGATGCCATTTTACATGGCATTCTATCTCTTGAGGTACGTCTTGATTCAGAGTTAGTAGTGTCACAGCTCAATGGTTTGTACCATGTTAGAGATCCGACGTTATTGAGAAGATTCTTGTGTGTGAGATTGTTAGAACGACAATTTGACAACATAACATATATACACATTCCAAGAAATAATAATCAAGTTGCTGACTCATATGCTAACTACATGTTAGATTGGCATTTGTTTCATTCACAATAAATTAATCACAAACACATTTTTACACATGTAAATAAATAAACCGATCACCATAAAAAGTTTTATATATACATCAAAAATGTGATAATACATAGTGTCATGATACAAAATTAGGTCTCTCAAGCCACCATCATATAATATAGGGTTGTACAAAATGTATACACTCCCAGGTGTCTAATCCTGTGGAGAAGGAGGAGGGTTGTGATCATGGAACGTGAATATGGCTCTAGCTAGTCATCGAAATAAACGTACCCATGTGCGTGGTACACCCACCATCTGCCGCTGCATGGCCTCAGGAAATTCCTCGACTTGCACCATGGGAACTCTATGTGTCAATATCACGAAGTTGGTATGAATGCTCTGGAGCGTTCGCTTCACATCCACACTCATGATGTCATCTCCTCTTCCCCTTCATCTATGATAAGGGAATCCCTCTGGCCGTCGTGGTCCCACATCTGCACATAAATGGTAGATGTCACTATGTATCATCACCCAAAAATATGTTTTTTGATTCCACATAATCAAAAAAATATAAAAAAATTAAATAACTCAAAAATTTAAAAAGAGAGGGTCGAGATTCGTTACCTATATCACCATATGCTGATCCCGGTGGTAATGGCATGTCTGAGTCCCCCCCAGAAATTATCCCTGCACAGGGGTAGTCATCGATGGCAACTATTTGTCGTCGCCACCATGGAAAGAAGTCATCTGGATATGGGTTGGCCACCCTACCACCCCCAGTCTGCGCATAGCATCTTCCCAACGCCGTTGGGCCAGATCTCGAACCCCGTGGAGAGGAACGTCCACTCTAGGGATCAATCCTGAAACATGCTCGAAGAAAAATGTGCTCAAAATACTGCTAAACCTGAATTTCTGCACCCTTCCTTCCTTACACTCACTAAGCTGGTGTTTCATGTTGCTCAGTAGTGTAGTACTCTAGTCGTAGATGGTGGGTCTCATGCACTCTACCACGTAGAAAAACAGAGGCCGGGAGGCCTGGTGGAGTGATGCTAAGCCGGCTATCCTGCCCAATGTCAGTAATATGGCCTTTAGGCCCAGCACCTATATAGCATTGGTAGGGATTTGACTCCCCACCTTCTCGGTGTCTGGATAACAGTACACTGCAATGTACTCCTTGATAGTCACGCCACCTCCTGGCCCACCACGGGAATGAAGGTTCACCACCTTCTCTTGTCTAGAAAGCCCTGTGATAAAGTATATGTCCTCCACCTCTATGGTGAGGGACATACCATCAATATGGAAGGACTTTAAGTCTGGATACCAATAATCTACCAGCATCTGTAATAGTCTTGGTTTGGCCCTCAAACCACCAAGACACCAAAATTTATAGAGTCTGCATGCACGTAGAGCTTTTTGAGCCATTAAGTCGGCCCTTACTGCTTCCTCTACTTCACCATGCTCACGCTCTCTCCACTCTAGAACCATCCTACACAAGAAATTGCAAAATTTACCCATTAGTTTATTGAAAAAACCATAGGCACGACCTCATACGCGACTGTTTTCAAAATAGCCGCGTATGTATGCGGGTTTGAGGCCATTTTCTGCATATATCCATCCCTATACGTGGAAAAATCCTCAATTTCTACGTGGGCCGCAACGCTCATTTTGGGATGGCCTAAAAACTTTATTTCACCATGAAAATTCATAAAAATTGTATCAAAATGCAAGAGGAGAGCATGAGTAAATACCTGGAAGAAAACGGTAGTGAATTCCGCCGGCTGGATCTCCTGGAATTTGCTGTTGAAAATTAGAGCTCAAGTGGGTAAAAGTTTCAAATGATTTATGTTTTTTACTATTTATATAAAATTTTCAAATATTTGAAAATTTTTACCCCCTTTCCTATAGTTTCAACATTTTCTAACCATTTTGGACCGTTTTTTACATAATTTGTGATGTAGAGGACATTTTTCAGTGCTGTTTCAGCCATTGGAATGACCCATTCATGTCGATCTCAGGTATCATGTCTAAACTGGAATATAGTTTAGGTTTGATCATAGTTTTCATTTTGCATAACCTTATTACCATCTCATCATGACTTTAGGTACGAACCCACTGTATTATGTCACGGAACCTTCTTGCTGCTTTAGAAGTGATAAGATAAGAGTGGTAGAGCTTTACCTTATATGGGTACCCTAGTTAGCACCCTATTTGCATTTGGTGCCCATGCTGATGTTTTCTCCTTTAGGGTGTGGGAGTCTGTTGTATAGTACTGCCATGACATTTTGCAAGAGCCTCATACTCCTCTTGATCTTTTGTTGGCCTATTTCCCTCAGGACTCCCTCATGTCAAGTTGTGAATGCATTATCATGAGCTTTGCCTGCCTTATTGAGCTTTATGTCAGCTCCCCTAACATTGTGTTTCAGCCATGTAGCCTGAGCTTGTCTCATGTCTAGCCATGCAGAGCCATTTTTTATATCCTTCGCAACTTGATTCCCTTTTTACTGGGAGGGGATTTTCCCCCGAGTGTCGATATCTTACACATGTATCCTTGCATTGAGAATAAGTATGTTCCACTGCTTGGAACTAGTTTGTTTTTCCTTATGACACTCGTATCCTCCTATTTTGTAACTATAAAGCTATTTTATTCTTTTTTCAAGCTTTTTAAATAACTGAAAAAGTCCAAAAAAAAATTTTAAAAACCAAAAAGCCGGACAAGGAAAGATGTTATCTGTGGCAGCTGTCAAGTCGTGTCGCCTTCGAACAGAGCACTGTATCTCACATCCATTGATTGGGTTATAGTTTGACTTTAGGAGCTGTACTCTTTTATCTGAGTTTATCTCCACCAACTGGTTAAGCTTCCAGTCCCCATGGAGCCTCTGTTGATGCCTCCTTTGTCATAGAGATGTCCCATTTTGTATATCGAGTCTATGCTACCTTCATTCAGTCACCATACATTGTTATGCTCTTGTTTGAAGGAAGTTGAAGCCTGAGTTGGCCATTCCTCAGTTATCTTGGCTTTGCATGTTGGCCATTCCTGGTACAGTTACTAGTTCGTTCACCTATGATCGAATTCTTCCACATTATACAGCTTTGCTGAGTACCTCGTGTTGGATGATGGGGGATGCCTTAATGCCCTCCTTCCAGCGGATTTCATCCCATCGACTTCAGATCATTTATTCTGGGATTGGAATCTAGAGTCCTTTTGAGTGCCTTGAGACTTGCAGTCATCAGTGGCAGGTTCTCTCACCATCGACAGTTCTTGGGAATACATCAATGTCCCCTGATCGATGGATTCTCTCAAGTGTTCGACCTCAACACATTTATTCACACTTGTTAGTTTGCACTCTAGTACCTTGATTCCCATTTTCATTATTGGTGGGTGATCTCGCGTCTGTTAACGGTATACATTAATGACTGGTAATCAGACGATGGACTACTATGTTCGACCTCGACACCTCTATTCGCATAGTAGGACATGTACTCGTAGAGGTTTGTGTAGAAGACTTTCCAGATTGGTGGCATCTCCTATATGCTACCTCCTTGATCGTGCTTGTGTTCATGAGATTTCAGCTCTTGTGACTTGATTCCAGTATATGTATATTTCCAGCCACTATGGAGATCTTGATCTGTTATATCTTCAGCCATTATGGAGATCATGGTCCTTTGTATATCTTCATCATGGAGATTCTGATTTATGTATATTGTACGTGGCTATGACCACATATGTTACATCATGTATCATGCCTATTCATGGCCATTGTACTCTTATGTATCGGGGACTGCTATATGTATTCGCAGTTATATGCAGAGTTGTATTATTGTACTATGCTGATTGAGTGGCTGGTCTTCCATTTGGGATCCTTCATCACTCCACTTCTGGGATGGACTTATAATGTATTTCGGCCATCGTATGACCCCTCTGACCTCACACATTAGGGGGCATCTGTTATAGCTGATTTCACCACTTCAAATGAATCACACTTTGTATGGCCTTCCCTTGTCCCGCTGCAGACTCCTTAGACCCCATGGACCATTTTTTTTCCTTTGATGTTTCCTTTATCATCCCTAAAAACATATGAAAAATGATACATGCGACTTTTAAACCTATAAGCGCGTATATACGTGGGTTTGACCACTAAAACCGTGTACATCAGGATGTGTGCATAATACAAATCCTTTTGGAGTTTTCCTTGACATGGATCTGACTCATTTGATTCCTGGCCTTCCCTATGCCTTGAGATTGCTTGGATTCGACCTTTCATTATCCCTTTGAAAGCTATATAAGGAACCCCTTGGTACATTGAAGGTGAGAAGAGAGAATTGAGAGAAAAGAAACTATAGTCCATTGTTGCTGGAACTTATGCTTGAGTCTACCTCCCTTTGTCCCTTGGAGCACTAGTGTGTTCTTCCCAAGCTTGCCTTTTTCTTGTGAGCTTGCTATCGAGAGATGGAGGATTGAGGTGGTGGAGGCCCAAGTGGGGGATTCAGTTTCTCCGGTTCGCAGACGTGCTGTCAGAGGTTGTATCTTGTAATCTTTGATTTATATTAATAGAAATATATTTTCCTATCCAATAATGTGTGTTTTAATGAATATTTTATCCATGGGATCATGTCAAATGCTTTTACATTATTGATTATATATGCTAGAATAGATATAATACCATGATATATAGAATGCTTGTATTGTTTACTTGTTGTTGAGGAAGTAATATATCAATTCAAGCTGAAGATTGGAAAGCTCAACGGGGATCTACTTCAACCATATGGAATAAGGTACGAGGTCTGATCCTTTAGTGTTAGACATTTAATTTCTATTGCATATTGGAAATGATTGATTTCTGGAGTCAAGCTGTCTGTTGTGGTACCCCAAGCCATAGGAATTTCTCTCCGTAAAATTTTGGCAAGTCTTTGGATTCAGTTGTAGGTTCCTATCTTGGAGAGGATACTGATATAGTTTGTTTCTTCACTCTCTCCAAAACCATTCAAAGGCATAGTCCCTCGACATTCCATCGGAAATCTCCACGGTTGATCTTCAAGGCTTCCAACAAAAATGCTCTTCTTTTCCTCTTCCTCCAAATTTTTCTAAACTCAGTATGGTTACTTGTTTGAATATTTTAAATTGTTTAGATCTATCAATTTCAGATTTTCTTTTACACAGATATTTCTTCCTTAAAGCTCCTAAACTAGATCTCATTCCTAAAAGAAAATTTACAAGCATTCTAGATCTAGTTTTAGGAAAAATTGTCATTTTTCAAGGCTGTGAAAGTATATCTAAATCTTGTTGAATGCATGGTTGCTTCCTTAGAGTATAAAAATTTATATTCAGTAATTTAAGTGCTTCATTTTGGATTTCCCCAAAGCAGTCCAAGATCCCAAGGAAATCTTGCTTTGCTTGGTTCCTTTTCTGCTTCTTTAAAAACTAGTTTTAACTTAGAATTTTTGGGTAAAAATTTTGTTCATCCAAAAGTACTTTCAAATTACTTTTGGGCATATTTAACTGTGATAATATTTCTAGTTTTTATCAGGTGTAATAGAAAAGAGGAGGAGGCACTTTCCGAAAATCATTTTTGGACCATCTGAAACCCCCCACGGGGTCTCCGTCTTCCAAAATTTCAATTTTTTGCAATTTGTAAACCTTTGGTCTCATTCCATATAAGGACCGGGTGGATTAATTTCAGTTTTCTAATATTGTAATTGCTGCTAATGTTAGCTGGAATATTTCACCTCCCGCGGACAGCAAGGTGTTCCACTGGTCTGAATGGTTCAGATCCAGGACAAATAGAGGATAGAGGTTGAAGAATCTCCCTAGACACCATAGATACTTTGAATGTAATGCTTCGATCATTACCCTGTGTACCTACAATAAGCTTCAACATGCAAACATATCAAAACCACCAGAATATAATCCACTGATCTATGTTAGTGACTAAGGAATCTAACAACATACATGTGAAATCAAACAACAACAATATATGTGGGACAGAAATCAACTTGCATTAATATAGAAATATGAAGAAGTTTACAAGCAAGCCTTAGTATTGACATGCATCTCCATGAAACCAATCATTCTCATCCCAAAAAGATCCGACTCTATCTCTCTATGCTCTCCCAAATGGTCTTGGGCCAAGTAATCAATCCAACATCATAACAATAGCTTAAGATTTCTCCCCTCAACCATGGCTATGAGCTCATATATATAAGGCTTAATGGATAGGGTAGGTTGAGAGATTAGTGGTTGAGTTGGCCTCTAAGATCCTAAGATGAGAGATCTCGAGCTCAACTGACCCACAACAGTAGGGATAAGGGAGGACACAAGGCTTATCATATAGAAGCCTCGTGAAACTTCTCTTTTTCCCTTTTTACCCAGGGTACCATGTTTCTCCTTCAATGACAGAGAGGTTCTGGTAAGAAACACTTATGGACAAAGGGCCATAAGTAGTGGTGCCACTTGTGGGCAACAGGGGATACGCGGTGCGAACAAGGTACTGCTCCTGGACAACAGAGGAAGCGCGGTGCTGGGAATTTCCATGAATGATTGTTAATAACTATGAGTTTCCACTCCAAGAGTTGGGATTCAGGGAAAGTAGGTATTTCAAAGTTCTTATCACATGATGGTGACAGGATTTTGGTATAACAGGATTCCACCCAAATCTTGAGTCTTAGAGGGATATGATAAACGAGAGCTTTGAGAGAATAAGTCGTCGCCATGAGATGAAAATTTTGGCTCGATCGAAGCATGTTGTCAAGTAGGCATATGTAGTACATCAGTATGTTGACTCATAGACATAAGTAACCAAACTCATGGTTGCAGACCAATACAAGGCAGATCCATGAGAGGAATAAACAAGCATGGCTACTAGAATACAGCGTAGATCCATGTGATAGAGGACTCAAACTTGGACATAGCTACTAGACATACAACGTAGATCTATGTCATACAGATGAAAATTTGAGCATAACCACGACCATACAAATGTGGATCCATGCTAGATATACAAAACTCCATCGCCCTGGGGGAAAAGCAATGAATGCTTTAAACAAATACCCAGGGTCTTTGTCTCGTCTTCCACAAAGTACAATTCTATCCATGTGATTACGATGATCTGAATTCGAACATGGTAGAAACCACTTGATTACCGGCCAATGATGTGAACCTTTAACAAGTGCAAGGGAGATCACCATTAATGTCAATGATTCCCATGGTACCCTGGTACAATCTACTGAGTGCAAAATATATGTCCTGATGTCGAACACCCAGTCGATTCTATCGATCAAAGGTCAATGATGTCAACCTATGTCGAGAGTGAGAGAATCTATCATTAAGGCATACAGATCTCAAGGTACTAAATATTGTTTCTAAGACTATTTCTTAGATGATGAGCTGATGTTGACAGGAATAGTATTGTCGAAGGAGGGCCATGATGAGTCCCACATCGACGACACGAAACTTGGAACATAGTTCTGGAATGATGTGAATGTAGTAACCATATGACCGACTTAAAGATACTGACACAAATACTGTGTAGACTGCAGAGGTAAAACTTCTTCAAATCCCCTTTGACCATTGGGCGGCATGACAAAAAGACTTGGCAGCATGACTAAACAGGACAGACATATAATGTGACAGTGGACAAAGCATTCTTTTGAAAGACTCAAAGGAGTGACATGACTCATGAAAGTGGATCATCACAGAGATCAGCTGAATACCCAATTGAATGACATGATGTGTAGACAAGTGCCATGTTCAAAGGTAACGGCAAACAACTACCATTATTTACAATATAATTCCCTTCCCATTTCCCCCATCATGATCGATGAGTGCCTCTTTTCGGTTTTACGAGTTCAAAGAGGGTAACAAACACTCAATATAGCTTATCAGAAGACAAGCCTAGACACATATATTTTACGAAACTAAGAGAGTAGGGGTTCGTTCCCAAAATGGGTCTCTCAATGTTTAATTTTATGAGTCCACTGAAAGAAAACTCGGTATCGTTCATGTTTGGAGAGTTTGAACGAATATGGAAGAAGACTCCAAAGGGGTCCTTTTTCGTATGATTTAGTCTCTAAGGCCTGAAAAAGTGTAAAATCATACCTTAGAGAACTCTTTTAGTCATGATTGGATGGAGTGTTATTTTTTCGTAAATAGTCCTAACTGAACCGAAAAAGAGATAACCTACCGTCGGACGGACGACTCTTCAAATACTTTAACGAGCGTGAAGAAGACAAGATTGCTTGACAATCTTTTTTTATTTAGGGAGCCTAAAAAGAGTTTAAAGAGAACTCCATGAGGTTTCTTTACACAATGTCATTTTTTACGAGCTTGGAAAGAATCAGAAACGGACTTGACGACTTTTTCATCTTTAAGGAGCTTGAGAAAGAGGTGAAAAGAGGACTCCATGACGCTTCTTTACACAATGTTGATTTTTATGAGCCTAGAAAGAAACTTGAAATGGACTCGGACCTTTGATACTAGATTTTTACGAGCATGACAAAGTGTCGTAATAAACGCTCATTGACCTTTTCCGTTTTATGAAAGTGCGAAAAAGCCATAAACAAACTTTCCAAAGCTTCTTACTATAGTTCTCTTATCCTGCAATAGACTCAGAAATAAGTGTTAAATGCATTCATAACTAGCATTAAAGGATTACGACAGATAAACTTTGACTAAAATATGATTTTATATCAAAACTATAGTATGTTAGACCCAAAAATGCCTATATAAGTTATGTAAATAGTAAAAAACCAAATCATTTCACTATTTACCTATAACAAAGAGCACTTGGAGCATTTTCTTAGCCAGATATTCCGCAGCTAATACTGGGAGTTTACACCATTCGTTTTCAGCATCGTCAGTTGTAGGTAACAGCTAAGACCCTTCTCTTTCATTTCATAACATTTATTTTGAGATTTGGTGGGGTTTTGGGCTCATATGGCAAGCCCTAAAACCTTAAAAGAGGGCACCGGGCTACCCCTTGCGGGATACGCGGTACCACCCGAGAACTGCACAAATAACATAGTGGACAGGCGGTGCCACCACCTATCTCCAACGGCGCACAGGCTGTGCCGGTCATGGAGAACTTAAACTGATAGCATAAGTAAAATGAATTCATTCCTTTGATTTTTAATGATTTAAGGATGATTATAATGCATACCATTATTGTTTTTGGTAGGCCTAGGTTGCTTAAAACATGGTGATATGGAAAGAAAGAATGCATGATAATGAGGATGTTGCTATTGAGAGAAATGTAGGTTGTATTTCCGCATTACGGGACTGTGGGCTCCTTAAATTCTTCCGGACCCCAAGCATGGTGTCACATGAGCGGTTACTAGAACACATACTGCAAATGTGGAATCCAAAGAAACAGTATTTTAAGGTGGGGGCCCATATCCTTACGGTGGAAGTAGAGGACATCTACTTCTTGACAGGTCTCATGAGACGGGGTGCCCCCATCTCACTGACAAGATCCCGTGGAGGGGATATTACCACTCGAGAGCTCATAGATCGTCATTTTGCACCAGGGACAGGTACATCAGGGAAGAAGATCCCCATCAAGGCAGTGATGGATAGGGCCCTACGGACTGTCCTATTTACCATGCAAAGGGTGGCCAGGAGTTAGGGTGTGCACCAGGCTTCTAGGGCACACATGATGTATGCCATAGAGGCCATGGCACCCACAGTGTTGAACTGGGAGGAATCCATGCTTCCAATCTTCAAGGATCAGCTAACTAAGTGTTGGGTGGGAGAGATAAAGTAGTTTGTATTTGGTTCCAATTTAGCCTGCTTCTTCTTCGAGCGAGTTCCATAGATGAGACCTCATGTGGTCTTTCAGAGTCTAAGAGCATGAGACCCCCATATGCTGAGGTGGGTACAGGTCATGGCTCGCACAGGAGCGGGTAGGGGAAGGGTGAAGTTCGGTGATCTATTATTCAGATGGCTATGAGATCAGATCCTCATGGTTGAGGATTATGCTTATGTAGGCACAGACTTCACCGAAGATCCTGACCTACCACTCCCACCTGGCGGACAGTGGGGTGACATTGGTAAGAATCAAGAAACCCTAAAATGGATGAAAATGTTCTTATGTTTTTTAATGTTTTATATTTTTTATGTTAAGTGATGAGACCTATATATTCTCATGTAGATGTGGGAGCAGCGCGACCTGGAGGAGCATCTTCATTGGATAGGCGAGCTGGAGCCTGCTTTGTACCACAGGGTGATGATATCACCAAGGAGCTGGAGGAAAACCTGGAGAGGTTGACCTTGGATATCCCATATGTTGACATAGATGACCTCCCGATGAGATATCAGAGATATATAGCAGGAGTACTGGGTCGATTCAATAGGCTGCTACGTAGAGTAGCTCAAGTAGTGATGTTCTATCACGAGTAGCACTAGTGTATGAGATATGTATTGAAAGATAACATCTTTAGGATTTTGTATGATGATTTTGCCTGAAATCCTACGTGCTTCAGACGAGGTCTCGGGACCTATTTTTGTAAACTTTTTGTATATATATATATATATATATATACAGACTTTTACATGGTGTTTATATGTTTCAAATGGAAAATTCATTTTCTATGAGTTTTATGTGTCTTTGAATGTTTATTTACAATGTACCATGTTTGTTTTGATGTCATGAATGGGAAATATGCCAATCTACGATGTAATTAGCTAATGATTCAGCCACTACATTATGTTCCCTAGGGATATGCCTATAGGTGATGGTTTCAAATGACCTTTCTAGCAAACGTACTCTCTAGAAGAGGCAGAGGAGCATCGGGTTCCTAATGGTGTAGACATGGTTTAAATGGAAAACCACAAGCTGTGAGTCCATCAAGACTACTAGATCATGAACATCCCAGGAGGAAGCTTCAGCCAGAAGACTGATGACTACTTCATACTCGACGATGTTATTAGTAGCGGGACCTATACAAACCGCTCCTAAACTGACCAAATCTTCACCTGGGGAATAGAGGACCCAAGCAGCTGAGGTGAGATTCAAGGTGTGGTGGTAAGCACCATCAGTGAAGCCATAGAAATCCATCTGCATGACCAAAACATGGTATAAACAGATGCATAAACTAAACTCAAAACCATCTTGAAAATACTAAAAGCAAACTGAAAGTCAATCAATATACATATATACAAGATACTATCCAAGAAAACCTAGGCATAGTACCTTTTCAGGTACAACCCTTCATGAGGTTGTCCCAAAGGGATTCCACCATAGTCAATAAGCTCATAAGCTCCTTTCTCTAACACCTTAGAAATAACAAAAGGTCCGTACCACATGGACTCGAACTTACCCTTCCCTAGTTTTTCATATCTCTGGTCATAAGTCAATACTAGGTCACCCTCGTTAAAGACACGGGGCTGGACGGATTTATCATACTACACCTTGATGCGTTTCTTATGTGCCTCACTAGCCGAGGCAACATCTCTTTGAGTCTTGTCAAGGTTACTCAAGTACACAAATCTTTCTTCCTCTGCAGAAGTGTCTGGGAGAAGTTTGACGGCAAGTTGTAAGGATGGAATCTGACATTGGATCGGCAAGACAGCTTTGAGTCCATAGACAAGCTGGAATGGCATGAAACCAACAGTTGTTTTCAAAGAAGTCCGATTAGCCCAAAGAGTGGAGAAAAGAATGTGGTTCCAGTTGGATTTATGATCTCCAACCATCCGACGAAGCATATTTTTCAAAACTTTGTTAATGGACTCTACCTGACCATTAGCTTGGGGATAATACAACATAGAGTTTTCATGGAGAAAACCTAGCTTGGCATTCAGTTCCTCCATCATTTGATTACAGAAATGAGATCTGTAATCAGTAACGATGGACTGCGAAAATCCAAATATAGCTATGATATGATTGAACAAGAAGTGAGCGGCATTCTTACCATGTTCTACATATGTAGGCATGGCCTCATCCCATTTTGTGAAATAATCAATGACTACGATGATGTAACCATGCCCCCTGGCAGAGGTAGGCTTACAATGCATGAAGTCAATCCCCCATTTGGTGAATGGGCCAACGACAATGATGGGGTGTAGCGGAGCAAGATGGGTGCACTTTTTAGGATAAAAATGTTGACAAGGTGGGCATTTCTTAACAGCTTCATGACAGTCTTTGAAGACAGAAGGCCATAAATAGCCAGCGCAAAGGATTTTTTGGGTTGTAGGCATCCAAGATAAATGACCACCACATGCTCCAGAGTGGCAATCATTCAACACATGTTCAGCCTCCTCATGAGTGAGGCATCTCCGGAGAATAGAGTTAATCCCACATCTATACAAGGTATCATTCAGGATAAGATAGTATTTCGCATGGTGAAAGATACGGCGGCAATCATCGTGAGATAAATGCAGCTGAAATCGTTGTGTTTGGAGATAAATAAACAAATCTCCATACCAAGTATCAATAGTTCTAATCAGGAACATGAATTCATTTAGAAATGAATCACTGGGCTCAGATTCCATTGTAGCATAGGGAAGATCACACATAAGATGCCATCTCTAGATACCACAAATCCTAGCAGATGTCCCGTCTCAACGCAAAAAACACATTTATGTAGGTTGAGTCGTATATTATAATCATGGCATCTCAGGAATATGTCTCTAAGATGACCGAGGTGGTCCTCCCATTGCTGTGTGTTAGCACTCAGAATGTACCCAGGTTGTAAAAGGTAAACTCCAAGGTAACAGCAAGAACCACTTTAGAAAGAAACTGGTATTTTATTCCAGAGAGGGATCTCTCAATAAAGATTTAACAGGACCAGATATAAAACAATATTTAAAGATTTGTATGTATGGCTGAAACAATCACATAACCATTGGGCATGGATTCACATACATATAAAGATATCACAAAGACATATACACGAGATTTATCAAAGGCGAGATAATCACATCATCACAGTCGTTCAATTTAATCCAGATGAAACAGAAGAGACGAGGAAACAGTCCATTAACACAGAGCATCAAAGATGAATTATATGTCAACTTTAGCAAAAAATGTATAAAATATCTGAAATGATGACTAGAGCATAAACATATGAATTCTAATCACCCAACGTTGTATTTTAGATACGAAGAAGAAACAAAATGAAGTGTTACACTGGGAAAATACAATCACATAAAGAAAGAAGCACAGACTGTAATATCAATGATACATGAATCTCTAATAAACCTTCATGCATTCACTTCGTTATTCAAAAATAGATATGTTCTCCAAATTCATTCCACAACCGATGGGTTCCAACCCCCATCTCATAAAAAAGATGTAAATATATACAAAAATAATAGATCTTCCAAGAAGATTTACAACTGAATGATCGGCTTAATTTAGAGTCTTGTAACTAAATCCCTAACTTCTAGGAATAAATTATTGCTCCAACCCTAACAGATCATAAAGTAAAAAATCAGCTTGGTAAAATGTCTTCATCCAGTTAGCTCCATGTCTTCATCCAGTCAGCTCCTTGTTGTATAACACCTGTCTCTATGCATGCAAGATGTATTTGGTATTCCCGAATCTCTCCATAGCTTTCCACTTTTCTGTGCTTGGGGTGTCACACTCCATCATCTCTCTGATTAATACTTCAAGCTCCATGTGCGCTTCATAGGACATCTTGGTCAATCTGCTTCTGATAATTGCGAACTTCTGTAGAATTTCGAAATCCTCTGTTAACTTATCCACAATAGTTTTTCCTGTTAGGATCTTTTCCAAATCATCGAATTTAGAGTGGTCCATGCTATTCTGAACTAGCATGTTGTGATAATGCTCCTGAGAGAACATCCGTCCCTCCTCGTCCCAAAAGGAAGGTAGGCCATCCTCAAAAAGCTCCTTGAATTCTTGCTTGAAGTTATTGACCTGTGTAACCATTTCATCTATTCTGTCCTCGACCGTCTTCATTAAATGATGTTTGTGAATAAATTTCTTAGCCCACAGCACTATGGATATCCTATCTTTTATCCCTAAATCATGTAATTTTTGATAAGTCAATGAGTTTAAAAAGTTCAGCGCATTTTGAGCTGTGGTGAGAGGTCTTTTTCCCATGTGTTCATTCACTAGCTTTAATCTTTGGTGGGCCAAATTGATCAAAATATTCTGATCATCAATGAAATTCAGATAATGCCTGAATTTGGTAATTTCAATAGATAATGTGTCCCAAATAATGTGTTTTTCTCCTTGCAGGGGACCTTTACCAATTATTTTCTCCTTCAATTCATTGAACTTCTTCTGCAACTAGTTTTTATCTTGTAGTATTTTGTTTTTATTTTCATTCATTTTGGCCAGTTCAGATTTGATCTTTGCATTCTCTGTCTTTAGTTATTTGGTTTCTTCATCTTTTAAACTAACCTGGGACATAGGCACCAGCAGATCATCCGCAGAAAAATCATCCAACGAATTCTCGATATTCACAATGGACAAGTCTTCACCTGTGGGAGTTTGACTCATTAACTCCTCCATAATTTCCTTCTGATCAATTTGATCCTTTTTCATCAAGGAAATTTGAGACAACAGTTCATTTCTTTTAGCCTCCCACTTGTCCTTTTCTTCCTGCAACTCAACATCTCTCCCTTTATACTCCATCATCTCTTGATGGATCTTGTCTTTTTCTTCTTGCAAAGCCAATAACTTAGAGGACTGGACATGTTCAGAACCTGGGATTTTCAATTTTTTCTTCAACACTTGAAGAGCATTGTCTTTTTCTTCTAGCATCCTACTGACTTCCTGGGTGTTATCTGAACTGACAATATCTATTTGAAGCTTCTTGATCTGGATGGCATTTGCCTTATTTTCAACTTTTTCATGTTTCAGTTGAATTTCTAACTTATCTGTCAAAATTTGTAATTTATTTATCTTTACCATAGCTTGTAACAAATCTACATAAATTATATCACTGGTTTGTTTATGAAGTTGTATCTTATCTGGTATACTGATCTTATCCAACCGGATCTCCATCTCTGACATCATTTTGTCATTTACCATGGCTAACTTGAATATATTTCTTTCGGCATCTCTAGCAGAAACCAGAGAAGTTTTTGGACTGTGTAGACTTCTCACTCGTGGCAGCAAATTTCTTGTCTCCTTAAGAGACTGTTTTCTTTTCTCCATGTAACTAGCTTTGAGCTCTTCTTTTGACCTAAAGACTAGGCTTGATTCTGAACCGTCTACATTAAAAGAGAACTGATTTACTTGCACAACCTTCATTGGAACTAGAGCAACCTTTTTGAAACCATCAAAAATTTCTTCATTTACAATTTCACCACCTTGAAACAACTTTGCCTTTTTATGCGATCCATCTTGGTCAATTTCCATACTTTTGATTTCAGATAGACTTCTCTTAATCACAATACTAGTATCCTCTGATGTTTGGGATGCTGTGACAGGTACAGTATGGGAATCTTCATCAGACTTTGATATCTCAGTAAACTACAACCAATTTGTTGTTTCAGCCAATCCCTCAATAGATTGGTGATCAAACGGTTTATTCTTGTTAGCCTGCTTCCTCAATGAGATTACATGGTGGGGATCGTAGTTTATCTTTGGCTCCTTTTGGAAATCCATATTCTCCAGCAATTTCTCTATGAATACTAAAGCACCTTTACTTTTGAAAATGAAAGAACCGACCTTCAGGGGGAATTTAATATTTGAAGACTTTTTGAAAGCTCCAAAGTGCTCTTCTTCAGACTGTAGCCTTTGTCTCATGAATTCCAAAGCAAAAATCCTTGGGGTTAAGAAGGTAGGTAACTTATAAGGGTGCCTTGTAAAACCATATAATCTTAACACAGTGGAGTCTCTATGCAGGAACCAATCTCCAATTCGGTCTTTGGGTGAAGGCTGCATCAAACATTTCATCTCATCCAAAACATGAGGCAATTCTTCATCAAACAACATTTTATACACTTCCGACATAATCGAATTGGTATATTCGAACATGCTGATTTGCTTGGGCAAATTAGAAGAACAGATAGTATTCAAAAATTGCAACTCAGTGACATTGGAACACAACAGCATGTTGAACAAGTAGGTCTGAAATCTAAAGAATCGAACCTTTGGAAACTCACTTAGCTGAAGATGAATTGATTCAGCTAGGTATTCATCTAGACTAAACACCGAAATTGACTGAGATTCAGAGCCTAAGGAACTTATTCTCAACAAAAAACCAAGGACGACTTTGCCCACGTGACAGTCATCATCCAGACCTAATATTTGACAGACTAGAGATACAACCAATTGGACTTCATTTTTAAAAATATGCACAGGGTAAGGTAATAAAAAACCATCTAAAGATTGAACATCTTTCAGAACACTAGACAGGAATTGGCATCAGACTTCAGTTTCGCACTTCTTGTAAAATTCAACAAGGACCGACTCATTCACTGACTCACGGCTATCGGGGTAACTATCAGGTAAATTAAGGTTTTCTCGAATGACTGTAGCATTGACTTTACAAAGTATTCGGGATGTGGATTGACTCATGATAATTCTCTGAGAGGGGGAGTAGTTAACAACACACCATTCTGCAAATTCCGGGAAATGGAGGGTTTGTTCGAGGGCGAAGTAATACAGAAAGGATTTACATACATTCAATATATCATTTCCCTGTGAGTGATAATACCATAATCTTTCTTTACTAATAGACACGCTTCCTACAGATAGGAAGGGGTCACATACGCCCCTATCTCTGTCGACCAAATACTCTTCTCTATCATCTATAACATGAATACTCTGTAATTCCCCCTCCTTGTCCATAATTTGATTGACAATGGCAATTCAGACGAACGAACTACAGGGTTCAAGCTTTACCTGTTTAACTGTAGAGGCATGTGCTTGGTGTGCTCAAAACTGACAATCAAAAGTTGACGAAACTGCACGTCCTTTTCCCCCACCGGAGCGAATCAACAAAATACCCACGGAACAAGTCAACCTTCCTTTTATAAGGCCCCACTCCGGAGCACTCCCTCGGCGGTTTGCACGAAACCACTTTAGCCTCCGGAGTATGCCACAATTTGACGCGTGGACAGTGGTTTATATTCTGCGACCACCTTCTACCTTTATCTGCCGTGAGTTTCCACACTCTGGACTCATTTGTAACCATTGATCCACTTCGCCTTTGATTTTTAACCGTCAGATTAAGCGCCACATAATTAATTCCGCTGGGGGTCTCTGGTCATAACCTTCGTGCAAGTCTCCATTCCAGAGTCATCTCCAACCGTCGATGAAATCGACTCTTATTTCCCACCGTCATATTGAAAGACACGTACCCGATTCCGCCAAGCGCTTGGGTATTATCTACCATGCAAGTCTAAGCTCCGGAATTATCTTCAGCCTTTGATGTGGTATACCTGTATTTTCCCACCGTCGGATTAGATAACACGTATCCAATTCCACTGGGCTTCCCAAAATTATCCCCCGTGCAACTTTATGCTCTGGAATCATCCATAGCCATAGATGCGATCGACCATGATCTATCAGCCGTCAGATTGGATGGCATGTATCTAATTCCGCTAGGATCCATTGTTTTAACCATAGCGCATGTTCTTAAAGCGGAACCTATACGGGCCGTGGATCTCTTCAAGCCGAATCAACAGCCGTTGATCTGTGTATCCTATTAAATGCCCAGATATAATTTATCTTCCTTGCACCTTTGGAGAGCGGACATAATGTAGACCGTTGATCTCCGACTCTTCACTCCACACCATTAGATCTTTTGACACTTCATCGTTTTTCATTGCTCATCGTACTCTTATATCATACCACTTAACCAAAGTTTGACAAGCCACTATTGTTTCTCCTTCCTTATGGTCTTTTCATCCTCCTGCTAAATAGATGTGTTAACACTATGAATGAGCAGGGAGGTCATCAAGGTACAGTTCAACAATATGTTTAATATAGTGAAACACATAGGACATCGCATGCTGAAATGTGGCTCCAACATTTTTCAAGCCAAAAGGTAACTTCTTATATGCAAAGGTTCCCCATGGGAAAATGAATGTCATCTTATGCTGATCGGAGGGTAATATTTGAATTTGATTATAGCCAGAGAAGCCATCCATGAATGAAAAGATGACACTTCCAGCACAGTTGTCAATAATCTGATCGATGTGTGGAGTCAGAAAGTTGTCCTTGGGGAAATCTTTATTCAAATCCCTTTATTCGATACAGACTCTAATGGTGCCCTACTTTTTATTGATAGGGACAACATTCGATACCCATTCTATCAGGAGTATAGGATAAATAAACCCAGCTTTGAGAAGTTTCTCAATTTCAACTTTAATAGCTGCGGCCTTCCGAGGATGGACCTGCCTAAGTTTTTTCCTGACAGTTTTAGCTGTGGGATAGGTTTTAATCTCATGGACCACAATGGATGGGTTAATCCCCGACATCTCTTCATAGGACCAGGAAAAATAACACAGAATTCATTAAAAAGCGCCTTATATGCTTCATATTCATTTGCTGAGCAGTTCTTACCAACATGAAAATGCTCGATAAAATCAGGCTTGGCTGATATGTCAATTGGGTTCATTTGAGTAATGTTGCAAAGGTTTCCTTCAGAATCTATATCTTGCAATAATATAGGACTTTCGGGAATGTTGATAATATCATTAGGAAACAAGGATGGAAAATCATGGCTAACCGAACTGGTGTTTGGGAGGAACATGGATCTATGATGGTGATCCTCCCAAATAGGCTCATCTGTATTCATGATCTCCATAATGGACTCATCGAAAGGAAAAGTATTAGAGAGATAATATAGAATAGGAAGAGAAGGTTCTAACTAGTATGGTAAATGGTAAGGATCTGAAGCCACTAGATGAAGGTCATCAGTGTGATCATCGAAAAAGGTTTGAATGGTGTCATACATAGTTGGTGTGGACTCAACGAGGTGGACTCAACAACATGTTTGCCCTTAGGATCATAATCAAATGAGGCAATCATATGAACTGTTGCGGTATCTGTGCTAGGAGGAGTGGATGGAAAAATACCCATAAGGGATGAATCCTTCAACATGCCTACCCCAATCGACTGGTAAGGAGGAGGGGACTGGCCTAACATGGGGATGTTATTAGTCGTGGAGGTAGTAACATCCGGCATACAGCAATCAAGCTGATCAATAGTAATAATTCTTCCTAGATTTGAGAATTGGACTATTCGGGATACTGTTGAGGCAACAACAGTCATGGAATAGAACCAATTCCTTCCTAGAAGGAGGTTGTAATCTAAAGGGGCATCTACCACTTCTGCTTGGATGGAAATGGTTTTTCCCCCCAGCTCGATCGATAGGGATGATATGAGAACATGGGGTTGGAAACCCCATCCGTCAAAGGCTTTAAGGGTCATAGGTGATGTGACAAGCTCGGGAGAGCCGAGAGCCTTCCAACAAGTCAGAGACAACATCAAGGTCAAATATCCTTCATCTAGTACCGTTGGAAAGACTTTCTTTCCCACTACTTTCGTAATGATCTGAAAAGCAAGTTTATGTGGTAATCTAGGCTTGTAGTTCTCAACATTGAAATGAATCAAGTTAGTGTTATCCGGGTCTAAAGCTCCTAATGCTGTCAAGAAGTTCTTGCGCTGTGTAGGGTAAATTTGGAGTACCTCTAAGGTAGACATCGCACAAGGTTCCTGAGAAATATCATCAACTACATTATAAAATTGAGCAGCTCGGGCATTTGGATTAAAGACAGCCTTCCAAAGAGTATCATTTGGTGGGCGCAAAATCATGTCGAGAGTAGGCTTCTCGATAGATAAGGGGATAGTAGACGAGGATTCAGGAGAACTAGTAGAGGGAACTTTCCCTGAAGAAGATTGATATTCTTTATTATCTGTAGGTTTGTCATAATTATGATTTCAAGTTTGCAAATTGATCGTATCTGAGCACATCATACGAATTTCCTCTGATGAACTAGAGTTACCCTGATTAGACATGTGGTCTATCAGTTGTTGTTGAGAGGGAAAAGGATCCGTAAGTACTTCAGGTGCGGGATTGGACTTCAAAAACTGGGAGATTTCATCCCGACGAGGACACTCCTTTGAAAAATGGTCACCACTGCATAGCAGATAGGGATATTTTTCCTTCCTTTTCCCTTTGTCGTTATCACTGTTGGTTGGTCATGGAGTCTCCTGTTGGTTTCCAGGTTTTTTATTTCGATTTTTACCTTTCTTCTTATTATTACCCGAGATTTGAGTACTTTGAATAGAATTGACCTCGGTGGAAACCTTAGGAGTCGAAGGAGTAGGGGTGGTAGTTTGGTTTTGAGTGGTAGGTTTCACTGCGGACAGGAACTAGATTGAACTAACAATCCCATCAATAGGTACTTCTGTTGGTGGCTTGGCAGGATTAGTGCTAGGGAGAGGAGCTTGAGGAATCAGGTCATAAAGAGTTCTAGACTGGGAATAGACCAAGTCTAGGTACTGAGCCCGAATAATATCCTTCTCTTCAGTAATGGCACCGCCCATAGCCACATCTCGAGCAATAGGAGGAAACAAGGATTTAATGAACCAATCAGCTAGTAACTGATCCAGAATGGGGGCCTTAATAAGCCTTCTCCACCTTCTCCACTCATGAATATGATCAGAAATGTGGGTGGAGGTGTTCTTTTAAAGAGAGATTAAAATATCAGTGCCCATTTCATAATGAATAGGGAGCTGAAAGTGTGTAAGAAACACGGTTGCCAATGAGCCAAAATCCACAAACGAATGTTGTGGGAGTTCAATGTACCACTTCGCGGCCGTACTGGTCAAAGTTCGTTGAAAGAGTCATAACCGAACGGAATCATCCACGAGGGAGTTGGAAGAACACCACAAATGCAATGTCATAACATGGTTCTTTGGATCATCTCCCTACTTCCCATCAAATTTTAGAATATCCGATGGTAACTTTACCAGAATAGGAGGCCACGAGGGATTGTGTCGAATGAGGACATTAATCAACTTGGACAGATCGGGCAAGTCCAAAGTTGTTATGAAAGGTAACTTTCAGTTGGGTTGCACATACTGGTAATATTGATATGGCATATAATTACCAGTAGGACCATAAATTAACTAAAAAAAAGGTTGTTGTGAGGAAGAAATACCAGAAAATATTCCCATAGGGGGTTGATTTCTAGGATCAAGACTGCTAGGACCACTAGGGCCTCTAGGAGGAGGACTTCCAGGGTCATCGGGACCACCAGGACTACCAAGACAACTAGGACTGCCAGGACCACTAGGACCACCAAGAGGCAGACCGCCAGACCCTCCAGAGCCACTAGGAGGTAAATCTCCAGATCCTCTGCGACCACTAGGCGGAGGGCCACCATACCCTCCAAAGCCATAAGGAGGAAAGCTACCAGGACCCCCAGGACCACTAGGACCATAAGGAGGAAAGTTTCCAGATCCTCCAGGACCATTAGGTCCCCCAGGGGGAGGACCTCCGTAAGGCGGTCCTCCGGTACCTCCTGCAGTATGTATTGGTATCCCTCCCATAGCTGGCATGTAAGACCAATTGGGTTTCCCCCATGGCATAAAAGTGTTACTAAAGTATGGAATTCCAACATAAGGCATTCTCGTAGGATTGGGTGGATGATTACCTACAGGTATTTGATAACCATAACCTCCAGAACACCGAACGGTTACAAGTTGTGCCCCCAAGGGCTGACTTGAACTAGATGGGGGATTCACCACATTAGTATGGGTGGGAGGGACATAAACTGTAGATGGTTCTATGTTAGAGGTATGCCCTTGACTAGGTACAATTCTGGTGCCAGATAATGTAGGTCATGTCGGGGGTTTTCCCCCGGCACTAGAAGGTACTGACGAAATGGGAATTAAAGGTTGAGTCCCAGGTGTAGAAGACCTGGGAGGATTAGGAATAGACATAAAATGAGAGGTGATAGGGGTGGTAATTTTACCTGGGTTGTGTGGTGTTACTGCATGATCTATAATCGGTTCAATGGGTCTCATAGAATCAACAAGTGAACAATATCCCATAGGAACAGATGTGGAACGTGATGGTGTTGGTCCTAATAGTTCATCTATCTACTTATCAATCTCTTGTGCATGGAGAATGGCAGCATAGTATTGCCTACGTTCTTATTCATCTTTAGAAGAGTTTAAATGGGTGCCAAATGAGGCAATGTCCTGTCCTATAGAGGTATCCCAAAATGGAGCATTGGGACCATAATCCGGACGGGTTGTATCGTCAACATGACCTTCTGTGGGGAAATGGAATGATGTATTTCCCCTAGAAGGCTATTGGACCAAGGGAGGTGAGTGTGAAGAATATGGTACTCCACTTTCCGCAACCACATTATCTCCCACTTGGGAGGTGGTAGCAGCTCCTTGGTTGATAGCTTCCATTGGATTTTCTCCTAAACCAGGAGTAAAATTGGGTGGCAAGCCCCGTACCCTTCTGGACTGTCTTAACTCAGCCAGTTTGTACAGTTCCTATCTAACCTAAGGTCTGAAAATCTAGAAAACACACCAAAAAACTTCCCTACACAAGCTATAGGTCAAAACAGGCACACTTAAAATGATAGGAGGAGTTCAAAAAGTCAGGTATCTCACCAGGATTGTCAAGAAGGTGCCACTTGCGATATACCTCGAGGGTACGTGCATAGTAATTTCCCTGAATGTTGTTTTTAGTGTATGGATCCAAACAAGATGGCCAAAGGGATTTTCTCAGATAGATAAGGTATCCTAGTGGGGTCTCTCGATATACTCAAGGTACGTGGGAGCTCGAATCGGTAGTAGTACTGTCTAATGCATAACCTTACACAATGGGCCTTCCAATATACAATCAAGTATGTGAAGTACCTTTCTATATACCTCAAGGGTATGTGAAAGGCCATTTAATATACCGATGGTATGTGGAAGAAATGTGCAAGTTCCAGGATGTAATGATGACAAATAACGATGGCTCCTATGCTTAACAATGCCCGAACATGTCTCTAACCTATCACTCAATTGCTACATAAATTTTAACCTATAACTACCGTTAATTTTAAAGTGGACAGTTAGGTGAATGCATGATGTTTTGACAAAAAAGTAAAACCATGCAATATGATAATGCAAAATATTCACTTTACCATTCAATATGCCTACTTAAGGGAGGGAAGAGAGTATTTTCTTTTTTTTTCAAAACCAAAAATAATTCCAAACAACAGTTATGAACACCAAATCAAAGACAAGCAATAACTTTTCTAAACTAATTTATCTTTTCTGAAAGCAATTTGAAGGGGAAGAATCTCTTTTCCTAAAAGAAAAACAAGAAGCACACCTATATGAAAATGCACTCTATTTTTTTTTCAATTTTCTCAAAACATAAGCAAATTTAACTTAAAACTACCATTTTTTTTTTATCTTGATTGAGATAATTCTAAATACATAAGAGACAAAAGAACGTGAAGATCTTGAAAGCTTGTAAATCCAATCATAAAACTAATGTTCAACGCTAAATGATGATATCCTATTCTCAGTAAAAAAAAAATCTTTTTTAAAGGAAGGAAAAAGAATTTTACTATGCAAATAAGAAATGAAACCTATAAGCTAATCTATTGTTCTTCTTTTAGTCTATATAATAGAAACGAAAGAGATCTTACTAATACCCTAAGCTTTTAGAAAACAAGAAATCCTTTCGCAAACACAACCAACAAGCATAGAAGCAGATGAACAATCAAAAGACCTAATCAAACTTTTGAATTTCCACTCAAATCAATCTTAAACCATAAAATTATCAAGCCAGAAACATCAGATTCTGTAACACAAGTCTGATAAGCAGCACTGAAAGTAGTAAAACTAAATTTTTTTACAAAGAACATGAGGAAAAAGGGCTCTGGAATGATGCCTACTTGGCACCACGCTTCTCAGGTGTTGACAGAGCATTTCTAACACAACACCACTTCTCGCCAACGGGTTACAGGTGGTGGCACCTCGTACTGCCCACTTTGTTCAGGCGGTGGCATCACTCCTCATACACAACATAGGTGTGGTTCCTTGTAGATGACCAAAACACAAAGAGAAAAATGGATCAAGTCAGAAAAATACTAGATCAAGGTGAATAATGCTAGATTGAGTATGAAAACAGAGCATAAAATATCGAAATGACTCAGATTTGAACATATCTGGAAGTTTCAAACCCAAATAGACTAAGTCAGAAAGTAGATCTGACTGAAGAGAGTTGAAGAAGGAGCCTAGATTCAGACAAGAGTTGCAGACTAAGGAAGATCATAACAACTGATACATCTATTCCCCAGCGGATTCACTATATTTATTAGCTGGAATATTTCACCTCCCACGGACAGCAAGGTGTTCCACTGGTTTGAATGATTCAGATCCAGAACAAATAGAGGACAGAGGTTGAAGACTCTCCCTAGATGCCGTAGATACCTGGAATGTATTGCTTCGATCGTTGCCATGTGTACCTGTAATAATATTCGACACACAAACATATCGAAACCACCAGAATATTATCTATTGATCTATGTTAGTGACTAAGGAATCTAACAACATACATGTGAAATCAAACAACAACAATATATGTGGGATAGAAATCAACTTGCATTAATATAGAAATATGAAGAAGTTTACAACCAAGCCTTAGTGTTGACATGCATCTCCATGAAACCATGCATTCTCATCCCCAAAATATCCAACTCTATCTCTCTATGTTCTCCCAAATGGTCTTAGGCCAAGTAATCAGTCCAACAACATAACAATACCTTAAGAGTTCTCCCCTCAACCATGGCTATGAGCTCATATTTATAAGGCTTAATGGATAGGGTAGGTTGAAAGATTAGTGGGTGAGGTGGCCTGTAGGATCCTAAGATGAGGGATATCGAGCTCAAATGAACCACAATAGTAGGGATAAGGGAGGACACGAGGCTTATCATCTAGAAGATTCAAGAAGCTTCTCTTTTTCCCTTTTTACCTAGGGTACCGTGTTTCTCCTTCAATGACAGAGCGGTTCTGGTAAGAAACGCTTATGGACAAAGGGCCATAAGCAGTGGCACCACTTGTGGGAAATAGGGGATAGGCGATTTGAACAAGGTACCACTCCCGGACAACAGAGGAAGTGCGTTGATGGGAATTTCCATGAAAGATTGATAAGAACCATGAGTTTCCACTCAGAGAGATGGGATTCAGGGAAAGTAGGTATGTCAAAGTTCTTATCACATGATGGTGATAGGATTTTGGTATAACATATAATAAGAAGAAAAATATTTTCAAATAGGCTCTTTCGATCCTATTCACCATCCCCCCTGGGGGATCCGCGTCCGCCCCGTCCGTTTCACTTTTTTGTATTTTTCCATTTTTTTTGTTCTAGTTTATTATTGACATGCAGGATTGTATACTTGAAAATATTTTGCATTATTCCATATTTTCAATTCAAAAGTAATCATACTACTTACCCCACGACTTCCTGATTGACCCGCAAGGGGAAAGAGATGCGTGGTAGGAGTAATTAGAAAACAGGTGTTGTGTATCTCTAATTCCATTTTCATTAATTGTTTTAATAATCATAATAAAATCAACCCCTCTTCGATTCCCCGATTGAGGTCCACTTGGACCAAAATAGGTTCCTAGAGGGTTTTCTTTTTTAATAAGAACACATTTTTAAAAATTTACTAAAAATAACAAAGACTCTAGTGTGTATGCTCTATACATGGTTGTGGTTCGTCCGATCAGTCAAGTTGCATCAAAAGCACTTGAGTGACTAGATTAATTAGTGTTCACCTCCCAAATTGACAAACCATCATGCTAAAATCCAATGCCTCGAACAAACTGTAAATGATGGCAAAATACCCAAAGGAGTGGGAATGACTGGAAAGTGACCTTTTGGCACCAATCTCTGTCACACCCTGATGGGTGTGTTATGAACAATAGTCTTTGAGACTCCGTTTGAGCCCACAAACACCTTGCGGGTAGCCGTGAAATTTCAATTTTGGATATACTCCAAGTACCCCTTGGGTATATCTGGAGTCCCCTTTTTGCCTAATTTAATTCATTCACATTCCACATTAATTTAAAATCTACCAAGAGACATTTGCAAAACATTCTTTCAAGTGCATGCAAGCACATTATTTTCTCTGTTGACTCCATTTAAGGCACTGGTGATTTACTTTGATCAATTCTTTCGATTATATATAATTGAGTGTCATTATTGTGCTTATATGCTTTAAATCTTGCATCTTGTTATCTTTTGTTTCCACTGGTTAATTTCAAAACTCCTAAACAACTTAATCAATATAACACCATCACACTAAGTAATTGTCCTTATTAATTTAATAGGGTCTACCCCGCTTGGCTTTGTTAGGAGCTAGCCTGAATGGAGGAGTCAAGAACAAGGTGACATCCTTGACTCAAGACTTTCCCCTAAGGACACACCAAGTTGCTTGAATATTTCTACCACGTAACCGAGGTGTGTGAAAGGTGGCAACATGGTGGAACATTGCAATCACACAGTTAGTTGCGAGACAACTCCATCATCCAAGATAAGTATCTCTATTATCTTTATTTATGTAATGTATTTGCTTATGAATGAATATACTGGTTATGAATAATTATTATGAATATGATGAATGGATGATGATGAATGCTTGTCAAGTATTTCAGTAGAGTTACTGTTGATAAATGTTAGTGCATTTGCACCTATTTTTTCCTTGTATGTTTTATGCATTTTTGCCTAAGTCCATGAAGGGCAAAAGTGAGAAAGTGTAGAAAAGTTTTAAGGTAAGGTTAACTTTCTAATTTCCAAAGTCCGAGGTCGAAAAGTGGAAGTCAAAAGTAGAGGAAAAGGCTAAGGTCAAAAGATAATTCTTCCGATTACTAAGTTCTACACTGGAGGGAGGAAAGGAAGAATGCAGAAGGTGTAAATGAGGATAAAGGCTCCGTCATTTGATAGTTTTTTTGACTTCTCAGTTCTAAGGTCGGAATGACAGAAGCGGAAGTGTGGAAGGAGGAAGGAGGAATTATGAGAAGTGAAAGTCAAAAGATCCATTAAGTATTTCCGTCGAACTTTATGTTTCCAATTTCCAATTTTCGAGGTCAAAAGGGAGGGAAGCAGAAATGAGGAAGGCTGAAGAGTGTTTAAACGACTCTGTCGGACATTAAGTTTTTGATTCTTGATTTTCAAGGTCAGAAGGGCGGAGAGTGGTAGTGTGAAAGGTAGAATTCGGAAGAGTGTTTAAATGTTTCTATCGCACATTATGTTTCTGATTTTTTATTTCCGAGGTCAGAAGGGTGAAAAGTGGAATTTCGGAACGCGGAGTGCGGAAAGGACAAGTTTAGTGCGGGAAAGGTGTTTCTGGTTGCAGAAGGGATATGTCAAGGGAGGAACAAATGATATGGATTTATGTGTGAAATGAATGAAAGAACAGATGCATAGTCATAATCATAGACATTTTGCAAATATAAAAAAGATACAGTAAACACATATTCTATTAAATGGCGGAAATAGAACAGACTGTAATAAAATATCTAGAATGGCAGTGGCTATATCTAAGAAGAGATGTGACTGCTACGCTCATTCATGCAAAGATAAATAAAAAATGAGGCCAAGGGGGCCTATTTATAGTAAGAATGAGGGAAAGAACCCCAAAAACTCCAAAACATAACCCTAGAATATGAACCGCCATAAAGTTTGCAGCCCCAAGGTGTTAAGTTGAATAGACAACTTCTCGGGGTCATAACTTTTGCATATGATATCCGATTTGGGCGCTCGATAGCTCATTGGAAATATCTATCTGAGATTTACATGCCAAAAAACGTTGTTTAGGGCCTCAAAGTAGTTCAAAATTTTTGGGACCCAAAAAAACATAGAAATATAACTAGGAAATTGCCACAATGGACAATGTTTTTGAGCCAATGGAATAGGTGGGTGGCCACCGATCTCCATCTGGATCAACGATTATTACAGTGGTTTATAATCCTAAGAATGAAGGTTGAAGGGTGTGTTACTATCCATGCCCTATGTTTTAAATGGAGAACAAGGGTTCTTGAAGTAAAAATTTTAAAATATCCACATTATCGGGTATGGGGACATTACATTGTGGTATCAGAGCTAATGGTTGCAACATTGGGCCTGGATGGGACAGGTGACAGTAAGTAAATGGTTTTTAATTATGAAATTTCTATGCAGCTAAAAAATGATGTTGTTCACACATTTTGCAGTGTCATAGTGCAGATTGAAAAAGTGGGTTTTTGGATCAGCCATGAGAACCTACGACATGTATGATGCACATAATCCCTATGAGCATGAGGAAGATGCTATGGTAGAAAACATCCGAGTTGGAAATGCTGATACAAATTATAATGGGGGAATATTTCAAGATACTCCCCCAGATATTACAAACACCATGAGAAACCTGATTAAATCTCAAGAAGAGCAGAATCAACTGAATGCAGCCATGCTACCGAGTTTGACTGACATCCAAAGGTGGATGAGCTCTGGGATTCCCACGGTGAAACTAGAAGGTAGTAAGAGAAGTTCCAGAGGGAGAAAGAGGTCTTCTAGTGGATCATCTAACTTTGAAGGATCCACTAGGGGTTTGAGCTCTTCATCTCATAGAGAAGAAAGAAACAGTTGTTATAGAAACAACTCATCTGACGAGTTGAAAAAGGCAAGGCCTCTTACCTTTAATGGTGAGATAGAGACTGGTCAAGAAGCTGAAGCTTGGCTTCTTGGGATGAAGAAATATTTCCAAGTCCAAGACTATTCAACAAATATGAAGGCTAGGGTAGCCATCTTCAACCTGAATGGAAGAGCATCCATATGGTGGGAACACCTTATGCATGTAAATAATATCAATAGCAGAAATATCATGTGGAAACATTTCAAGCAGAAGTACATCTCTGACAGGTACTATGATGACACGATCAAAGAATTCCATGAGCTGAAATTGGGATAACAAACAATGGAAGAGTATGCAAACAAGTTCTTGGAGTTGTTGAGGTATGTCATATACATCAAGGATGATAAAGTAAAAATACAACATTTTATGAGTGGGATACCTCAGTCTTACAAAGACAGAAATGATTTTGATGAACCTAGAACTCTAGAAGAAGCAATAAGGAAGGATAAGTATTGTTATGAGAAAAGAAAAATAAAATATGATACCATAAGGTTTGGAAGAAAAAAAACAAGGAAAATTTTGACCAAAGGAAGAAAGTTTTCAAACCTTATAACTTTAGGAATTAGCAGAAGAAGCCATCCCAAGATGTGAGTAAGCCAACTAGAGTGATGGGAGAAAAAACAAGAGATCCACAACAGCACATAGAACCTCTCCAATGATGGAAATGTTCAGGAACCCACATGCGCAGGAATTTCCCACTTGAGGATGGGTATGTAAGGCAAGATCATAAAATTCAATAAGTTGAAACCGTGGGTCAAGTTGCAAGGACTGTCCCTAGGATTTATGCAGTATTGGAGGACCTCCAGGAATATCATCAGGGAACTGTGGCTGAAGTTGCATGTAAGATTGCTAAGCAATTTGTTTCTGTTTTAATTGACCCTGGATCTACTCACAGTTATATTACTCCTAGAGTAGTTGAGATTTGTTATTTTAAGAAGTTAAAGCATAGAAAATCATGGTTAGTTTAGCTAGCCACTGGGACTAAGAGAAGGTCATTGAAGTGGTAGAGAAATGTCCATTGGTTATGGATGGATTGGTCACTCACAAAGATCTGAATGTTCTAACACTAGGTTCTTATGATATTCTCTTTAGAATGGATTGGTTGGAAGCACACATAGTAAATCTTGATTGTTATAATAATAATTTTGAATTCATGGATGAATAAGAAACCCAAAGGGTTGTAAGAGGCATTCCAAAGGTGATCTCTTTTATGAATATTTCAGCAACGCAACTGAAGAAGTTATGTAGGAAAGGTTTCCAATTGTATGAATCCCATGTGTTGTAGGAAACAGATAATGAAACTCCTAGTTTGGAGGACTTTCATGTGTTTCAGAAATTCAAGGATGTTTTTCCTGATGAGATTCCAGGGCTTCCTCCAAACAAGGAAATTGATTTCACAATTAAACTTGTGCAAGGAGAAACACCAGTGTCCAAGACACCCTACATGATGAGCACACCATAAATGATATAGATGAAGATGCAACTACAAGTGTTGTTGGAGAAGAAGTATATCATGCCAAGTGTGTCCCCTTGGGGAGCATTGGTGTTGTTTGTGAAAAAGAAAGATGGTACACTCAGGTTGTGTATTGATTACAGACAGCTAAACAAAGTCACTATGAAGAATAAATACCCTTTGACTATGATTGATGACCTTTTTTATCAAATGAGAGGATCAAAGGTATTTTCCAAGATGGACTTGAGGTCTAGTTACCATCAGGTAAGAATGAAGGATGAAGATATCCATAATACAACCTTCAGAACAAGGTATGGACATTATGAGTTTATAGTGGTACCATTTGGTCTCATAAATGCACAAACTACATCTATGTTCCTTATGAATAGTGTTTTCAGTAGGTATCTAGACAAGTTTGTTCTTTTTTTCCTTAATGAAATTCCTTTTTATTTTAATAATGAGGAAGAACATGAAGAACATCTGAGGATGACATTGAAATTGTTAAGAGAGCATAAGATGTATGCAAAGTTGAGAAAATGTGACTTCTATAAAGATAGAATTCATTATTTGGGTCACATTATCTCAAATGAAGGAATATCTACAGTCCTTGAGAAGATTGACGCCATTATGAATTGGCCTACTCCAAGAAATGTGACAGATGTAAGATCTTTTATGGGACTTGCAGGATACTACAGGAGGTTCATTGAAGGATTCTCCAAGGTTTCACATCCAGTCACTTCTTTGCAAAAGAAGGGAATAAAGTTTGAATGGGCACCAAGGTGTGAAGAAAGCTTCCAACAATTGAAGAATCTTCTCATAAGTGCACCAGTATTGAATATTGCAGAACCAAAAAAAGATTTTGTGGTGTGTACTGATGCATGTGGTCAAGCACTTGGAGGATTTCTTATGCAAGACAACCATGTGGTATGATATGAATCCAGGAAGTTGAAGGATCATGAGAAGAAATATGACACTCATGACTTAGAACTTGCAGCCACAATACATGCTATCAATATGTGGAGGAAATACTTAATGGAAACAAAATCTAAGCTAAGGATAGACCATTGTGGTTTGAAAGATTTGTTTGATCAGCCAACTCTAAATGCTAGGAAAGATAGATGGTTGGAGTTTCTATGTGAGTTTGATTTTGAAATCAAACACATAAAAGGAAAAGAGAATAAAGTGGCTGATGCACTCAACAAGAAGGTGCATGAAATGTACTTGGCATCTCTTATTATTTTCCAATCAGATTTGAGACAACAGAATGTTAATCATGCTGCTGAAGATGAAATGTATGACATTAGTACAAAAGCGCATATTTTTCCACGGAGGTTTTCCACGTTTCTTACTTTTTGGTGTAAAATCCGATGTAACAGGAACGAGGCGTCACTGTATCCACGCCTAGCCGTCACTGTATCCACGCCTGGACTCTTAGACATCGCTGTATCCATGCCTAAACTCTTGGAAGTCGCTGTATCCACGCCTGACCGTCTCTATAGGGACGGCACCGTCTCTTACTCTTTTCATATTGACACATTTGATATTTTATGGTTGTCTTTCCGCCTTGACCTAATTGATATTATAATGCGAGGATGTGCATGCATAATAATCCTTAGTTATGACTATGAGATGAGGATTATAGAGAAGAGGATGTAAAGATAGGTAATTTTTATATGTATTTTGGTGGTGACCGTTGAGGACAATTGTTGTGAGAAACCACAGATGTATAAAAGGACGGAGGGAGAATAAATCGTGATCATGCCACCCATCAAATTGAAAGACTATTCTTGAGCCAACAATTGTTTTTTTAATTTTATTAATAACCATTGTACAGGTGCTTTGGTCCAAATGTTTTTTCTAACTGATTTTTTCTCCATATCGTGTGCCCAATGACACCTCTCTATAGCATTGCATAAATCAACCTATGTACAGTTTGTGATCTTAGCTACATTCCATTGTTTGTATTTGCATGACATCAAGTGTTGTTTATAGTTGTTGTGAGTCCATGATATTCATGCAAGAAATGAAGTCTTGTAGAGGAGGACTCATCAAACTGGCCTTTTGAATCTCATTTTGACGAAAAAGGAGTGGACATTGGTCGCGAGGTTCACATCGGTAGTAGGAACAAAGTTTTCAGCTTGTTTCGGGCCTAGTAGTAGACTAGTAGTTGTTCTCTGTTGTTATAGTCGTAGTCATTGACACATTGCCACACTTTAGATTGCAACCCCATCGAGAGTCAGAGTCACATCTTGATGGCTAGTGCCTCATAGTGATCAGTGATTACTGGTCATCTTGCACAGCTAAGCACTGAGTGCATGACATGAGTGAGTGAGTTATTATAATTTATCAAATTTCCAATATTTTGAATAACAAGTTAAAATTTATAGCACAGGAATTTCAATATCTTGAGAAATTTATATGGATGGGTAATTTCAAATGTTGCCATTCTTTTGAAATATTGACATAAATTATGCCCTTATTAATTAGAAGGGTAAACATTAGATTTTAATTTTCTTTTAATGGAAATTTTAACTTTACACTTCTAAGAAGGGATAGAACCATTATCCCTTTGAAGGGCTCGAAAGGGTTCAATTTTGAATGTTGTTAGTGTATTTTAACAATTTAACAACACCAAATTTGTGTAGTTTAACAATTTGGGTTTTGACGCCAATGTGATAGGCCTCTTTTTAACATTACATTTCACTCAAGCCATAGATGACCGGGTTCAAGCTATGGTCGTCCCGAGTTTTTCCGCGTTATTCCCTCTGCATGGCATTTTGGCGATCATGGGGCCATACGCTACTGCAATCCAATGAAATATTCATCTCATATCTTCGGGATGGATTATTGCCTCTAGCAGCCTCAAAATTGGTTCCCATGGGTTTCACTAGTGCCAGCCAGCTGCATGCTCAACCCCTTGAGATTATACAGATAAGTTCTGGCTCTAGAGAACTTGACAAGATACTAGAAGGTAAAGTAATTTCTGCAGAACTTGCTTGAGAGTTCTTTGGTTACACGGATACAGTTGAGTTGCATTGTTATTAATGATGGGACTTGGTTTAGGAAAATTTTCAGATCTTAACTCAATTTATTGTGCAAGAGATTACATAGAATCGATTGGTTAACAGTGTTTGCAAAGTGGTCTGAGTTCACTGACGTCCTTAAATTTGCAAATCTATTCTGCAGTCTGTTAACGTCTTTATTCAAGTAAAGTCTAATAAGGGTTGTTCTGCACTATTGGATATTGTCAGATGGTTTCTATTATTTATTTCTATTAAGATAGAGAGAAGTAAATTTCAAAAACATGCTTTAAAATGTTGTTGCCTACTTCAAAATTATACAAAATGTAGTTGATTCTAGTGAAAATTATTATGACTTAACAGTATTTCTCAACAGATTGCTAGTGAAAACAATAATGTTTGGCTTGACCGCTAGTTTGTTTAGCCTATTTAATCCATCACTGCAAAAGAGTCTGAACTCAATTAGAATTTGTGCAATCTTAAAGCAACTCAGGACCTCTTATTTAAGAGAGATTATATTGCTTTCCATTGATGACCAAAAACAATTGATGCAACTACTGAATACATAATTTAAATATTCAACTTTTACAAAGGAGATGCCATCGGTATTTTGAAAAGATAAATTTGAACTTTAAGGTGATAGAAAATATCTAATCTAATTATCTGTGTGTTCTCACAGACCTATATCTCCAAGTGAATTACACGAATTAACACTACAGTAGTTACAAGCAACTTGTAAAGTTTTTGAACTAGGTCATCGGCTATTTTAAGAAAAATGAAAACAAGTGCAATATCTATTCAAATTTACATTATTTTGCTTAACAGAACTCAGTGCCAAGCAGGAGATAAATCATATAGGGTTTTCTGTATTGAGCTAGTATTTGGAAGTGGTTTTATACGAGGCAGTGCGAGCCTCGAGGTGGACTGTGGATCCCTTCTCTTAGTATCCTTTCCTAATTTATGATGCTAATGGAACAGAGATCAGATAGATATAAGCAGAAATATTTTCATCCTGGATAGATTCAATCATTTTGCAAGCTATCAAATCTGCAAATTTGGCTCATCCTTTCAATTAGAACTCTGCAGGGTTGTGTTCTCTGATGCATTCAAAAACATGTACAACCTACCTGCAAGTTGGAAGGGACTTCCACCGATTCCCGTTGATGGGGACTCCTGGTCTGTTTTGCATAGCTGGGCAATGCCAACATCATCGTTTCTGGAGTTAGTTATGTTTGCAAGGTATGTGTAACTATGTTTGCAGTGCTAGGTATGTTACAATGACAAATTTTCATTCTAGTTATAAACATCGGTCTTGGTACCTTCTTGTCCTTGGTTGCAGAATGTTTGTTGATTCCTTGGATGCATAGCATTATGAAGAGCATCATTATAATGGGACATGCTGCTTGAGCCTTTCAAAGATGGAGGTAATTATTGAATAAAAACTTAATCTTTTTTCAATTGGCATTTTATATTCATAATCTATCCAAGACATTGTGCATAGGTTCACTAGCGAGGTTGATGGAATCTTAAGTGGTTCACCAGAGGCAGTTCCCTCTGTGGTCTACCCCCACTGAATGGTATGAGTATTGATGATTGTTTGTTTTTTTACCAGGGTCAGCACTGTTACTGTAGCGTTCTGGAGTTGCTTATGAATGTGTGGGCATATCATAGCGCAAGAAGAATTATTTATGTGAATCCAGAAACAGGTGTAATGCAAGAGCAACACAGGCTGGAGCATCGGAGAGGTCATATGTGGGAAAAATGGTTTGATTTCAGTCTTTTAAAGGCCATGGATGAGGATTTGGCAGAGGAGGCAGATTATGAGCACCATGCAAAAAGATGGCTATGGCCTTCCACTGGAGAAATACTCTGGCAAGGGATTTATGAAAGGGAACAAAATCATCGCCACCACCTAAAAGCATTGAAAAAGAAAAAATCCAAAGAAAAACTGGAACGAATGCGAGGTAGATACAGGTAGAAGTCCCTTGGAAAGATTATTAAACCACCACTACCTAAGGGTGTTGGCAGTGGCTCAGTAAAAATAGAGGATCCTGTGGCCTAGAACACCGAAATATTGACAATGATTTTTCTTGTCTTGCAAACATATGGACTGGATCCTGCTTTTGTACTAGTAACTCTACATGTCCAAACAAAGTTGTGAGGGTGTGATATATTTGTGGTACTATCCATTGTCCATTAATTATATGATTGACAGCCCATGATGGCTCCCTGTTCTTTCATCAATTGGTTGTATAATAGTCATGTGTGTGGGAGCATGCAAGTTTTTGCCCCAGAAATTGTATGTCTCAGACACTGGGAGTTTGTGACAACCTATAGGCAGAGCTACAAGATATTTTTATAGAATACCCCCATGGGAGAGAGAAGTGTACAATGCAAAGAAATAGGCATTATTGGGGCATTGCTAGCAATTGTTGAAATTTCCTTTCTTGTTCCTGTATGATGGAAAAGGAAGGCTTGTATTTTAGCTCCTCACATGGAGACGATTCCGAAACAACATTTTGGATTGAACAAAATTTTCAGAGTGGGAATAAATGTGTTCAAATTAGAGAGAGTATTGATCTTTTCTCTCTCCAAATTAAACTATGGTTTTCAAGTGGAGAATGAACTCAAATTTCCACAATTTTTCTTTGTACTTTTGTTATCCTTGAAGATTTATTTAAGACAAGTCAACAGTTTGGCACAATTCGGTGGCGATGCAGTAGAGTAACATTGCATTCCAATTAAGCAAAGTGATCGGTAAATGGCCTGGTATTTGCTACTGCTTCATTCTTGGTGTTCATATTGGTGTGCAAGAGGTGTCCGCAAGATTCAAAACTGGGTCTCCTCATAGGATCTGCCCTTAATTTACTATTCAACGAAAGGGCAGTGGATCTGCCCTGCATTTTTTTTTTAAACTAATACAAAGTGTGGATACAGCGACGACTAGGCGTGGATACAGAGACGACAAGGCGTGGATATAGAGACGGCAAGGCGTGGCTATAGCGACGTCTTATTCCTGGGTTTGCATTTTTTTTTTTAAATCCTTATACAGAGCGTGGATACAGCGATGGCCAGGCGTGGATACAGAGATGGCCAGGCATGGATATAGCGACGGCTTAGACATCTAACGAAATATAGAACATTGTCGCTCTTGCAACGCAAATTAGGGGTCATCTCTATTGTGACGAAATTGTTTCCACGGAAAAAAAAACACTTAGACGTGGCAATATCCACGCTTTTCTATGGATATTGCCACGTTTTGCCGTGGCAAAATTGATCACTTGTACTAGTGTGAGAAAATAAAGGAAAAATTGCAGCAGTAAAGTATTAAGAAGAGGTATGAGGGATATAAATTGGAAAAAGATTGGCTTCTTACTTATAAAAATAGAATTTATATTCCAAATATAGCATATTTGAGGAGAATTGTTATGGATGAGATCCATCAAGATCCATATTCTTGTCACCCATGATATCAGAAAACAATTGTTACAACCAAAAAGCAGTATTTTTGGCCAGGAATGAAGAATGAAATCACCGAGTATATTTCAAAGTGCATGAAACGTCATCAAGTGAAGGTTAAGCATCAACACCTAGTAGGTTTGTTGCATCCTTTTCCAGTTCTAGAATGGAAATGGGAAGTTGTTTCCATGGATTTTATTACAGGATTGCCAATGAATTGGAGGAAACATGATTCCATCATGGTTGTGGTGGAAAAGTTGAAAAATACAACACATTTTATACCATTCAAGTCCACTTATAAGAATGACGCCATTACAAAAATATTCATGGAAGGATATTTTTCAAATTGCACGGATTTCCTAAGGAAATAGTCTATCACAGGAAGCCTAAGTTCACTTCCAACTTTTGGAAGGGTCTATTTTCATATTTGGGTACCAAGATGAACTTCAACACTTCCTACCATCCTCAGACTGATGGAAAAACATAGAGAGTGAATTAAGTGCTGGAAGACATGCTTCACATGTATGTGATGGATAAACCATGCAAGTGGGAGGATTATGTACACTTGGTAGAGTTTGCTTATAATAATGGACAAAAATCATCCTTGGGGATGAGTCCTTATGAAGCCTTGTATGGAAGAAGGTGTAGGACACCTGTGACATGGGATAATATAGTGAACACGATTGTGCTTGGTCCAGAATTGCTCAAGGAAATGGAACAAGAGGTTGCGAATATTAGGAAGAACCTGAAAGCATCCTAGGACAGACATAAAAGCTATGTAGACAATCATAGAGTGCATAGAGAGTTTATTTTTGGGGATCATGTTTACCTCAGAGTGAGGGAAAGGAAGAGTTACTTGAAGCTATTGATGTATTTGTAACTTCAGAATGTATTCACTTAAATATCTTATGTATTGTACCTTAATGTTTATTTAGGGACGTGTCTGTAATGTACTTGAGTCATGTCATGCCCCGATGTTCCCATTGGAAGATTCAACAATTTAAGCAAGTCATGTAAAGTCATTGTGGGTAACCATCCTATTAATCAAGGGTTAAAGTCCCCGTAGTTGTGGGGTCCTAGGGTTTTTAGACTCTCCTAGAGAATTTGGCCCTAGTGAGTTATTGTTAAGTTGGGAATTAGTATAAATATAGAGTGATCCTCTCTATTTATCACATATTCACTCACACTCATTTGTAGCACATAAATGAGAGAGAAGAAGTTGCTGGGACAAGAGAGAGAGAGAGAATACTACTGTCAGGAGATCATCTTATTTCTTTTGGGGTTTTGCTTTTGGTGCTGATTCTATATCTGAGGAAGTTGCATGGTTTTCTCCTTTATGGTTTCCCTGAGGAATTTTTTTTGTTCATTGTCTCTTATGTTTGATTGTTGTGCTTGTTATTCTCTCAGTTAAAGATCCTAAGATAATGCTAGCTTGAATGATAAAAGTCTAACATGGTATCAGAGCTAACCTGAGAAGAAGACACTATGCAATTGAGAAAACTAGGGCTTCCTACTTTTTGGATCTCACTCCATAGATTTTCAGCAAAAAAAGGTTGGGCTGACTCTCCTCTCTAGGGCACATCTTTTTGTCGAAGCAGAATCTGATTCTAAGCATTTTCAGTTTATGACCCGACACTACTGCCGAAAATTAGGGCTTTCCATAGAAGTGGAATTTTTGAGTGAGCCCAGGTCTAGATTGATCTCCTCCCCAAAATTGAAGTTTAGAGATCAAGATCAAAGTTTTTGGTTGGACAGAACTCCAGAAAAGTCAAACCCTAATCTGCTCTTGAACCAATTATGCAGAAATTCAGCTCCAGCTCTAGATCTGACATCTTAACATGGTAAGATCTAAATATTTTGTATTTCTATTTAAGGTTCTCAATTAAGATGTCTCATCGTACCAATATTGATGAAAATCTTAAGGGAGCTAATAACTTCTGAGCCTGGAAGTATAGTATCTCCCTGGTCCTCGAAGAAAATGAGTTGGATTCTTACATCAATGAAGAGGTTCCAATTCTAGAGGGAGATGAGGCTAAAGCCTTATAGAAGAAGAAATTGTTCATGGCCAAGAGAATTATTGTTGATTCAATCAAGGATCACCTCATACAACAGGTGTCCTCCCTAAAGACACCTAAAGCTATGTTTGATGCCCTGACCAAACTTTTTGAAGGAAATAACATAAACCAGAAGATGACTTTGAGGACCTAGTTGAAGAATGTGAATATCCAGAATGCGGAGACCATACAATCATACTTCACAAGGGTCTCCCAGATCAAAGAACAACTTGAAGCAGTGGATGAAGAAGTGGAGAGTACAAAGATTGTAATGACCACCTTGAATGGTCTCCCTAGGACATGGGACTCTTTCATTCAAGGGATCTATGCCAGAAAGAAGCTAGACAAGTTCAGCAGACTATGGGAAGAATGCTCACAAGAAGAAGCTTGGATAGTAGCTTGAGAAGAAAAGATGGGAAGTGAAGATCAAGCTCTCACAGTACAATCAAAGAAGAATAGAAGGGACTATCATAATTCTAAAGGTAAGCATCCTTCCTCTAGAAAAACTCAACTCAGATGTTATACTTGTGATGAAATAGGACACAATGCTAGAGATTGTCCTAGAAACAAAACAAAATCCCACAAGAAGAAAAACAACAAGAGAAGACACCATGCCCATGATGTAGAAGATGATGAACCTTCCACAAAGAGAATCAAGCAAGAAAGTGATGTTTCTTCAAGTGATGAAGAATATGTTTTGATTTCCGCTCTCACGTGAAACATCATACATGGAAGCAATGATTGGCTTATAGACAGTGGGGATTCCAAACATATGGCAGGATTCAAAGAGTCCTTGTGAAACTGTCAGAACATGAATCACCCCACAAGGTGAAACTTGGAGATGACTACCAGTATCCAATAAAAGGTAGTGGGGAATCCTCCTATAAGCTAAACTCTGGAAAGTCTATGAAGATGAAGGATTTTTTATTTGTACCAGGACTAAAGAAGAACCTCCTCTCCATATCTGCATTAGATGAAAAAATCATGAGGGTTGCATTTGTAGATGGCCAAGTCCTTATGTGGCCAACGAGAAAGACTATAGATGATGCAGTAGTAATTGGAGAGCAAGAGGGAGGACCATACAAATTGAAGGGCCAACCAGAACAAGCTTTGGTCCATGAATTAGTAGAGCCAAATGAACTTTGGAATAGAAGGCTTGCACATGTGCACTACATAGCACTACCACTTGTAAGAAAAGTTGTTGAAGGACTTCCAGAAATTTATACAAAACATGACAGTGTCTGCAAAGGATGTGCAAAAAGAAAGAACACAAAGAAGACATCTCCAAGTAGCGAGAGCAAGGAAAAAGGAATCTTGGAAATCATTCACTCTAATGTATGCGGTCTGATGTCATCCAGTTCATTAAGAGGGTGTATATACTATGTTTCTTTTATTGATGAGTTTTCTAGGAAGACATGGATATACTTCTTGAAGAACAAAGATGAAGTATTCAACGAGTTCAAGGAATTCAAAGCCTTGATTGAGAACCACGCAGAAAAGAAGATTAATACCTTTACATCAGATAATGGTGGACAATTCACATCAAATGAATTCAAAGAATTATGCAAAGATTCATGTATTAAGAGGGAGTTAACCACTCAATACAATCCACTACAGAATGGGGTTGTAGAAAGGAAGAATAGAACGATCATGGAAGCTGCAAGGGCCATGCTTCATGATCAAGATATTCCCATGCATCTATGGGAAGAATCTTTCAGAACAACAATGCATGTATAGAATCGTACTCCACATAGAATACTCGAGAACAAGACACTTGAAGAAGTATTCTCCAGCAAGAATCCAAAAGTCAACCATATTAGAATATTCGGTTGTCCAGTGTACATACATATTCTGAAAGAAAAGAGAACAAAGTTAGATCCTTCAGGAAGGAATGGTATATTTGTGGGATACTCTGAAAGCTCAAAGGCTTATAGAATATACTTCCTGAGATTCAAGAAGATTGACATCACCAGGGACGTAACATTTGATGAAGACTCAGCTTACAACAAATCTAGAAAGAGACCTGCTGAAGATCCTGAAGAAACAAAAGTACCCAGATTTCATGACACAACCATGAACGAAGAAATTCAAGAAGAAGATCTAGAATTAGAAGAACCTCAAGAACCTATAGATCCACCTTGGGAGAAGAATCCTCACAAGAGGAAACCTTCTTGGGTACGAGAAGCTATCCAAGGTGCAGAAAGATATGGGGCTCTAGAAGAAAATCACAGAGTAAGAAAAAGAGCTAGGTCCTGCTCTGGGTATGTGTCCTTATTATGTGACTTCATTGATAAAGAACCTTCCAACTATGAAGAAGCGTCAGAAAGGAAAGAATGGAAGGATGCTATGATCGAAGAGTATCAATAAATAATGAAGAATGATGTCTGGGATATTGTCCCAAGAACAGAAGGGAATTCTATTGTAACTTCCAAATAGATCTACAAGATCAAGCATGCTGCAGATGGCAGCATAGAGAAATATAAAGCAAGATTTGTGGCTCGTGGCTTCTCCTAGAAAGAAGGAATAGATTATGAAGAAACTTTTTCACCTGTAGCTAGAGACACTTCCATCATATCAGTACTTGCTCTGGCTGTAGTGATGAAATGGAAGATACACTAGATGGATGTCAAGACTGTTGTCTTGAATGGTGTAGTGGAAGAGGAAGTGTATGTGGAGAAACCACTCGGTTTTGAGACACATGACATGGAGTCTCATGTGTGTAAATTGAAGAAAGACCTGTATGGTTTAAAACAGGCACCCAGGACATGGTAGAGCCTTATTGACAGCTTTCTATCCAGTTTGGGATTTACCAAGAGTAAAGCAGATTCCAACCTTTACTACAAGGTTGAAGAGGGTAACCCAATGATACTCCTACTGTATGTAGATGATATGTTTGTAACAGGTATGGATGGGTTGATTGCTAATACAAAGAGGAAGCTTGCTGCCGAGTTTGAAATGAAAGACTTGGGTATGATGCACTAGTTTCTAGGCATGGAGGTGTGGCAGAATGGAGATGGAATCTCCCTCGGACAAGGGAAGTATACAGTAGAGATCCTGAAGAGATTCGGGATGATGGACTGTAAGGCCATGACCACACCTATGGCATCGAACCTGAAGCTATTGAGTGATGCTTCATCTGAGTTGGTTGATGCCACAATGTATCATTAGATGATTGGGTCCTTAATGTACCTGATGAATACGAGACCATATATTTTCTTTGCTGTGAACACCTTGAGCTAGTTCCTGCCAGATCCGAGACATGTTCACTTGATTGCTGCAAAGTATATTCTGAGGTACCTAAAGGGTACAGTTGATTATGGGCTCAAGTATAATTCTGATCAGAAGATTAACCTGGAAGGTTATGTTGATTCAGATTGGGTAGGAAGTGCCATTGATAGAAGGAGCACTTCAGGGTGCTGCTTTAGTATGGGATTGGGTGTGATCTCTTGGTTTAGCAGGAAACAGTCTTGTGTGGCACTGGGTACAGCTAAAGCAGAGTATGTCGTAGCTTGTTCAGCTAGTTGTGAGGTAGTATGGCTGAGGAAGCTACTGTCTGATTTATTTGATCTCCAGTTGGATGCTACTTGTATATATTGCGACAACCATATTTGTGTGAAGTTGTCTGAGAACTCAGTGTTCCATGACAAGTCGAAGCAAATCGAGATCAAATATCACTATATCAAGGATATGGTGTAGAGAGGAGTAGTGAAGCTCTAGTATGTTGCGACAAACAATCAGATAGATGGTGTGTTGACTAAGCCATTGGCCAGAGTAAAGTTTGAGTACTTCAGGGAGAAGCTTGGTGTTCTCCAGATTGAGGTTCCCTTCAAGGGGAAGTGATGAGTCCATGAGCCATTCTGACATGGTGAGAGGATTGGTTCCTTCCATGGTCAGATGTAAGGGCTGAGCCATTCTGTCATGGTGAGAGGATTGGTTCCTTCCATGGTCAGATGTAAGGGCTGAGCCATTCTGTCATGGTGAGAGGATTGGTTCCTTCCATGGTTAGATGTGAGTGCTGAGCCATTCTAAGGTGACTGTGAGATGTGTTCTCACGTGATCAGATATAAGTGTTGAGTGCCATTCTCTAGGAGAATGTAGGAACCTAGTCAGTTACTAGGAATACTCATCTTGGAGCCGAGGGCCATTCTGATGTGACTGTGGGATGTGTTCCCACATGATCAGATGTAATGGAAGAGCCATTCTGACATCCTGGAAGGCTAGGCCCTCCCATGGTCTAATGTAAGTGTAGAGCCATTATGACATGGGGCTAGGCTAGGCCCTCCCATGGTCGGATGTAAGTGCATAGCCATTATGACATGGGGGCAGGCTAGGCCCTCCCATGGTCAGATGTAAGGGCTGGTTCACTCTAACATGGTGATGGATGTGTTCCTCTCATGGTCAGATGTGAGTGTTGGGAATGCCATTCTAAAATGGGGGCAGGCCGGGCCCTCCCATGGTCAGATATAAGTGCTAGACGGGCCTTTCTGACCGGGTCAAATATAAGTGCTGAAGAAGATGAAGACCTACTTGGAGGCTAGGCCTACAACCAACATGAGAAAGGGTTGGCTTTGTAGAACTTCCTGTGACAAGAAGAATCAAGAGATAGCACCAGTGATGATAACCCAGTGATGATCCAAATCGAGTGATGATCTAGATCCAGTGATGATGATCCAGCAGTGATGATCCAGATCCAATGATGATGATCCAGATCTAGATGAAGATGACAAGAACTTGATGATGACACAGATGATATAGAGAAGAAGACTTGTGCTGATAAATTGTGTCGAGAGAATACCTTCCTAGTTAAGAGGGAGTGTTGATGTATTTGTAACTTCATAATGTATTCACTTGTATATCTTATGTATTTTACCTTGATGTTTATTTCGGGAAGTGTCTGTAATATAGTTGAGTCATGTCATGACCCAATGTTCCTATCAGGAGATTCAATAATGTAAACAGGTCATGTAAAGTCATTTTGAGTAACCCTCCTATTGATCAAGGGTTAAAGTTCCCATAGTTGTGGGGCCCTAGGGTTATTAGAATCTCTTAGAGAAGTCGGCCCTAGTGAGTTATTGTCAAGTCAGGAATTAGTATAAATAGAGAGTGAGCCTCTCTATTTATCACACATTCACTCACACTCAGTTGTAGTGCATAACTGAGAGAGAAGAAGTTGATGGGACAAGAGAGAGAGAGAGAGTACTGCTGTCGAGAGATCATCTTACTATTTTTGGGGTTTTTCTTTTGGTGCTGATTCTATCTCAGAGGAAGTTGCGAGGTTTTCTCCTTTATGGTTTCCCCAAGGAAAAAATTTGTGTTCATTGTCTCTTATGTTTGATTGTTGTGCTTGTTATTCTCTCAGTTAAAAATCCTAAGATAATGCTATCTTGAATGATAAAAATATAACAAAATATTGGAATTTGTGCCAAGATGTCACCTAGATATTGTGGGTTGTTTGATGTGCTTGAAAGAATAGGGCCAGTTGCATATAGACTTGCATTTCCTGCTAGCATTAGAGTTCACAATTTTTTTCAAGTTTCTTTTCTTAAGAGGCTATGTGGTATCTAGAGGATGCCATGCAATTGGAACATCCATTTTTGTTCAACTTTGCAAAGCACTGGGGATAGTGCCCAGGAGCATTTTTTTTCAATTTTATAAAACACCAAGGATAGTGATATTGTAAGGGGGAGGGGAATGTAATACCCCAGTTTTTACCCCAAGGTATTTGAAATTGTACATGATGTATTATTATATGTAAATCATGGCAAGGAGCTCAAGGCCAAGGCCCTACATTGATTTGGTGTTTGTGTATAGGTGATCAAGATTGATTCCTATGGTTCATTATGCTGGTCAAGGGTAAAGCATTTTGAATATCATGTAAATAAACAAAATTTCATAAAATACGACCACTAGCTATGCAATGCAAACATGAAAAGAGATGGGGGCATGATTTTCACAAAGGAATAGAGAGGGATTAAACCAACATATGCGAGGTGAGTGATTGCAGGTTCAATCCTCACAAAACCTAGTTCAATCAAAATAAAAAAGTTTGTTGATTTGTCATCCTAGTCACCCAAGTGGACACAAGACAAATTAAATCCTTTTGGATAATAAATTATGTGCTTGCTAGCTGATGTTAAACAAAGTGCTAGTTGAATCGATAGAATCCTTGCTTATCGTCGGATCTGTGTCCCCACCAGATCAACGATGGACTCCAAACTTGATAAGGTGGATTTCATTGAGATTTCACACACATGAAAAGTTTATTTAGTCACGTAAGTTCAATCAGTGAAATTGATGTGTGCCATCGACTTGTTTAATGATTGATCCCAGCCGTATATTTGCTTAGAAGTTACCCATCCTTTACCCGTCCTCTGGTTTTTCCCTGTGCTTGTGGATTCAATTTGTTAGAGGAAATTGGTTTAGGCAGTTAATACCTTGGACAGAGCAAGGCATGGCATTCAATTTCATGACTAAACAAGCCTGCAGTTTGCAGAGGCTGTGTTCTTTCTTCTGAAGCAAGTAAAACTAGAAATTGTGTTCCCAGTCTGTTAACCCAATATTGAAATGAATGTCGTGATCATTCAATCCATTCTACTATTCATTCATTCATGACTAGTTAGGGTTGTTCACTCTTTGGAGTCGAATAGAAGGTTCTGTCATGGTTGTTCAGTATGGTTCAGTCCATTTTACATTATTTTCCATAGTGGTCTACAAACCTGTTCTCTCTGTGTTACAGAGTGGATCCTAAGTTGTTGTGTTTTCCCTGTGGTTTGTTGTATTGGACCCTGGGTTTTGGGTCCGAACTATATGCAAGAATGAGGAGTGGAAGAGAAGAGGAATGGTCTTGATAAACCTAGTGCAGAGAGGAACCTCATGAAAAGGTAAGAGTGGCTGGTAAATATTCACTGTATGCGCTAAAGAGCACTGGAAGGGAAGGCATAGACTAAGGAAGTGTGGAACAGAGAAGGGGATTCTTCCTTGTGTTGGGTATGTAGGTACTATGTATCCCATGCCAAATAGGCCTTGTGGAGGTGTCCCTAGCTCTTGAATGAGTCACTAGCTTAGTAATTCTACCTTTCCACTGCCTTAGCATCATGATAAACCCAATTGGATATTGGATTGGCCATGTCTTGTTGTGTTTCATCCATGTGTAATCCTTGGCTGGATAACCTGAGAACCCACTGTGAATGATGGCTTGGCTAAGTTCTTGATAAACCCATCTGTGGCTTGGCTAGTCGTTATTGTGAAAATTGGCTTGACTGTGAATAGTTTGATAAACCCAACTATATGATAGCTTAGATGAGTAAGCTTGATAAACCCAACATTGTTTGACTTGAAAGCCTGCATCCTGATAAACCCAACTTGGTGTTGGCTTGTCTTGACAGTCTAGTAAACCCAACTAGAGGTTGGAATGACTATTTGTGTGTGTCTTGATCTGGTTGTGTGTAATTATGTTGTTCCCTAGTTCCTTGTGGAAATCATGCCAATCTTGGGGGTGGAATTTGTGTTGAGAGATTCATGAACACAACTGGCCTATGGTTGGGTGGAACGTTGCATCCACATAGCTAGTTGCAGGACAACTCCATCATACAAGATCCATATCTATGTTATATTTATTTATGCAATGTATTTGATTATGAATGAATATACTGGTTATGAAGAATTCTTATGAATATGATGAATGGATGATGATGAATGGTTGTTAAGTATTTCAATAGATTTACTATTAATGAAAGTTAGTGCATTTGCACCTATTTTTTCCTTGTATGTTTTAAGCATGTTTACCTAAGTCCATGGAGGGAGGAAGCGGGAAAGTGCAGAAAATTTCTAAGGTAAGGTTAACTTTCCGATTTCCAAAGTTAGAGGTCGAAAAGTGGATGTCAGAAGTGCAGGAAAAGGATAAGCTTGAAATCTAATTATTCTAATTCCTAAGTTCCACACTAGAGGGAGGAAAAGCAGAATGCGAAGGCAAGAACGAGGATAAAGGCCCCATCATTTAATAATTTTTATGACTTCCAAGTTCTAAGGTCGTAACGACGAAAGTGGAAGTGTGGAAGGTGGAAGGCAGAAGAGCTGTTAAGTTTTTTTGTTGAACTTTATGTTTCCAATTTTCAATTTTCGAGGTCAAAAGGGAAGAAAGTGGAAGTGGGGAAGGCAGAAAGCGGAAGTGTGGAAGGCGGAAGGTAGAAGAGTATTTAAATGGTTCCATCGCACATTAAGTTTATGATTCCCAATTTCTGAGGTCGAAAGGGTGAAAAGAGGAAGGCGGAAGGCAGAAGAGTGTTTAAATGTTTTTGTTTCACATTATGTTTTTGATTTTTGATTTCCAAGGTTGGAAGGGCTAAAAAAAGAGTGCAAAAAGGACAGGTTCAGTGCGGAAAAGTTGTTTCCGATTGCAGAAGGGATTTGTCAAGGGAGCAACGACTATTACAGTGGTTTCTAAGCCCAAGAATGAAGGTTTAAGAGTGGGTTAACGTCCATGCCTTTTGTTTCAAAAGGAGAACAAGGGTTCTTGAAGTAAAAATTTTAATTTATACGCATTATGGGGTATGGAGACGTTACAGAAAAACTCAGTTGGACGAATTCTAGGACCATGACGAACAGTTGGAGAAGAAGGCTATGAATGCGCTTGCAACTACTCACGAGGGCCGCATATAAGTGTTCAATAATATTATAGAGCACATGACAAAATAGGACATAGAAGATTGCGCAACAATTAGCATGTGAACAAAGGAAGCGATTGATGAAGTCAAGAAGGAATATGATGACTTCAAGATCAAGATAAGCGCAGACATGATATCTAGCTGACATGGCTCGAGGGTGAGCCACAAGTTTGCATTGGGGGCATGTTGGTAGGTGGATTGGATGCACATGATGTGAAAGAGACAAGGGTCAAAGAAGACTGCATAAGAGGAATATGTCAAGAAGTGGTAAGCTTGGTCACAATTTTGTACTTTTAGTCTAAGTAAGTTAGGGAGTTATTTATATGTTAACCTTTTTGTAAAGGTGCAAGCCTATAAATAGAATTAGAAATATAGAATAAATATCATCATCATCTTGGTGTGGAGAACGAATATTGTCTTTTGTCTATCTTGCGAACTATTTTATGGCTTTTGGTATGAGGATGACAACCAAGGGATGTATTTTGGAGATGTATGTTGACTCGTGGAAGTTAATAGGAAGAGAGTATTGCTGGAAATTCTATGTGTCTTTGTCTACGATTCGAATTATCATTTTATGATTATTGTCTATATGGTTAACTTTAATTGATGTGATATGAATGGATACTGTATTACGATTTAATTCCTTGATGTTTTTCTTATATGAATGATGAGAAGTATTCACGTAATGAATGAGTTTTAAGAATAATAAAATGTTGTGATAGTCAACCTAATATGAATGATAATGAGTATTTTCTGATGCAACTGATGATGAAGATTTTATGTTAAAGTAAAAAATCCTTTATGGATCTCTGGTTAGTATTGTGATAAGGAAAGAATAAGTGTGTGCCTCCTCCTCTTTACCATGGAAACGCGGTTCCTGTAAAACTCCCTCAAACTTCTTGGGGGAAACTGTACCTATTCCGTAGGTGTTGCTATACAGGGTAAAAGTTGTTTCGACCAATGTTTAGGGAGAGTGAGTGTCACATACCCCAAATTGAAAAAACATTTAATGTTTTAGGAGATACTATGTTTTAATTTATTAAAAAGTTTGTAATTAATGACCAAGTGGGGTCAAGGATATTTGTATTTAATTTTTGAATATTTTATTAATTAATAAATAAAATATGAGACTACAGCTTAAGGAGGTTGTTAAATGAGTGTTTATTGGTCACTTGGTGGAATAGGTTGGGTTGAGAGTAGATGGACACTTGGCAACATCCTCAAACTACTTCTAGCTTTTGAAGGAGGCAACTTCCCTAATTTTGTGGTCATGTTCCCCAAGAAAGTGGAACAAGAGCAGGTGGCTCATTAAGTGAAAAACTGACCCGAAATACCTAGGCATGCTGATGAAACTATCCATTGAATTCAGCTAAGGATGCTCATTATTTACTTGTGAAATTTCTGAATGAAATTGGTGCACAAGAAATTCGATGGAGGGGATAGGTAGAAGTGTTTGAGTGGAAAGTATTGATATACTGAACTAGTGCAGCTATTTTGAGCTGAGTTCTTACTGCTTCAGGTAGAAATATTACTGCTGATTACTCTGTGGAGTTGCAGAGGTTTCTAAACCTATTCTCTCACTCAGTGCTTTCAACCAGGTGGACCAGTATATAGGCGTGAGGGTCCTAAGATTTGCTGCTCAACTATCTTCAGGAGTTGGTTGGGAGGAACAGGCTCCTTAAGTTGTTGTCTCCTCTGCTATATTACCAGGTTCTAAATGTGATTTTTATATTCTTTATGCAAGCATAGGTTAATTCTGGTTTATGTTCATATTTCGGGCATATGTAAATGTCATGGCATATAAAATACTTTGGTAGAAGTAGTATTGCAAGACTTAGTTTATAGGATTTTCCTTCTTTAATGTTGCTTGTAGAGTTAAGATATTTTACACCAACAATAGGTTTAATATAAGGTGTATAGGTATGCTCATAGTTTAGACTAAAAACATAAATTCTATTTTTTCTCTCATTTTTCTGAGTGCTTATTCCTTTAAAGAAATAAATAACAAAAAAATAATATAGACAAAATCATGTTTTTAAGCCTTGAATACGAAGTTTAAAAACCAGACCCTAAAAATTTCACAATGATATAACCAATTCAAGATTTGAAAAAGATACAGGTTTGACGATACCTTCTTTTTCTCAATACTGTAAACTAAACAAATATTCTAGCATTTTACTTTTGCTAGTTGAGATAATTAAATCTCGATCCTGAAACTGTGATACAAACGTCTTACATGTAAATAGACCTATAAAAGAATCATCATTTCACTACATTAGCTTCAAAATCTAAGTAAGCATCAGGCGTGAACTGAAGTTCCTTCATTTTAAACAGGAAACAAACTTTAGTACATAGTAAACAAACAGTGGTTTAAAACTCATACTACTTCAGATCCTTACTTACTAAATCAATCTTTCAACACTTAATTTTGATAATTGCATTTTTCATTATCTGCATGATAATGAAAAATGCAATTATTGAAATTAATAAATGGATTTGTTTAGTATATGGAATAGACCTTAGTATGATAACTGTTAGCAGTTAAGTGACTCTCTTAAGCGATGATTTTAAACATTAATTGTTGCAAGAAAATTTTTAACTTTTTATGAAATTTTGGAGTATTACATATGGTATCAGAGCACATGTTCAGACTCTAGGCCTGAATGCAGATCAACCTATGTAGACAAATAGTAGATAAAATGCATGCAGACTGATTATTATTTTTCTTTTTGAAATGCTATTACCATAATTTGTTTTTTCTGAGTTAGAACTGCAGGTATGGAAATACTCAAGGAATATGCAGATGAAGAGTCCCCATTAAATGAACAAAGTAATTCTAGAAGAGAACCGGTTCAGGAAGAAATAACTAACAATTCTTCAGGTTTATTACAAATTCTTAAAGAATTAAGAACTGAAATGGAAACAGTTAAAAAAGAGAATGAAATAATTCTTAGAGCTCAAGAGGAGATGAGCCAGAGACTGATGGAAAAAATTTAGAGTGAAGGGAAAGATAAACATATAGGATCCGAAAATATGTCCTACCAACATAAAAGTAAAAATTCCAAACCATCTAAAATTGAAAGTAGTTTGTCCTCTGAAATTTATGGTGACTCACACAGGAAGAACCACTAGTACTCTAGTGATAGCAGCGAGGATAATTACCATTGTAGAAAAAGAAAATTTAATCCTTATGAGGAAATTTTGAGAGAATTTAAGAAGATAAAACCACCAACTTTCAATGGTGAAGCTGAGAAAGGAGAGGAAGCTAAAGTGTGGATGTTTGGAATGAATAAGTATTTCCAAATCTATAATTACTCCAACCAACTAAAAGCAAGAATGGCCATTTACAACTTAACTAAAAAGGCAGATATCTAGTGGTAGGATTTAAAACGAGTAAAGGTATTAAGGAAAAGAACATTAACTGGAGTACCTTTAAAAATACTTTAAAAAGAAGTTTCTGTTATAACAATATTATGAAGAGCGAGCTAAAGAATTCCATGAACTAAAGTTGGGAACTATGAACATGAAGGAATTGAATAGTAAATTTTTAAGTTTACTATGTTACGTGCCTTACATTGTGGATGAGAAGCCTAAGGTGTAGCGGTTTCTAAGTTGTTTACCTTTTCACATTAAAGAAAGAATTTAATATGATAATCCAAAGACCCTTGAGGAGGCTATGTGAAAGGAAAAATTTTGCTATGAGCAGAACCGAAAAATGGAAAGCATGCCAAACTAGAAGGCTAAGAGGTCTAATAATTTTGAACAGAAGAAGAAGAGTTTCATATCTAACCACAATTTTAGGAATAATAACACACATAACTTCCCTAATAATAATTTCCAAGGAAATAAAGGTAACTCACAGTCAAATCCTAATGGCCTTAGAAATAAAGAACCTGCTAATAATCACAACAACTCCGTTAAGCATAATGAACGCAAAGAACCAATAAAGTTTTCGGATTGTAATGGACCTCATTATGCATCAGTTTGCCCTAATAGAAAGAAGACTGTCAGCAACATTCATACAGTACAGGAGGAGATGACTGTTGGTGACTTAGCAAGGGTGATTCCCAGGATCAACACGGCGATGGAAAACATGTAGGATGATTATCAAACTTCCATGGTGGAAGTAGAATGTAAGCTGAATGAAACACCCATTTCTATATTAATTGACCCAGGGGATAGTTTGAGTTATATTTCTCCTAGTTTAGTAGAAAAATGCAATTTATTAGTAGAAAAGTTTGCAAATTCATGGCTAGTTCAACTAGCTACATTAGCAAAAGGAAAAGTGATTAATTTTGTAAAAGACTACACTGTAATTATGAATGAGTTTGAAACTTTTGTGAAGCTAAATGTACTTCCTTTAGGCTCTTATGACATGTTAATTAGTATGGACTGGTTAGAACATGATAGAGTAGTTTTTAACCGTTTCGATAAAACATTTACATGCGTAAATAATGAAGAAGAAACAGTAACCATAATAGGAATTCCTAGGAATACAAATATCAGACAAATCTCTGCCTTGCAATTAAACAGAGTTGTTCAGAAGGGTTGTAAATCCTTTGTTGTAACTATAACTGACAGAGAACAGATTAATAATGAAGATAAACAAAAACTAGAAGATATTCCAATTCTGAGGGGGTATTTGGATGTATTTCCAGAAGAAATTTCGGGACTGCCTCCGAAAAGGGAATTAGATTTCACTATTGAGTTGGCACCTGGCGCAGTGCCCAGCTCAAAATACCCTTATTGGATGAATATATTGGAACTAAATGAATTAAAATCACAGTTAAAGGAACTTATTGATAAAAAGTATATAAGACCAAGCGTGTCTCCTTGGGGAGCACCTGTGATTTTCGTTAAAAAGAAGGATGGTACTCTATGCTTATGCATTGATTACCGTCAACTTAATAAAATGACCATTAAAAATAGATACCCGTTGCCCTGCATAGATGACCTGTTCGATCAGCTGCATGGACCAACTATATTTTCAAAGATTGATTTATGATCTGGTTACCATCAAGTTTGGATCAAAGATGAAGACATTTTTAAAACAACTTTTAGGACTAGATATGGTCACTATGAGTTTGTTGTCATGCCATTTGGGCTCACTAATGCCCCAACTGTCTTCATGTGTTTAATGAATAATGTATTGCATAAGTATCTTGATAAATTCATAGTGGTATTCATTGACGACATTCTAATTTATTCTAAGTCTAAAAGAAGAACATGAGGAGCACTTAAAAATTGTTTTACAAGAGTTAAGAGAACATAAGCTTTATGTTAAATTTAGTAAGTGTGATTTCTTTAAAGATATAATACAATACTTGGGCCATGTAATAACTAAATAGGGGATCTCAGTTGATCCTGAAAAGATAAAAGCAATTAAAAAATGGTCAGTTCCAAAGGATGTAACTGATGTGCGATCATTCATGGGGATTACCAGTTACTATCAAAGATTAATTGAGGGATTATCAAGAATCGCAAATCCCATAACTTCTTTACAAAAAAAGGGAAAGAAATTCGAGTGGAATCAAAAGTGTGAAGAAAGTTTTAAGAAATTAAAAATATTATTAACTACTGCACCAATCTTAAGAATTGTTGACCCTAATAAGGACTTTGTCGTATGCACTAACACATGCAACGATGGTCTAGGTGTCTTAACTCAAGAAGTACATGTAATTGCATACGAGTCTAGGAAGATTAAAATTCATGAGAAAAACTACAATATTTATGATTTAGAATTGGTTGTCGTCATACATGCTTTGAAGATGTGGTGCCATCATTTAATCGAAAGAAAATTTATGTTAATGACAAATAATAAGGGATTAAAATTTTTGTTGGACCAATCTAATTTAAACGCAAGGAAAGCTAGGTGGCTAGCTTTCCTTAGTGAGTACGATTTCGAGATCCAACATATTAAGAGAAAAGAAATTAAGGTCGTTGACGCTCTAAGTAGAAATGCAAGACTGAACTTTGTAGCAGCAATCTACACTTATAAAACAAATTTAGAAGAACAACTAGAGGAAGGAGTAAAATTGGATGAAAATTATCATAAATTACAAGGTAAAGTGGCCGAAAATTTAACTAAAAGTTTAGGTACATGGTATAGTCTAAATGAAAAAGGATTAATACTCTATAAAAATAGGTTGTATATACCTAATGTACCTAAAATTAATTTGTTGATTTTAAATGAAATTCATAAGACTCCTTGCTAAGGGCATCCTGTTATCAAAAGACTATAACCATGTTACGGAAAGATTATTTTGGCCAAACATGAAGAATGAACTGGTAGAATACATTGCCAAGTGTTTTGAATGTCAACGGGTTAAGACTGAACACCAGTATCCAGCTGGTTTACTACAGCCATAACCCATCCCTAACTGAAAATGGGAAATAATCAGTCTTGATTTTATTACAGGTCTACCTAGAAATTAGAATATGAATGATTCAATAATGGTAGTCGTTGATAAACTTACTAAAGCAGCTCATTTTATACCAGTAAAAACCACCTACAAGGATTCTAATATTGCTGATATATTCATGAAACAAATATTTCATTTACATGGGATACCGAAAATTACAATTTCTGATAGAGACACTAAGTTGATGGGAAATTTATGGAAGTCTTTATTTAAAGGCCTGAATGCTACTTTAAATTTCAGTACATCTTTTCAACCCCAGATAGATGGACAGACTGAAAGGGTGAATCAAGTATTGGAAGATATGCTAAGAATGTATGTTAGAGAACAACCAGTAAATGGGAGGATTACTTACACTTGGTAGAGTTTGCTTATAACAATCACCTCCAAGATTCAGCAAGATACAGCCCATTTCAAATTCTGTGTGGTAGAAAATGCAATACTCCTATCTCATGGAATAACCTAGTTGACAGGTTAGTACTAGGACCTGAACTATTAAAAGAGATGGAGATAATTGTAAAGCAAGTGCAAGGTAATTTGAAGGTTGCACAAGACATACAAAAATGTCAAGAAGAAATTAAACAAACTCAGAAAGAGTTCCAGGTGGGTGAACATGTTTTTATAAAGGTAAGTCTTAAAAAGAGTTCTTTGAAGTTAGGAAGTTGTGCTAAGTTGGAACCCCGATATTGTGGTCCTTTTGAAATACTGTCCAAAATGGGACATGTGGCATATTAATTGGCTTTACCATCAAATTTAAAGGTTCATAATGTATTTCATATCTCTATTTTAAAAAGATATGTACATGATGCTACTAATGTTATAAATTGGAATGATGTGCAGGTAGAACCCGAAGGATATTTTCTGGTGGAACCGGATTCTATCCTCGATAGGAGGGAGATCTTGCTTCAGAATCGCACCATCGGATAGGTGAAGGTGCAATGGAAGCACCTTAGTCCAGAAGAAGCCACCTGGGAATTGGAGACTCATATGCGAGCATTATATCCAATTTTGTTCCAGGGAAACTCTGAGGATGATGAATAAAATAACATTGAGGGAGATGTTATATTTAAGGGGGTGTGTATGTCACACACCCCAAATTACAAAAACATTTAAGGTTTTAGGAGACATTATGTTTTAATTTGATTGAAAAGTTTGTAATTAATGACCAAGTGGGGTCAAGGATCTTTTTATTTAATTTTTAAATATTTTACTTATTAATAAATAAAAGATGAGACAACATCTTAAGAAGGATGTTAAATGAGTGTTTACTAGTCACTTTGTGGAATAGGCTGGGTTGAGAGTAGATGGACACTTGGCAGCATCCTCAAACTACTCTATATGTTGCAGGAGGAAAGTTCCCTATTTTTGTGGTCATGTTGCTCAAGAAAGTGGACAAGACCAGGTGGCTGATCAAGTGAAAAAATGACCCAAAATACCTAGGCATGTTGATAAAATACCCATTGAATTTAGCTAAGTCTGCTCATTCTTTACTTGTGAAATTTCTGAGTGAAAAGTTGAAAGTGCCGATTTACTGAACTAGTGCAGCTGTTTTGAGCTGAGTTCATACTGCTACATGCAGAAATATTACTGTCGATTACTCTGTGCAGTTGCAGAGATTTCTAAACCTATTCTCTCACCCAATTCTTTCAACCAGGTGGACCAGTAGACATGCTCGGGGGTCGTAAGATTTGCAACTCAGCTATCTTCAGGAGTTGGTTGGGAGGAACGGGCTCCTTAAGTTGTCGTCTCCTCTGCTATAATACCAGGTTCTAAATGTCATTTTTATATTCTGTATGCAAGCATAGGTTGATTCTAGTTTATGTTCATATTTCGGGCATATGTAAATTTCATGGCATATAAAATACTTTGGTAGAAGTAGTATTGCAAGACTTAGTTTATAGGATTTTACTTCTTTAATGTTGCTTGTAGAGTTCAGATATTTTACGTGAACAATAGGTTTAATATAAGGTGTACAGGTATGCTCATAGTTTAGACTAAAAACATAAATTCTATTTTTTCTCTTATTTTTCTAAGTGCTTATGCCTTTAAAGAAATAAATATCAAAAAATAATATAGACAACATCATGTTTTTAAGCCTTGAATACGAAGGGTAAAAACTAGACCCTAAGCATTTCACAATGATATAACCAATTCAAGATTTGCAAAAGATACAAGTTTAACGATACCTTCTTTTTCTCAATACTATAAACTAAACAAATATTCTAGCATTTTACTTTTGCCAGTTGAGATAATAAAATCTCAATCTTGAAACTGGGATACAAAATGTCTTACCTGTAAATAGACCTGTACAAGAATCATCATTTCACTACATTAGCTTCAAAATCTAAGTAAGCCTCGGGCATGAACTGAAGTTCCATCATTTTAAATAGGAAACAAACTTTAGTACATAGTAAACAAATAGTGGTTTAAAACTCATACTACTTCAGATCCTTACTTACTAAATTAGTCTTTCAACACTTAATTTTGAATGCAATTATCAAAATTAATAAATGAATTTGTTTACTATCTAGAATAGACCTTAGTATGATAACTGTTAGCAATTAAGTGACTCTCTTAAGCGATGATTTTAAACATTAATTATCGCAAGAAAAATTTTAAATTTTTATGAAATTTTGGAGTATTATAGTGAGTTGAAGGGAGTCTACAGAGAGTGAAACCTTGTCGACAGGGTTGTTTCAACAAGCAATCCATTGCAATTAAAAAATAAGTGGTATATACTGACAATACTGCATCACCTAGAGACCCAAGTGTGCTATCTAGGTGTAGAAACTACAAACACCATATAAATATAAAATATAATCATATATATAATTATTGAAGAAAAAGGAGATGGTCAACATACTAATAATCTCCATATAACTATTAGGTATACTGGTCTTCATTTCCCCATAACAAGTCTTCCCACAACTCAAACATTTATGTGGGTGACAGGAGTATCCATGTGATCAATCTATGAAAATATTAATGATATGATAATGGAGGAAAATATGAAATCAAGGGATTTGAGAGGTACTTATAACGTAATCCTCTCTCCTAGAAGAGGTCAGTTTATTAGACACCCTAGTAGAATGGTACTTTTGAATGGAAGAATATCAATTTGGTCAAAATGGCACTTTTAGTACTTCACACTTTTCGTGTTGGTTTGTTTTTGGGAAAAATGTTGTTTACTAGTCAAACTATATAATAAGTATGGTTCTAACTAAACATGTGTTGGACATGAATCCAATTGAAAAAGTGGCATGGAAGGAAACACTCGCTTGAATTCCTTGGACATTTTGGTTCCATTGAATGAGCTCACATTCAATATGACAAAAGGGAGAAAGAACATGCAAAGAGTCATGCCTTTATCATGATGGGATATCCTTAATATTTAATGGTCTACATATTATCTTTCCCTATCAAATAGGAGAATATATGAAAAACAGACGTTATATTTGATGATAAGACCTCAATTATTATTTTGTTAAATTCTTCTTCTCACTTGTCTAATAGTGATCCATTGAAAATTTTAGGGAATTGTGGATCAAATGATTAGTCTATAGGATTGTCAAGTGGAAAATAAACATCCCTATTTGAATCAACTGCTATTCGACCTTCCATAGCATAATTGACTACAAGTTTTGGGTCTTTTACATGAACTCCTTCAACAATTGGAGCTTGTCTTGTTAGATGCGATACTAAGGTAATTGAAGTTGTTGGCACTGATTCATGAGACATCATTGACTCAATAAAAACTACAAGTGAGAAACAAAATGGCAGTGTTACTCTAATGACATGTGTGCTAGAGGCATATTATCTAGCTACATATGACAATTCACATGATTGAGCTGAATGGGAGAATGATGGATAAATAATAAATATTTTATCTAGTTATTTGTGTGATCAAATTGAGTGGGGCACCCAACAAAGAAACCATCTTGTGAGATCGCTCCCAAGATGACATGCATTGTCTAAAACCATTCGATTAGTCAAACGAACCTACGAGTATAAAAAATGTGTTGAACATCTTCTTCTACACTCATGCACTTAAGTGAAAGTGAGATCTAGTTGCTACCTTGCTTGCACTACTTAAGAAACAAAGGAAAAATATATCACAAGAAATATCTAAACCTAGGTAAAGAGGATACCAGCCTATTAAAGGTCCTAATCACCAAAGCTAGACCCACTTGAGAAATAAATATCCTAAATCTTCTTCTTTTCATACAAATTTTTCTAATTTTAATATTGATATATAGTGGAATGTTTCATTTTTTGTTTATAAGAATTTAAACAATAACGTATTATTTCATTTTATATATTAATTTCCATTTTATAAAATATTCTACGATAACATCACCAAATAATCTTTTTACACAATAAAACTACATGTATTATGGTGGACGTGATAGATACCAAAAATGAAAAATTGATATCTAGTTGAATGCTTCATTTTTTTACATTAATTTTCATTTTATAAAATATTCTAGAATAACATCACCAAATAATATTTTTACACAATAAAACTGCATATATTGGGTGGACGTGATAGATACCCAATATGAAATATGAATCTCACCAAGGTTGTACCACAAGGGTCCGCAAGATCTTCAGTGATGTCCACCTTAGCCCTAGCCAACAAAATAATATAATGTGTCGGCCAATTTTGATTTTAACGGGCCATGAACTGTCAATGACATGTCCTGCTTTCAGTCGATTATTTATGCACTGACCCATCTGTATACAAATCACGATCTAGAAGTCGTTTCCTCACTTGTGTATTCCAAGGACAGGAGACAGGGTGAATATTTCACGGTAGAAACTCTGTAAAATTAACAGAATTTGCACTTTTTGAGCACTCTTTGGTAGTAACTAATGCGACCATTAGTGAAATTTCAACACTATAAACAAATATCCAAATAAATCCAATAGAGTTATAGAAAAAACCACATTGTGTAGTACCAACATTAATTTGTAATGAAAAAATAGGGACACATGAGAAATCACTTTCAATACAACCCACAAAAGCAAACTAACAAATGGTTAAAAATTTTAAATATGACCTCACTCTTTGATGATGTTGGTCCATAAAGATCTGTGTGTATTATTTCCAAAGGGTGTGAGGTCATGTGTTCTTCTTATTTTTAAAACTAACTCTAGTTTGTTTCCCATGTTGACAATGTCTGCACACAGAGATTAGAGAAACTACAATTTAGGTAGATCTCTACAGCTTCCTCCATGCTTATTTTGGAAAGATTGTCAAAACTTAAATGTCCCAACCTTCTGTGCCATAACCAACTTTCATCTACCATACTTAAGTAACCTTGGTTTTCATTTTCCAATATATATACATTGTTTGTATTTCTCATAGAAATGCCAACTACCTTTCCTGATTTCTTATTCTTGAGTTCACATTTTTCTGAGTTGAAGATGCAAAAGTGTCCTTGGTCACATGTTTGACTTACACTGAGAAGATTAGGTTTGAGGTTTTCTACTAGAAAAACATTTTCTAGTTTGATCTTGTTGTTGACAACAGTTGTTCCTTTTCCAATTATTTTGGAGGACAGGCTATCTCCAAAAGTGACTTTTCCCTTATTATATTTTAGTGTTATGAAATTGCTTGGGTCACCAGTCATATGTTTTGAACAACCACTATCCAAGTGCCATAAGTTTTGGCTTTTGGTTGCACATAAGGGAATCATGGAAGTTTCCTTTTCTTCCTTTTCTCTCCAATATCTTTCTTGTTTGGTGTTCTGAGATTTGATTGCAACATTATTTCTTGTAGGAGTCTTCATCTTACAATCTCTTGCCATATGTCCATGGTTATTACACTTATAACATTCTATCTCATACTTTTGGAGTATCATAAAAATATTCTTATTTCCCTTCGACTTATTACTTGATGTCTTCTTCTTGTATTCAGAAACCTTTCTTCCAGTTCTGCAGTTTAAGGCTTTATAACAAAAATTATTACAAGCAAAGCAGTGACCTAAAAATATCTATAGATATATGTTTGTTCTCTTGGGTGTTAGATTATTTCTATTTTTATCTTGTGAAAATAAGTCAGCTTTCTTGCTTCTTCCCTTTTTAGCTGGAGTCTTTAGTATTTCAACATATCTTTTCTTACTTTCTTCTCGATTTGAGATAGGAAAACTTTCTGGCTTCTTTTCTTTAATGAACCCCAAACCAGACCTATCCCCTGATGGTGTTTGGCTATTCAGAATGTCATCTAGTATCTTTGAGCTATTCTCAAACTTTGATTTGATAGATCCTTTGTCAAGCTTTCTCTTGAATTGCATGATTTCTTATGCAAGCTTTTCAGGCTCCTGTATTCTTCTTTTGAGCTATAGGTTTAGGTCCTCCTCAACCTTTTTGGCACCTAAGAGTTGAGCTTCCAACTGACTAATGATAATATTTGTCTGTCGGTTCTTTTTCCTACATTTCTCAAGTTCTTCAAGGGCACTAACAAGTTCAGCTCTTAGGTCTAATTCTCCTTCCATGTCTGAGTCACTAATTGAGGCTCGAGTGTTTAGACCCATAAATAAAACTTCAGTTTCTTCAACTTCGATTCCATCTAAATCTTCATTGTTTTCCATGGTGTAAGAAAAATTATTTTTCCCATAGGGTTTTTCTTGTTTCCTGGTTTACCCATTTTGAATTTCTAAGTTTCCTTTTCTTCATTATAATCTTGTTTACTGTGGGTGCATTTAGAGGGAAAATGTCCAATCCTTCCATAATTAAAACACTTTAAAGGTAACTTCCCCTTGTACTTTCCAATCCCTCTCTCAAGTTTATTAATAAAAAGGGCTTCCTCATCATTTGAGTTTTCTGATTTATTTTTTATGGAAGCTCTAAAATATGCCTCTTTTCTTAAAGATCCATTTTGTCCTATTCGCATACCATACGCAGTGAGAATTCAATGTAATTCATCCATTGTTACCTTTTTAAGGTCATCTCATTCTTCTAAGGTGGATACCTTTGGGTCATATCTCATTGGTAATGTTCTTAGTAACTTTCTTACTATTTCTTTTTCTTTTATTCCCCCCCAAGGCCTCTGATCACATTAATAACTTCATCTACTCGAAGAAGGTATTCCCCAACATTCTCTTCTTCTTTCATTTTAAGGTTTTCAAATTGACCTCTATAAGTTTGAAGTTTGGATTCTCTGACCTAAGATTCTCCTTCATAGATAGTCTTGAATTTTTCCCAAGCTTGTTTGGCAGATGTGCATTGCATAACTTTAGTAAATATCGAGTTTGTTAGGCCTCTTAATATTGCTTTTAGGGATTTGGCATTACCTTCATATTCACCTAGTTCAATTGTGTCCATAGGGTATTGATTTCCTATATTACGTTCCTTTTCTGTTACTTCCCAAACCTTCCATCCCAGAGACATCAGATGACACTTCATTCTTACACTCCAGTAAGCATAATTTTCTTTGGTAAATAGGGGAGGTTTGTTGGTGGCCAATCCTTCTTGTTAATCCATTGTGGTTTTTGGATGGGATCTTCCTTCCAGTGGTTAAGTTGTTTTTGAAGGAACCCGATCTTATACCAATTGTTGGTTTATCCCATAATACTGAGAGGGGGAGGGTGAATCAGTATTGTCAATTTTTACTTTAAAAACACACAAAATAAACAATCAAAATAGATTTTATCGTGGAAACCTCAAAAGAGAAAACCACCAACAAAAACTCATTAATAATATGAATTTACAAATTTTTTTATCTGCTACAACAGAAAGGATATAGATACACCCTATAATTTTCCTGCAAATACAGAGTGGTATACCACAACACCCATATGGTTTTTATGCCTGCTTTAACAGACAAGGATGCTACGGCACCCTGTTCTCCAGCTATGACTAGAAGGAGGTTGCGACCCCCTGCAGGCCTCTAGCCTACCCTAGCATTGCCCTGCCACCCTGATATGTTTCTCATGATTTCTCTCCAACTAAATTCTGTCACACCCACTGATCTCTGATTCTAATCATGCAATTCGAACTATAGAGACTCTTTCCTTCTTACTCAAGTCATTGCTTAAATACTTCTCAATGTTTAAGCTTCTTTCAACAGTCACATATCTTCAAACTGAACAAACACACCTTTCACTATTACACCCATTTAGATTTGAATATCACACCTTTCAGAACATCTTTTCATGTTCTTCCATTGATCCTCCACCTTAGAGATTGTTTCCGCAACTTGGAATATTTCTGCACCTTTGTCCAATGTTTGTAGGTGCTTCCGCACTATCAAAATCCTTTTTGCAAGATGATCTCCTGATCCAATCATAGTCATTGATCCTATTTCTAAGTCAATATGGATCATCGATCTGACCATTGATTTCTACTTCAAAATCTCCTTTCCACACTAAGATTACCTCATCCGCAATTCCCCACCATCGATCTTCATCGGGCGTTTTCATGACCATCAATCTCCAGATTGCGGGATGCGGGATGTCGACTATCCAGTTTTTCTTTTCTGCAAGCTTCTTTCCACAAGATCCTTTCTACAAGGTTCTTACTGTAAGCTTCTTTCCTAACCATCAATCTTTTTTAGCAAAAATAACTTCAGCTGTTGGATCTTTCGATATTGCAGGATGCGGGATGTGGAATCACACTTTCCTATTTTAGACTTCCAAAATTTCCTTCTGCAACTTTGTTTCCGCATTGAGCATTGCGGGATGCGGGATGTGGAATTGCACTTTCCTAGTTTGGACTTCCACAATTTCCTTCCACAACTTTGTTTCCACATTTTCCTAGACCATTGATTTCCTTGTGGATTTACCCCTGACTATCCATCTTGATCTCTTGCGGAACTTTGGCTTTTCTGCCTAACTTATGTAAACTTGATCTTCACCGTCAGATCTAGTGCGGGTCACTCCCTGACTGTCGATTCTAGAAATATTGCGAATATGCACAATTTCTTTGCATAAATCCTCTGCGACTCTTTCTAACATTTTTTTCATTCATACTAGATATCTACTTCCATTCATCCACTATTCTTTGTTTCATTAACCGTTGTTTACATCATACTATCGACAATGTCTTGGAAGTATTTAGATCAGCCATTCATGATGTATTATCATCCATGTCCATCTCATTTATCTCATATGTGTCATGCCCATGTCCATGCTTTTTGTCCTGCCATCATATCCACTGGTTATTCCTTTATCATTCGTGAAACCTTTGACATCAATGAAAACTATATACTCAACAAAAATGAGGCATTACAGCCTCAAAAATCAAAACATACTGAATTGATTCCTTCTGGAAGAATTTCTAGGGAATTCAATTCACTTCCAAACCAGGAGCAGCAGTCGGATGACACAGAGATTGTGCAGGAGCAGCAGTCAAATGATACAGAGATTGTGCAAGAGCAGCAATGAGATGACACCAATATTGTGCAGGAGAACCGGTTGGGGGACACATTGATGGTGCAGGAAGGAGTCCAGCAGCCTGATTATATGGAAATGGAAAATGAAATTGCTACAAAAGAACTAATGTATTCAAACTTGGTTGTTGAAACTGCTACGATGGAGTTGGAAGAATCAAACAATGTCACACAAGAACCAGTGCTTCTGAGAATATTTGTTGAAACAACAGTCCAGACTGAACTTGATGAAACACAGGAAATGGAAGTTCAGACTAAGGATGAAACTCTTGAAACACAGGAAATGGCAGTTCAGACTGAGGGGGAGGAAGCAATGGACCATATTCTAGATGTCCAAACATAAGAAGAAGTAACATAGTTGGAGGATGCAAAACATTAAGAGACAGAGGAGGTAACATTGCTAAATATAGAAGCAAGTAGATGGAAGCGTCAGGAAATCCAATTGAATGAAAGTATGATTTCCCTTACGAAGCATAAGAATATTACTCAGTAATTAAGGAAACTATTGGATGAGAAGATATTCTTTCAGAATATTCAATCAGAAGAGATGTGGGATAAGTTAAAATAGTTGGAGAAATATGAGGCTATGGAGAATAATAAAGAATAGATGCTCACATTAAATGGTGAGCTATTGAGCTGTAGAGATTCCTACCAATCCTACCCTATATTTTTTATTTGAACAGATGATTTTGTTCCAGATTAAGTCTTTGAAGGAAGGAATACAATGGAAGATTGTAACACCTTCCCAATTTTTGGAAATATTCACCTAGAGTGAATTCTCTGAGTAGAATTTTCTTTGTGAATTATATTGGCATGATAGGGCATGCCTGATGGACACTCACGCTTATCCATTTCCCCATATTGGGGATATTCATTTGAGGTCATTTACTTGTTTCGTGAATAATCATGTGTGTTGGTTGAGGTTCTCACAAACTATTCAAATAAATGAGGACAACTCCACTCTCTATATTTGTGGAGAACCTAGAGACCCTATCCATGTGATTTCTAGACATAGGGGAAACCTGACATTTCCATAGAAATTCAATTAATGGGTTGTATTCTAATTGAAGGTCATATCTACTTGCGTTGATATGATATCTCGAAAGAAATGCATTGCCTTGCAAGGAAGCAGTCAAATATGGGAACTTTCCCCTATAGCCCTAAGGGAAAATGATCCATTTTGTTTTGAAAAAATTAAATATGCCATGTCTAGATTAACTGGATATGTTAAATGCATGGAGTCTTGTTTCCTAAACTAGTTAGGTTTGAGGTTCATATTTCCACTTATTTGGTGGTCAGACATAAATTATAAGTGCATCTACAGGATGACTAAGACAGCTGAGAAAGACTGTTAGGGTACTCTGATCATCAGAAATGAGTTTTTGCAACTAGAGAAGGTTCCAGGATCCTCATTTAACCTCACAAACCTGCACAGGAAGAGTCTTGAATCTAATTAAGACTTAGACTAGTTAATATTGTTGCATGAGGACATGCAACTAGATAGCTGTGGGAAGATGTTGGGTCCTGAATTTTTCCCTTTCTTCCCTACTCAGTTCCATCCTTTTCCCTTTTTTTTGCACCCATTTTGCAAATGAATCCTTACCCTTCTTTACAAACAAGCATAAATACCTAAGGTATAAATCACTATTTATTATTTCATTTTATGCTTGGTTTTATTTATAATCATGTATTTTATCCTTCATTGTGTTGATATGTCCATGCTTGAAATAAATATTCAGAATCACAGGTGGCGCAACAACAACAGTTTGTCATATCCAGGTGGTGCAACTACAACAACTTGTCATATCTGGAAGTTAGTCCTGGATGGAATTAGCTACCTGCTCAAACATTGTGGTCAACCTTAAATGTAGAAGGAATCTAGGATATGCTTTCATGCTTACAACTGAAACTCCCTAAGAATCTTCCACAAGTTCTTGGGCATTTCAGTTCGTGGAACAACTCGAAGTAAAAGCTTATTTATTCCTGAGCTATTTTTATGCAACAATTGATAGTTGTAACTATCTCACTTATTCGACATACTAAAGATCAAAGATATTCATGGATTCCCGAAATTGATGGAACAAAATAGCTTTGTTCTTGTATAAGTATATGCAAACAAGGAGATCCAACGGTTTGATTCATTCACAAATTGTAAGCAACATACCAGATTGTTTGTAACTATAACTTTTATCAGATTAATTGAAGAGTGACAATTCTTAGTATTCCTTTGTTGCAACCTTTGTGAGTTTTTAACACCATATCTATTTGAAGCATAGGGCCCACCTGCTAACAAAGTTGTTGGTAGCTTAGATGCTTTGGTATTTTATTTCTGTTTGATTGTGGAATTTCAGTTTGATCTATCTTTATGGTTAGTTGCAATTGCATTTATTTAGTGATTGCATCATTTGGTTTTCCTTTGGTTTGTTGTAGGAGATTTGGTGTGACCGTCGACTGTGTTTTTAGTATTTCCTTTAGTGCAGAGTGTGTTAGTAGTTGTCACAGAATCACTTAGCTCTTGTCTGTGTGTCATTTATCTTTCTAGATTTTGCATGATTAGCTAGATCATTTGCATTGATGAATTTATTGTTTGATTGATATTTAGTGATCATTCTGGTTTTGTAACTTAGACTTTCATTTCTGTAAGAGTAATTCTTGGTCAATTCATTTTTAGTTCTTAGACCTTAGAAGTGATACAATAGCAACAAAAGTATTTTCAATTCCTAGATGTATACTTTTACTTTTATTTTTTATAGGGAGATAACTTAGTTGAAGTAGTAATTAGAATCAAGTGACTTTAATTTTACTTATCAACTACTGAACATGATTATTCATATACGTTTCTAATTTCCTTTGAAATAATAGACTTCCTTGGGTTTACAATTCAATATTAAACACTCTACTTGTTAAGTAATTAATGAGTATATAGAGGGCCCAACAATGCCTTTTACTCATTCCGCAATATCACTAACAATCTTGTTCCATGTACCTTCCATCAACAGAAAAGATAATGTTCATTGATCTTGATCATCCCTTCATCTGGACCGTTGAACAACATGGTTCCTACCACATTTCATCGAGTCCCAATATTTTATTCATGCATGCAATTTTAAAGTGTGGAATGAATATCGGTCATTGATCTAGATTGATCTTTGATCTGGGTAATTGAAACATGATTCCTATGCCCAATTCCATTGATTTTCGGTTTGACTTACCCCGTGCTTGTTCACACCGCAGAATCCATTTGAACCGTAGATCAAAAATACCTTTAGATATTCACCTTCATTATTGATGGGCCTACCAAATTCTGAAAATCTCCAAACTATATTTCTATGCGCATGTTGTTGTAGCAGAATCCATATCCACCATACATCTGATCTATCCCGCGATCTCCACCATTGAAAGGTGCGGGATCTACACAGTTCCATTGATTTTGAAATTTTATTTTCCCATGCATGTTTAACTAGCATAACTCTTGATGACCGTAGATATTCCTCCATATGTTGATATAACGGTATATTTTTGTACAAGATAACTCCATTCCATGGGTAATAAAACTTGTTTGAAACATGCAACTTACTTCTATGTATTTATCTGTAACTGTTGATCTCCTCTATCTGGAGCAAATCTTTGATGTGATATTTCTCAAGCACTGTACTAGTCAAAATCCATGTATTCATGAAAAAAAAATTCATTGACTACGGCATGTCTAAATCTACATATACTTGTACTAATTAGGTGACACAACACATGCTTAGTTGTACATGTCTACATACTGACTATAAATAATATAATTGATCCCAAGACATGTATAGATATATCTAACACGTATGAGATCCTACAAATATGAGCAAGAATTATATCTATATTTATGTGTGTCATCATGGATTTATAATCCATTGTTCTTGAATCCTTTCAGGAACTCTATTGAACATTCTCTCAACATAAGCAAATCTTATCAAATGATTGTTACAACTCTAACATTTAAGAATCATCTAATATTCGTACATATAGATTCCTTCTAAATATGAGTACCATACATGGTTTCTACATAGCAGGAGGTTAATTTAACCAGCTTCAGTAGTTTTTATAGGAGATAGCAACTCTAGCTTCTCCCTCTCAACATCTAGGATGTGAGAATCACAATTTTCAGTTTTTCATCACAGAAACTCATACTCCTCTATATCCAACAAATATTTTAATTTAATTAAGATAAATGAATTAGCTTCATAATTCTTTACATTTCTCATAATAGAATTAAGGATTCTATTTTGTCTTCTTCCTAAGCAACATAGGGACCTCCTGATCTGCTCTCTTTCAAGATTAGCCATTCAAATGACTCATGGAATTCTCTTCTCATAGGATAGGGAATATGTTTTTCCCTACAAGAAAAAATATTGAAATGATTAATAAAATTACATAACCAAGAAATATAATCACATGAAAAATTTCAACATACTGGAAATGGTTCAAAATGGTATGTACATAGACTAAATCAGTGTTTTGACATAACTCCATTCATATCTTATGTGATGTTTTGAAACCTTATATAATTCCTATATAAGCTCAAAAAATCATATTTTATGAATTAAGTATGCATCCCCATATTCATATCTCATGAAGCAAGCATGAGTCCCTCTATCTGATATATTATGACCAATCATGCAGTCCTATATTCACAGATCATGAAGCAACCATGAAAACATCAATGTCATGTATTATGAAGGAAATTTTCAGCTTTATATCAGTTCTATATAAGTATATATCAGTCCTACATAAGTATTATATCAGTACTATATCATATCACATAATATGGACTCGTGAGATCGACAATATGCTAATAAAAGACAAACAATAATGTATATGCTAAACACAATTCCAAAGTCTAGGAATACAGATATCCATATGATATTCATGAAACATCTTCAAAACAATTTATATATTATTTATAGCATCATAAATAAATCAAAATCTAAAGTACTTATGTTTTATTAATTTGTGTGTGATCCCTCTTGATCTCTGCACCCTTGCATGAGAGAATACCATAGTCCTTTATTCACTTGAATGGAAGAGCTTCTTTGTAGTGAAAGGATTTCTCCCTTTCTTCATTCTTGTTATGAGGAAAATATTCTCCTCTTTAGTCTACACAACCTTTCATTACATGTAACCTTCTTCTTGACTCGAGGCCGCCTTCTTGAAAATATTGGTGAGTGTATCAAAACACTCCCTTGTGGTCTCCAACAAAATGCTCATGGACATGAGATTGTCATTAACCGAATCAAAGACAATATGATTGGACTTTGGTTGATTATTCTTGAATTTGATTCACCATTCATTGATTGTAGGATCTTCTAACACTATGGATACATAACCATTAAGTTTATGCTCTTTAAGAATATTCAACACGCTTGCCTTCCATTTGTTGAAGTCGAAAGTACCTTCAAGGAGGTATTCTAGTAGAACGAAGATAGATGTCATGGCTGCAATATTTTGATCAAATATTGACAATATATGTAGGATTATATTTCTGCATAAAACTAATATCCTTTCATTCCCTATTCTATGATACCATGTTGATGTTTTAGTAAAATTGGAGAGGCTTAAACTTTACAACTTTTATCAATCTCTTTCAGCACATATGTATCTTATAAATCAACCACATATGGATATATCTACTACATGAAAGTATTATAAATATATCAGCCACATAAATATATCAGCCATATGTAAGTCTCATAAATATGTCATCCACATAAATCATATTCATAAATCATCCATATAAATCAATCGACCATGAGAGATAAGATACACCCTAGGAAAACCCTCCAGAGATGGAGGATGAAAAATGCAGCAATTATTTGAGTATGATAGATATATTTGGAGATAATGGTTTACAACACATAATCATATTTCCTGATAATAGGTATCACCTCAACAATAGAGAATATAGATCCAATGCAACCATGCAAAAAAATTGTATGCAACTCTATTGAACTTAACATATTCCTAGCATATTAATAACAAGCCAAAACTCCTAGCATGCAGAAGGTAGCATATAGAAGGATCAGTAAACATAATGCGATAACCACATAGTTAATTCATAAGGAGGATATAACTAGAACTCCCTCCATGCAAACATTAACACCCTTCCTTTCCTCAATTAGCTTTAACTGAATGTTCATTGTCTTGAATTGAAAGTAAATTGACTTAAACTTGATGTTCACTAACTTGAGCTGAATGTTAGCTAGAATTGGATATTTACTAGAACTGAATGGTAACGGAATTGAACTGAATGTTAAATTACTTGAACTAAATGTTAACTGACATGAACTGAATGTTAACTTACGTGAATTGAATGTTAACTGACTTGAGCTGAATGTTTACTTTACTTGAACTGAATGTGAATTGAACTCAATCCTTAATTGATTTCTGATCAATTATTAACAACATAACTTAGGATTCATCAGTGATTCACTCTTAGTTCAATCCATGTACAATTTCTATTATTAACTTTACATGGATCTCTTTAGTTAACTGATGCATGCTGATTGAATAACATTGATATATTTTTCACTTAATTGATTACATTCATTAATAGTTCAACTAATTATTTGACTTGAGTCACTGATTGATGCATTCATATTTTAGTGGAGATTTATAACTTGAGTTCACGCAGACATTTGCATGGGAAATTCAAATTAACTTTCTTTATGTGTTTATCTCTTTATCATTAAATAATTAAAGCATGGTTCATAAGTGTATTATTTATCCATCATACCATATCATACTCAAAATAATTATTCCATACATATTGATGATCATATATATATTACCCCGGTACATATAGTCATATGTTAAAGTAATTGACTCTAGGGGTAGAGAAGCCCTAAAGAAGACTTATAGCACCCAATGACCATGACTAGAAATATATGACATAGTATAACCACCTCAACAAATGAAGATACACAGTCTTCATACAACACAAGACTTCAATCTTGATACAACACAAGATCATCTCCAGAATTGGAGATCCAATCCCATAGGGTACCTTCTATGAGAACACTTTGACTTGATATCATTCACAAGTCTATTCTATCTATTATTCACAAGACTCGGCTTTATATTACTCACAATATTTAAAATACAAAATCACCATCTCAATCATTTGAGGATACCTAGAACTTGATATGACTCACAAGTCTGACTTAATATTACTCACAAGTCTGGAAAATGAATCCTGATGTGGTACAATTAACACTCCCTCTGAGCAAGGGATACATTTTATGCTTTACCATGAATTTCACACCATACCAAGCTTATCTCAGAAGTATCTCAACTTCGTTACTAACAATGGCTTGTTCAAAAATTTGCAATCTTCTCATTAGTAGCTATGTACTGAAATTTTGTTTTTACATGGCAATGACTTCAATGAAGTGAAAATTCATCCAAATGTGTTCTATCATAACACATTTTTTTTTCATAAATCTTGAATATTAACACCTAATAATTGTAGGATTCAATTCCTTCACCCTAGTAGGTTGCATCCCAATCTACACTACTCCTCAATCGGTAGTACTATCCACAAAATACATTTATCTTATGTAGTACTAATCAAGATACACATAAATAATCCCAAGATATAGAATATGTATACTATATATCAAAATACAATAAATAACCTATTCTAATGTACCTCGGAGGTACTCAAACATATTATTATCCATAAGCATAAAAATACAACAGGTCTTCTAGGTACTTTGAAACAGTAAAATATTGTTTTTACGAGAAAACCCAATGTAAGTAACGTAAGTGGTCCATAAATGGATAAATAGTAATGTGAAAATGTATTATATGATACATGATTAATAGTTACAAAGGTTTAGGATTTATATAATCCATTCATGCACATTTTTCGTAAAAGGGAATGCTTATTGACTTAGATAGTCTTTAATTAATATTAAATTAATATTAATATTATTTTATTATTTTATTGTTACATTGCATTCCCCTTAAGGGAAGATTTGTCCTCAAAGATTCATTGACAAAAATGTCTAATTTTGCTTGAACTGCCATCTATGGATCCTTTGAGACACTTGATGAAATAAGATGATACAAGTTATAGATTCCCTAGGATAATTGTCGCATCATCTCTATTGTGTTCCATCCCATATCTATTTTGATCGGACCTCTAAGATTGTGTTTAGGAATGGTTTGTCTCAATGGTTGCTTAGTAAGTCTAACTTTTTTCATGTTAACATAACTCTTTTGTGAATTCTCATTTTGAACCTATCGTTGGTCAAATAGAATATTATAAATGAAATGTCTATAAGGCATATGTGTTGTTTGTTTTTCTTCCTTTTGAAATGTGGAGAGGACTGCCTTCACTTCCTCGACTTGATTTATTTGTGGGATAGGTCTTCTTGTTTGTTGTTTTGTATTTTGATTTTTTTTCTTACTCGTCTGACATGACCTCTCCTCTGTGTGTGTTCATTTTGACCCTGTCGTTCGTTAAAATTACGTTTATAATTGGGGTGTCGAAAAGGAGCTCTTATTGTTTGTTCTTCGACTGTATTGACTTATTATTTATCTATGATGATGACTAAATTTACTTCCTCAACTTGAATTTTTTTTTCAAAGAGTATGGATGCTTCTTTCTAGATTTGCACTATTTTGTTCTCCAATAGAAATTTTTTACTCTGAATCTTCTCGAACCTTTCGTATTGCAACGTTTTGTCCTCTTTAACTTCTCAATTTGTTTCTCTAGTTCTTGACTAAGACTTTTTAGACACTGGTGTTCTTCTTGATTTTCTATAACTGTTCCTTCAAGGTCTTCATTGGATTGTTCATTCTTGCGACTATGTTTCAGTTTTTTAATCTTCGTAATTAATGTTTTGTCATGATTTCGTAGTCAATTTTTTTTTTATATTGCTTGATAAAACCTTGTCGATTATTGTAATTTCCAACTTATGTGTCTTCTTAATGTCGTCATGTTGTTACTAGAGTTTTTCCTTCTGTTAATGCTGATGTTGACATAACTGGAATTCTTTATTTTGTTTCTTTATATGGACGTTCTCCAACTCATTATCTTTGTCCATGATGAGTTTATTTAAAATATTTATTTTTTCTTCTAAATCTTCATATCATCCATCAGTTGATTCTTTGTCTTTAGTTTGTGATAAGGGGACTATCACTACGAATCCATGTAGCGTTATTTTCTTCTTCTCATGGAATAAAGTGATGCACTTCTTTTTGACATTGATGGAGAATGTTCCTAGTGTTTCCAACCAGATATAACCCAACATTATGTCGATGAGATGGTCATCTATAACTATGATGGTGAATTGATCTGCAAAATGATAATCATCGATTTGTAATGTACTTCTATTTGATCTTTGCTTGACTCATTCTTCATTGATTCTTGAACTTGTACTTGATTTACGGCATCAATGTTTATAAAATGTTTCCTGTTGGATGGATAAATAGAGATGGAAATTGGACTTTCATCAAATATCCCATTAACTTTCATCATTGCCATCGACACTTTCGTCAGAATGTTGAGAAATATTTTCTCTACTTTATTAAAATCTGTCTCTTCCATTTTCTCTTGTCTTCTTTCCTGATTTTGATTTGTTCCCTTTTCCTTTATATAATAAATGTATTTATTAAAATTATTAGGTATTATTTACTAATATTCTGCTATTAATAAAAAAAATTGAAAATTTTAATAATAATAATATTATTATTATTATTATATTTTGAAAAGTAAAATTTTATATAATATAGTATAATAAATATTATTTTTTAACAATTGTCTTATTATTATAATTTTTTTGAAGTAATGGAATTTTAGAGTTTTTGAACCTAAAGGATGGTAGGTGTGAGTATTGGGATAAATAAGAATGGAATCTGAGCAAGGAGAGAAGCGAGATTTTTTAAATGGAGTTGGAAAGCAAAACCACGTGTTGGTTTGGATTTTTCTTTTCTTTTTTTACTTCTTTTTCCTTTATTTTGTATTTTTACTTTTTTGTCTTTCTTTTCTTTTGTTTACCTTTTTATTTTTCTTTATTTTTCTTTTCTTTTTTGTACAAGGTCCTATTTTTTAGGGAAACCCTAATATAGTGGTTAAAACCCTAAATGAGGAACTCTATCTTAGCTCTGATACCACTGAAACAGTAAAATATTGTTTTTACAGGAAACCCCAATGTAAGTAACATAAGTTGTCCCATAAATGGATCAATAGTAATGTAAAAACGTATTGTATGATAGATGATTAATAGTTACATAGGTTTGGGATTGATATAATCCCTTCATGCACCTTTTCGTAAAAGGGCATGAATATTGACTTAGATAGTCTTTAATTAATAGTAAATCAATATTAATATTATTTTATTGTAACACTAGGCTTCAAGTCCTTCACCCTACTAGCTAGCATCCCAAGCTACACTACTCCTCATCAGGTAGTACTATCCACAAAATACATTTATCTTATGTAGTAGTAATCAAGATACACATAGATAATCCCAAGAATAGAATAGGTATACTATGTATCAAAATACAATAAATAACCTATTCTAATGTACCTCAAAGGTACTCAAACATATCCTTATCCATAAGCATAAAAATACAAAAGGAATTCTAGGTACTTTAAGGGACCAACAGGTCAATGAGACTTTGACCATGTCTCTTCTCATGTGTATTTTATCCACAAGATATCACATCCCATGGATGTCAAATTCATGTACTATGACTAAATACTTTGGGGATTTTTTAACTATGGTTTCCTTTGAAGAAACATCAATACTCCCTCTTCAACTAGAGAATTCTTTTTATACTATACCAAGCTTGTTTCAGACAGATACTTACTAAATAGGCTAGCAATTCTGCTCATCCGTGGATATGTACAGGAGTTACACAACTAGTTTTTGTACCATATCTGGGAATAAGTGACTAGGAAATTTCTAAAGATTTACTTCCTTGCAATATTCTCTATCTCGAGCAATATCTTTGATGTGATATTCTTCAATCATTGTACTAGTCGGAATCCATATATTCATGAAACTTTCTTTCATTGACAAAGACATGTTTGAATCTACATATACTTCTATTAAGTAGGTAACATAACACATGCTTTGTTGTACATGTATATGTAATGACTGTAAATCATATAACTTATCCTGGGGCATGTATAGATATATCTAGAATCTAAGAGATCCTCCAAATCTAAACAAGAATCAGATTTATATTTGTGTGTGTGATCATGAATTTATAATCCATTCTTCTTCAATCCTTTCAGGAACTCTACTGAACATTTTATCAATAGAATAAAATCTTATCTAATGACTATTACAAATCTAAACGTTAAGAATCATACAATATTATTACATATAGATTCATTCTTAATACGAGTACCATACATGGTTCCTACATAGTAGAAGGTTTTAATTTAACTAGTTCCACTTGTTTTTCCAGGAGCTAGCAAACCTAGCTTCTCCTTCGCAACATATAGGATGTGAGAATCATAAATTTGAGTCCTCCATCAAAGAGACTTGTACTCCTATATATCTAACACATATAGGAATAAAATTAAGATAAACGCATTACATTCAGGAGTCTTTACATTTCTCATAGTAGAATTAGGGTTTATATTATGTCTTCTTCCTAAGAAACATATGATCCTCTTGATCTTCTCTATTTCAATATTATCCATTTGAATGAATCTATGGCATTCTCTTCTTGTAGGTCAAGGCATTATTTTTTACCTACAAGAAAAATTATTCATATGCTTAATAATATTACATAACCAAGAAATATAATCACTTGAAAACTTTCAACATATTGGTAATGGTTCACACAACTATGTACATAGACTACATTAATGTTTTGGAATAGCCCCATTCATATGTTATACCTTGTTTTGCAACCATCACTAACACAAAATGAAGAATTAATGACTAAAAAATGACTAAAATTCTGATATAAACAACAATTTTTTAGTTGGCGACTAATAGTAGCTAATTTCCACTATCTTATAGCTTTACTAATAGACGTATTTAACTTAGTCATTAATTGGTTGAATTATTAGTCATTTATTAAGTCATTGATTTAGTCATTGATTGCCACAATTAATGACCAAATATACGACCAAATAAACTACTAGATGATAAATCAAGGTAACATAGTAATGACTAAGCTAAATACGACTAAACATTCATCGCGCTATAAGATACTAGAAATTAGATACTAATAGTCATATCTATGAATTTAGTAATTTTCTTAGTCACAAATATATGATAGGGCATAAAGGAATCGAACTACCCACATCCTTCCTATAATTAGGCAGGTTCTCTACCATTGAGCTAGAACCCTTTAAGAAGTTGTTATTTCGTAACAATGATGATATTCAAATAAATTTTGCATCATTCAATCATACAAAATAATGATTACCAAGTTACTATAGATCCATAATGGCTTACCTTTAACAACCTTGAAGTCCTTCAACTGCATTTGCACTTAATAAATGCAGTTGAAGGACTTGAAGGACTAGTACAAGGTAAGCCATTATCGATCTATAGTAACTTGGTAATCATTATTTCTTATGTTTGGATGATACAAAATGAAAAAATCCCAAAAATGCGTAGGTTATTGTTGGGCTAGGAAAGAGAAGTAGAAATAAAGTACAAAAGAAACAACTATGCATAAGGAGGAAAATGAAGTGCAAGCACAGGAAGGAAAAAGCAAGTGAGCAATGCAAAGGAAGGTAAATGAAGGAAATGAAGTGCAGAAAGGAGATAAACTGTGGAAAGGAGTAGTGCGACAAAGGTAAAGCAAATCTATAGGCGTGCAGAAGGGTAACGACTAGAAATAGACGGGTTGGGAAGATCCTGGGTGCTGGAGTTGGTGGAAGTCGCACGTATAAAGAAATATATGTAAGTCACGCTGATAGCGCCTTGTGTCAGTCATACCTATGATAGTTTGTAACTGTTTTTTATGGTTGATTACGAACTGCAATAAATGAATTGTATCTATTCGACCCTGCATGGTATTGTAGAAGCTATACATAAGAGGGACTTGTTTTGTATAAGGGTTCAAAAATAGTTGGAGAAAGAAGAGAATAAGTTAGATAGTAGTGTTGTAGAAGGTTGTTGAGTGGTGGAACCCATTTTTCAAAAGGGTTGTCGAATAGTTGGTTTTGTAAGGAGTCATTTTGTAGCTAAGTGTGCAAATAGTAATTAGAAGAGTCTATCCAGGATGTGAGCAGATCAATAGGAGTAGTTAGAAGAATATCATAATAAAACCATAGAGCATCAGAGTGATAAACAGTCTATCAGTCGAAAATAAATATCTCAAATAGTATGTAGTCAAGTTGCAGACCTAAAGGTGCATATATTTATCATTATGTCTGAAGAGCACCTTTGTGGTTTTTCCTAGTTGGGTTTCCACATTACATATTGTGTTGCTCGAATACACATGTTGAATGTTTGTGGGTTATTTGTATTGTTTATATTTATTCCTTAAGTGAAGGTTGCAATATTGGTGAAAGGATTTGAATGAACGAATGACTAGCATCATTGAGAATTTTGTATTATTTCAAGTTCATTTATTGTTAAGTTGTTAAGGAATAATCTATGTCACATTGTTGTGCCACTTTTGAGTTAGTAAAAGGAATCCAACGTTTCGAATCTGTCAAGAACCTTGGTTGTGCGTCAGGGGATTGAAATCCCTCGCCTAACTGTAGGAACATGGTTTTGGAAGTTGCCCATTAAGGAAAGTTATCTTAGATGAGACTGCGCCTATGCCATAGGTGTTTGCGACTGAGCTTTCTTTGTCGATTCATTATCTTTGGGTGTTTTGTTGGTGTTTGGTTGTTTTGTAGAGCCTAGGTTGTGAGAGTGAGGAAAAGTAACCAACCAATGGTTCCATTTTTTGGACCCTTAATCATTTGAGTTGAGGGAAATGTTGTGGCATATGAAAAAGAAGAAAAAGGAGGATTGACTGGAGTCTAAGACATTATCATTTGCGCAAGGAGAGAGCGGAGGATCGCATTTGAACCCATAAGAGTTGTTGGACCAATACCTATACATAGATATTCACAAAATATTCTTTACAGAGTTACCTATTTTCTGCATGAGTCGTTATCAAGATTGGTAACTTAGTAGAAAAACTTTCAGATAAGGGAAGCAGTCGAGTGGAGTGCTCAACTGATCCGTGATGTAGCAAGTGTAAGTAACCCCATCTCTAGAGCTATTGATTTTTTGGGTCGATATTATTTTGCAAGGATATATTACTGAGTTTGCAGTTGAGATGATAACCTTGTATAGTGAGGCTGAAATAAAATTTTTCCAAGGACCCCAGAGGAGGTACTTGCTATATATAAAAATATGAATAAATATGCTCGTCTATGAGAAGGGCATATTACAACTGATCAATTGAGTCGCAATATCTAGAAGAAAGGATATGTCATAGACGACCTGTAAAGAAAATGGGAAATAGTGAGCTGAGATGTTCCCAGGAAGTACAAAACTTGAACTAGAAGCTATATTTTTAAGGAGTAGAAGAAGATTCTAGTCAGGAAAAACTAATAAAGATGATAGGAGGAAGATGAAATCCTAGTATATTTGAAGAAAGTGAGTACGAGTTTGGGTCACTTCTAAACGAAGGGTCTTGTGATGAAGAGGAAGAATATCAGCCAATTTTTGAAGGAGCAGAAGAATCAAAATAATCTATAGAGACACCAAAATCAGAACACAACCACACCACACCAAAAGCATTGGCATAGGTAAGGCCTAGAACCTCATCTCCTTAAAGAACTATGAATGCTGATAGTACTAATGCGTTGACTAGTGCACAAGGAAGTCCACCTTCGTTAAATTTTCCATTAAAAATCCTCGATGCCAACTCAATGGAGGGGAGAGATATGGGTTACCTAAATTCAATGGAAATGAAGTAGAAGATACAAAGAAACATTGGTTCCTCCGTGAAGTTGTCTCGATGATTATCCAAGTTCAAAATGAGGACATAAGGAAAGTGCATATGATTACGACTCTGTGAGGTTGTGTGCTAGACTGGTTTATGAATTTTTGCATAATACCAGTAGGGGACCCACAAAAGAAACTTGATGATATTTGACTCATGATGATTTATGAGTTTAGAAAACCGAAATTTGAGTCACAGTGTATCACTGAAATCAAGGAGATAAAACAGTTACCGACAAAGTCCATATGGGATTTTGACCAACGGTTTAAAACTCTAATGGCCAAAGAAAGTTTCCAAATGTCGGATGTACAACACAAAGAGTGTTTTATTACTACATTGTTACCACACATCTGAGGCCCTTTGATGCAACAAAATATTGTGTCACAAACGGATGCATTGGAAATAGCTATGAAGTTGGAAGCCTCGTCGATCAGAGATAGTGGTGCAGGGATGATGCAGATTCAGTTGGATAACCTGACGGTATAGCTTCAAGATATCAATAAAGTAAAATAAATCTAGGAGGATGTATGTCTTACAATATGTATAATCGATGGACACGACAAGGATAATTGTTCAGTGTACATGAACTATGTTTCGTCAAGTGCGCCTAATAAATTAAATACCCAAGGAGTACCCTGGTGCAGAGTATTCTAGGATAGAGGAAATCATGTTGAATAATGTCTATACCTATAGAATATTGTAAGTACCCCAGCCAACCTTTATTGTAACTTTGTAAGTCAATGGGACACGATGATAAAGATTGCAGAGCATATCAACTCTTGAAGGAGAATACGGTAGACACCTAGCTAATGAAGAATGATGAGAAGATCGAGGCCGAATAGATGCAAGCGCACTACCAACCTACACATTATCCACAGTATCAGCCTCAATACCTACAAAATTAGTATCCATCGCAACAACAAAAACCTCAGCTTAGGGGGGCTGGAAACTTCAGAGGTAGAGGACAAAACTCGGGAGGATTTGGAAGAGGAAGAGGTCAAGTTATGTTTTATAATTGTGGGCAGCAGATCCATTATGCTATAGATTTCGTTGATCCTCTAAAGACATGTTCATATTGCAAGGCACATGATCATAATGTGGAACAATGTCCCCAGTTGATTGTAAAATGGCAAGTTCAGACCATGGAAGCTACTAACCCCACGTAGAATCCCAACCTAAATTCTAACTTGAATGTTCAAATGATTTCTGTTGAGCTGAGAGAACCACGTGTTTGTATCATAACATGAGAAGGCGCTACGACTATATTGGATCAGAATATACCACAGGGACAACTACAAGTGCAAACCATGATGCAAAAGAAAGTACAGTTTGATGTTAAAAAACAAAAGAAAGTATTTTTTGACATGTGACCAGAGTTTGTAGATACACAAAAACCCCCGACCTCATGTGAAGCCAGGGAGATTCCTAAATGATTTCAACAGCTGATTTCAAAAGCAGTTTCCAAACAAGGTCAGTAACCTCAAGTCATTTCTTTCAAGTTTCTTAGAGCTAATCCATGATAAATATGTTGTTGCGGAATTACAAGTGCTTATAGAAGAAACCCCATTAGAGTTGAAACCTAAGAGAAGAGTTAACCATGTTAACAAGAAATTCAAAATTGGTCGCGAGTTAAGAATGACTACGCAGATAGGAGATTATGACATGGATTATATTATCCTAGATCTGGGTTTGGATGTCAATATTTTTACGCGAAAAAATTGGGAAAGCATGGGAAAGTCACGCTTGGATTGCTCCCCTATCTAGTTGAGGCTTATGAATCAGGTGAAGGTCCTACCAATTGGTAGGTTAAGTCAATTTCCTATCAACATTGAGGGGCTGCAAACATTTGCATATTTTGAAGCTATCGACATTCTCGATGAAACAAACCCATATCCTGGGCTTTTGGGGATATATTAGGAAATAGACAATCACACAATAATAAAATTTAAGAAAATAATCCTCTCATTCGAAAATGAAGAAACAAGGGTATTTTCGCGTATTGACCCACTTGAGGGGAAAAGATATGTCGAGCTAGTCTATAGTGAAGGAAAAGGTTATTATCTGGACCATATTTATAATATCACTTCCTTAAAAGGTGATGACATAAATCCTACAATGGACAGGAACCTGAGCTAGAGGAGAACTAGCTCATGAAAATTAGAATTAGGAGAGGCATTGGAGAATTAGCAAAACATACTACATGAGGTATCTATGAGGAGATGCACCAGGATTACTAAGTCAATATGACAAGTGGAGACTCGGTTGAGTGAGTTACCCACATATGAGGGCTTACCTAATCTTTCCACTTTTCTAAGTCAGTTTGAAGTAATGGTAACAAAACCACAACGCTTGTTCGCATTAGACTTTGTCCTAAAATATATGCCCGCTAGATGGTGGGGTACACATACAGAATCTATATTTGAATGGCCACAATGAAAAATATTGTTGGAAGTCAAATTCGAGGAAAAAATCATAGTATTGTGCCAGAGGAACACAGGTTTATCAAACCCTATCGAACACCTAAATCAATGTTGCACGACATTTGCAGAATACCCATGACAAGAATGGGTCCATCATTTCATACACACATTGGAAATGACACCCAGGATCTGGTACACATCCATGGAGTTACGCCAAATAAATCAGGGTTGGGAGGAGGTAGTCAAACAATTCAAGCACACCTTTGAATTTGTTGATGAGCAGTCAACAATTAATGTTGTGCTTTAAATGATAAAAAAGAAAATATTTACGAAAATCCTTGTCGAAGTGACGAATTCCCACTAGTGCAGTGAAACGATACAGTAATGTATGGCTTGTTACAATTTGGCTGGAGAACCAGATGGTGATCCAACCAACCTTAACATACCAGAGTCAGAGGGTATGCGTGAGGTAGAAGGAAGTGGTATTTCTAGCGAACAGTTCCTCCATCTGCTCAAAATTAAGAAATTCAACATTGGTTCATCGGAAAACCCAAAGTTCACCAATATTGGATATTATTGGGATGAGGAAACAATATAAAAAGTCACATACTTGCTGCATGAATTTTAGGATCTGTTCCCTACCAAATTCTCAGAGATGAAGGGAATAGTAGGATATCTAAGGGAGATAAAAATACCATTGAAACCAGATATAAAACTAGTTAAACAATGACCTTATAGATTGAACTTGATGTATAAAGAAAAGGTGAAAGCTGAGTTGGACCGAATGTTAGACGTGAGAATCATTGAACCAGTTGAAGAATCAGAATGGATCAGTCCTATAGTAATTCATGATAAGAAGACAAAAGGTTAAGTCAGGATCTATGTCGACCTAAGCAAAATGAATGATGCATGCTTGCACGATCCATTCTCAACACCATTCATGGATGAAGTACTGGAAAGAGTCAGAGGATAGGAGATGTATTCATTTAGTGACATATTTTCTAGTTATCACCAAGTCAGAATAGAGAAGGAGGATTGACACAAAATTACCTTCATGACAGAATGGGGCTGCTATCAGTATACGGTAATGCCCTTTGGATGCAAGAATGCTCCTGCTATTTTTTCTAGAATAGTAGTTTCTACTTTTAAATATTTCATACATAAATTTCTTGAATTCTACTTTGATGATTGGAGCGTGTTTGTTCTAGTAAGTGACCATATTGAAAGTCTGTGCATGATGTTGGAGCATTGTTGCAAGTATCCGATCGCGCTAAATTTGAATTTTTTTTTTATGCACCATTTGGTGTATTGTTAGTACATGTAGTGTGTCGCGACAGAATTTTGGTTGACCCATAAAAAGTTGTGATTATTCTTGACTTCACACCACCTACATTAGTCTCGTAACTCAGATCAGTGTTAGGACACACAAGATATTATAGAAAATTTACCAAAGGATATGTAGAGATAACTTCTCCAATGGAGAAACTTTTGAAAAAAGATGGAAAGTTCCAGTGGACAGAAAGTTGTCAAGAAAGTTTAGACAAGTTAAAGGGAAAGATGGCCACCATGCCGATATTGGTATTTCTAGACTCAAAAAGGAAGTTCCATGTTCATGTCAACGCACTGTCTATCATGCTCTGAATAGTTCTGATGCAATGGGGTGAGGGCGCAATTGATCACCCTATTGCTTTTGCTAGAAGAAAAATTTTGACGGTAGAGAAAAATTACACTATGACAGAAAGAGAAGGATTCGCCATTGTATATGCACTACAAAAATCCATACACTATTTGTTGGGCAGACACTTTAAAATGTACACTGATCATTTGGCATTAAAATACCTAGTCAACAAGCCAGTCTTGGGGTCGAAGATCTATCGATGGCTCCTCCTATTTCAAGAATTTGATTTTGAAGTCATTGTCAAAGCAGGTCGACTAAATGTGGGTCCTGATCACTTGTCAAGGATAAAAAGTGGTGAATAACCAAACAACCTAAAGGATAATTTTCCTGATCCACAATTATTTGCGATCACCGTGTTTTATAACCAGTATCAGTATATCATCCACCTCTTGAGCACAAGTTATTTTCCTGAAGGGTTCACCACTGCACAGAAGAAACAATTGGTTGTCAAAGCCACTGATTTTACATTGATCGCTAGACAACTATACAAGCTGGGCCTTGATGAAATATTGTGTCGGTGTGTTTTAGAACAAAAAAGACCTTGGATAGTGAGTGAAGCACATGTTGTCGTCACAGGAGGACAATACGCTAGAAAGAAAATAGTTCGCAAGGTATTGCAAGTTGTATTATGGTGTCCAACCATACATATGGATACTAAAAACTTTTACCTAAGCTGTGATGTTTTCCAGAGAACATGAAACCTATCGAGACACAATGAAATGCCACAAGGGATGTAGAGAAACCTACAAGCATTTGATAAATGGGTCGTTAATTGTTTTGGTCCTATCAATATTCCAAGAAAAAGGACTAGAGTGTGCTATATGATCAAAGCAATGGATTACTTAACCAGATGGGCTGAAGCAACACCTGTTAAATATTGTACTGCTGCGACTGAGGTAAAGTTTATATTTGAAAATGTGGTGACAAGATTTGGTTGTCCTAAATTTCTTCTACGTGATCAAGGTACGCATTTTGTTAACAAGTTGATTGATGATCTTACTCCAGAATTTCAGATTCAGCATAGGAAAATGACACACTATCATCCTCAGGTGAATCAAACGATTGAAGCATTCAATAAGATTTTAGAAAATGCATTAACCAAAGTATGTAATGCGCGCATAAATGATTGGGATCAAAAAGTTTTAGTTGTTCTATGGGCATATCACACAACTTGCAAAAGATTAACAGGACACACTCCATTTAGATTGGTATATGGAAAATAAGGGTTTGTGCCAATGGAATATATTGTGTCAAGTCTAAGAATTGTTTTGCTAACTAAAATGATCGATGTGGATTATGTCAAGAAAAGATTGTCACATCTCGTTCAAAATGGAGGAGGAATGCTTCATCGCATGGTTTCATCAAAACATAGAAAATAAAATATAGAAAGCATGGCATGATCGCCATATTAAGACTAAGCATTTTGAAGTTGGAGGACTTGTTTTGATGTACAACAATTTTTTTTTGAAGCATCTAGGTAAATTTAAGACACATTAGCTAGGGACATACATGGTCACACACATCACTGACGTAGGCATAGTAAAATTACATAAGCTGGATGGGACACCAGTCGCATGAATGATAAATGGAAGCCAGTTGTAACCTTACCAGGATAGCTGTGACATGTAAAAAAAAATAAAAAATTCTTATATCACACGTATGTGACATGAGTATACAAATACCCAATAAAAGAGGGAATGACAGCTGGACGCCATTAAAGCATGGGTACCCAAAAAATATTTAGGTGGTTATGACAGTGCAGAGTCATTAATTTGACAAGTCCGAGGAAAAGTGTTGGCGTGATTTTTGGTCCCATCCATTTTCCTCTCCATAACTGTCCTAGCAGGTAAAAGTTAGAGCTCAAGAGTGCAAAGTGAATTTTGGAATGTTTCAAATGGAAATCCCATGTGATCGACAAGATGCATCTCTGCCATCAAATGATTACATGCAGGATGAGCACTTGCATATAGATATGACCTCCATCGTCAAGATTCATTTTACTTGCAAGAGAGAAGAAGAGTGCACCAGTTTCTGCAAATATGAAGAGCTGAAGGTGATGGTCATTTTGATTTCCAGTACCAGTGAACAATCCCACATTACACACGGATCACCCTTCTCGATACATGAAGAAGTTACATCACCTGGAGCACAGTAATAACCAGAACCAATGGTGCAGTCTGCTCCACAAGTTGTTCCTCCTATTGCTTCGGCCCCAGCCCAGAATCCACAAGCTTCAGGTTGAGGACTGTATGTACCGATTGGATTTTCAAACATGGATCTTCTAGGACCATCAGGGCCTCTAGTAAGGGAGCCAAATTTTGAAAAGAAGCACAAGTTCACCAAATAAACAACAACTCCACCACCAAGAAGAGAGAGGAATACTAGTCTAGAGAAAAGGAACCTGTTACCACCATACATTCCACAAACGAGACCAAAGGTGCAAGAATTAAAGCTCCCAAAGTGAGCACGCTCCTCCCTGGTTGCACCCAATATCCCCGCTGGAGTTCTGCTACTAAAAGATACCATACCAAAGTTGTTGAAGTTGAAGTTCGAAGACAATGATATGGGAAAGAATCATACCCTAGACAGAGAAAAGTACATGGTAACTATTCCAGTTACACCGCCCATGCCACAGCTTATTGTTCCAATGGAGTGGGCTCAAGGACCAGACCACACGGGTCTAGTTAACTTACTATATATGCCTCATTTTGGTTGAAGCAAAGAGGTAAGAACATATGTGTGCCAACTATTGGTCTACTTCCATGGAGGATTTTTGTGGCTTGAAACACCATATTGTGTTGATGTGGAGCTAATTTCATCAATCACGGGTCTCCCACATTCAGGAATTGACCCTGCACCATATCTACGGAAGGATCAGAATATGACAAACATGAGAGACAAGTATGACCTTGTCCATGCAAACAGATGATTCATGATTACCTCTATAACTAACAATACAGTGAGGTTCACTATGAAGGTATCATCTTGCAAGCTGCCAAGATGCGGCCCACTGAGTGCACTGCAAGGATAGTTGAACTAGCTGAACTCTACGCTAAAGGAGTGCATATCAATTGGTCCCAGTATCTACCAAATGAGCTACTAGACGATGCATCCCAAGTGCACAAAGACGGTAAAGCACTATTCCACTACTCATGGTTTCTTGTGTTGATTTCCTTCGTAGTTTGGTTTGACCCGCCAGACTACCAGCCACTTGACGTCCCAATGTTATGCCAAGGTGCAAAGTATAAGAACCTTTGGTTTGATAAGGTGGATAAGATTTGATAGAAGGATAATAATATAGAGCTCTTTTTGCATGAGGAAGCGTTAATGGAAGTAGTGTGACACCAGCATAGACTACTCACTACAATAGTCCAAAGATATGATCTTATTATAAATTTCTAGGCTGGTGTCCATAATTTCATACTACATCCACAACATGACCCAAAGAAGCAAGTGTTTCCAACATACTTCATGATTATTGACCGGTAACTTGAAATTGTCATTCAGGACTAGCCTAAAGCATGGCACATCCCAGTCACAGAGGAGACAAGACAAGGTAATGATGAGGGTAAGGTGCAAGAAACCTTGCCGCAAGAGTCATCAGAAGAAGAAGAAAGTGATGAGGAGTCTACACAAGATGATTCAGAGTCCACGCCAACTAACGAGGAAGTGGAGAAGAAAAAGAAAGCAAAGGAAATGGAGCATCATGAACCAAAACATAAGAAGAGGAAATTTGACAAAAATTCTAATACACTTAGCTTGGATGAGGAATATATCACCATGATTATAGAGGTAGCTATAGAATTGGCGTAGACCAGCCTCAAAACCATAAGTAGAAAACAAATGCGCTTAACTGATAGAATCACAGCGCATGTCAATAGGCTTATTGAAGCCATCAACAAAGTGTGGGGTGCACTAGAAGTTGAGATGCATGAATCTGACCCTGCAGATACATTATAGATGCCAATATTGTTGCCACCGCTCAAGGTGGATCTAGAAATGCTCGTACTGGAAATAGTGATGAAAGAATTCGATGATGTTTCCCATGAGTTGGAGACATTGTCTATTGATTTTTTGAAGATTACAATGGCCGAGGTATACGTTGTTTAGCATGCGGCCATGACAAAGATAAGAATCCAGTAAATTTCTCTCGCATATCAGGCCCAGAAGGAAACAAGGAAGGCATAAAAGCATAAGTCCCTCCTTCAGCTGAAGGAGCAAAAAATTAAGGCACAGGAACAAAATAGGCTCATACTGGATGAATCCATCCTCAGCATAGTCGTAAAATTACCAGAGGAAGAAGGTCAAGAATAAATGGATATAGCAGCCAAGGTAGGTCGCTTATACAAGATTGCAGTGGACCTGAAGAAGAAAGCTGAAGAGCTTAAAGTGCAGCAAAGACCGAGTACACCTCCTGAGGTGATAGAAGCATGCCAGAAAACAACATCTAAAGTTGTTGATCGAATTAAAGAAGGAGAAAAATTATGTAAGGAAGCAATCGACCAAGTATCCGCGATTTGGGAATTTCTCATGGAAGATGAAAAAACAGAGAAAATCATAGAGGACTTGTGGCAGACAAAGTTACAAATAGTCATGGTAAAAATATATATGAAGAAGCTACCTATAATAGAAAATATAGCAAAGGCAATAGAGCTAAAAAATCTACAACAATAGGTGAAAACTCTACATGACCAGTAGCAAATCAGAAATGATGAAGTTGCAGTGCAGTAGGAAGAAACATACTAAGTTATAGGGTTCATTCAGCCTCTGCATCAGAAAATCCACTAGATAAATTAGTCGCTAAAATATGTAATGTTGGAACATATTGGTTCCAACTGTGCTGAGCAATTAGAAAAACAAGATAAAGAGGTACGATAGGAAATTGTCCAAGTACAAAGAATTCTCCTAGAATTTATGGATAAGGCCGGCACCAAAGAGTAGGGAGTGACAGAGCCATAAAAATTATTAGTGGTTGTTGGGTTCCTATTGGGCCAGGAAAGAGTAGTAGAAATAAAGTACAGAAGAAACAAATATGCACAAGGAGGAAAATGAAGTGCAAGCATAGGAAAAAAAAATAAAGAGCATAATGCAAAGGAAGGTAAAGGAAGGAAATGAAGCACAGGTAGGAGATAGACTACGGTAAGGAGTAGTGCGATGGAGGAAAACCGAATCTACAGGTGTGCAGAAGGGTAGCGGCTAGAAAGTGATGGGTCAGAAATATTGTGGGTACTGGAATCAGTGTAATCCAACGAAAGTTGCACGTATGAAGGAATATATGTAAGTCACGCTGATAGCGCCTTGTGTCAATCATACCTATGAGAGTTTGTAACTTTTTTTACAGCTGATTATGACCTATAATAAATTAATTGTATGTAGTCAACCCTGCATGGTCTTGTAGAAGATATAAATAAGAGGAACCCATTTTGTATAAGGGTTCGAAAATAGTAGAACAAAGCAAAGAAGAAGTTAGATAGTAGTGTCGTAGAAGGCTATTGAGCCAAAAAACCCATTTTGCAAAAGGTTTGCTGAATAATAGGTTTTGTAAGGAGTCATTCTGCAGTTGAGTGTGCATATAGTGTTAGATTTATAACATTAATCTAGCATTATGTTAGGATCTTTAACTGAGAGAATAACAAGCACAACAATCAAACACAAGAGACAATGAACACAGTGTTTTTCCTCGGGGAAACCATAAATGGAGAAAACCCCGCAACTTCCTCAGAGATAAAATCAGCACCAAAAGTAAAACCCCAAAATAGTAAGATGATCTCCCGACAGCAGTAACCTTTCTTCCTAGCCCCAATGTCTTCTTCTTCCTCAGCTATGCGCTACAACTGAGTGTGAGTGAGTGTGTGATAAATAGAGAGGCTAGATCTCTATTTATACTAATTCTTGACTTGAAAATCCTACTAGGGCTGACTTCTCTGGAAGAGTCTAATAACCCTAATGCCCTAGAACTGTGGGGACTTTAACCCTTGATCAATAGGAGGGTTACCCATAATGACTTGACATGACTTATTTACATTATAGAACCTCTCGATAAGAACATCGAGGCATGACATGACTCAAGTACATTACAGACACATCCCAGAATAACCATCAAGGTACAATACATAATATATACAAGTGAATACATTCTGAAGTTACAATTACATCAGCACTCCCTCTTAACTAGGAAGATATTCTCTTGACACAATTTATTAGCACAAGTCTTCTTCTCTATATCATCTGGATCATCATCGAGTCCTCATCATCTTCAAGTCATCTTCATCTTAGGATTTGGATCATCACCACTAGATCTGGATCATCACTGGATCTGGATCATCATCACTTGATCTGGATCATCACTGGAGCATCATCTCTAGATCTAGATCATCACTCGATCTGGATCATTACTGTTGGATCATCATCACGGGTGCTATCTCATGATTCTTCTCGTCATAGGAAGTTCTACAGAGCCAGCCATTTTTCATGATGGTTGTAGGTCTAGCCTCCATGTAGGTCTTATTCAGTGCTTATATCTGACACCAAGTCAGAATGGCCCATGCAGCACTTACATCTGACCATGAGAGGAACACATCTAACACCATGTCAAAAAGGCACGCCCATCACTCACATATGACCATGCGGGAACACATCCCATAACCCTGTCAGAAAGGCCCAGCAGTCACATCTGATCATGCGGGAACACATCCCACAACCCTATCGGAAAGGCTGAGCACTTATATCTAGCCATGCGGGAACACATCCTACAACCTTGCTAGAAGGGATCTACACTTACATCCAACCATACGGGAACACATCCTGCAACCTTGCTAGAAAGGCTCTGCACTTACATCCAACCATGCGGGAACACATCCTGCAACCTTGCTAGAAAGGATCTGCACTTACATCCAACCATGCGGGAACACATCTCGCTACCTTACTAGAAAGGCTCTACACTTACATCCAACTATGCGGGAACACATCCTGCAACTTTGCTGGAAAGGCTCTCAACCCTAGGTTGAGGGTTCCTGGTAACTGACCAGGTGCCTCCATTCTCCAAGAGAATGGCATCATCCCTTATATCTGATCAAGTGGGAACACATCCCTCAATCACATCAGAATGCCCATGCACTCATATTTGATCATGTGGGAACACATCCCACAGTCATATCAGAATGGCCCTCAGTCCTAGATCGAGTATTCCTGGTAACTAACCAAGCACTTCCATTCCAAGAATGGAAATAGCCCTTATATCTGATCATGTAAGAACCAATCCTATAATCACATTAGAATGGCTCAGCACTCATATCTTAGATGGAAGGAACCAATCCTCTCACCATGATAGAATGGCTCATCCCTTACATCTGACCATGGAAGGAACCAATCCTCTCACCATGTCAGAATGTCTCACGGACTCATCACTTCCACTTAGAAGGAACATCGATCTAGAGAATACCAAGCTTCTCCCTAAAGTACTCAAACTTCACTCTGGCTAATGGCTTCATCAACACATCAACTATTTGTTCATCTGTCACAACATACTAGAGCTTCACTGCTCCCCTCTGCACCATATCCCTGATATAGTGATACTTGATCTCGATATGCTTCGACTTGTCATGGAACACCAGGTTCTCCAAAAACTTCACGCAACTCTGGTTGTCACAATATATACAAGTAGCATCTAACTGGAGATCAAACAAATTCGACAGTAGCTTCCACAGCCATACTGCCTCACAACTAGTTGAACAAGCTGCGACATACTCTGCTTCAGCTGTACTCAGTGCCACACTGGATTGCTTCCAGCTAAACGAAGAGATCACACCTGATCCCATACTGAATCAACACCCTAAAGTGCTCTTCCTATCAATGGCACTTCCTGCCCAATCTGAATCAACATAACCCTCAAGGTTAATCTTCTAATTCGCCTCATACTCGAGCCCATAATTGATTGTACCCTTCAGGTACCTCAGAATATACTTTATAGAAATCAAGTGAATATGTCTTGAATCTATCAGGAACTGGCTCAAGGTGTTCACAACAAAGAAAATAGCTAGTCTCATGTTTGTTAGGTACATCAAGGACCCAATCATCTGACAATACATCGTGGCATCAACCGCTTCTAATGAAGCATCACTCAACAGCTTCAGGTTCAATGCCATAGGTGTGGTCATGTCCTTGTTGTCCATCATCCCAAATCTCTTTAAGATCTCTAGTGTATATTTCCCTTGTCCCAGGAAAATTCCATCTGCATTCTGCCACACCTCCCTACCTAGAAAATAATGCATCATACCCAAGTCCTTCATCTCGAACTCGGCAGCAATCTTCCTCTTCGTATCAGCAATCAACCCATCCATACCTATTACAAACAAATAATCTACATATAGTAGGAGCATCACTAGGTTTCCATATTCAACCTTGTAGTAAAGGTTGGAATCTACTTTACTCTTGGTAAAGCCCAAAATTGATAGAAAGCTGTCAATTCTACCGTACCATATCTTGGATTCCTGTTTCAAAACATACAAGGCTTTCTTCAATCTACACACATGAGACTCCCTGTCATGTGTCTCAAAACTGAGTGGTTGTTCCGCATATAACTCCTCTTCCACTACACCATTCAAGAAAGTAGTCTTGACATCCATTTGGTGTATCTTCCATTTCATCACTGCAGCTAGAGCAAGTACTTATCTGATGGAAGTCTATCTGGCTATAGGTGCAAAAGTTTCTTCATCGTCTATTCCTTCTTTTTGGGAGAAACCACGAGAAACAAATCTTTCTTTATATTTTTCTATGTTACCATCTGCAACATGCTTGATCTTGTAGATCCATTTGGAAGTTACAACTGACTTCCCTTCTGGTCTTGGGACAACATCCCAAAAAAATTTATTCATGATCGATTGTTACTCTTCGATCATAGCATCCTTCCATTCTTTCTATTATGTCGCTTCTTCATAATTGGAAGTTTCTTTACCAATGAAATCACATAATAATGCTACATACCCAGAGCATGATCTGGTCCTCTTTCTTTCTCTATGATTCTCTTCTGGAGCCCCATATCTTTCCGCACCTTGGATAGCTTCCCGTACCCAAGAAGGTTTCCTCTTATGAGGATTCTTCTCTTGAGGTGGATCTACAAGTTCTTGTGGTTCTTCAAATTCTCGATCTTCTTCTTGAGTTTCTTCATTCATGGTTGTATCATGAATTCTGGGTGCTTTTGCTTCTTCAGGTTCTTCAGTAGGTCTTTTTTTGGATTTGTTGTAAGCTGAGTCTTCATCAAATGTCACATCCCTTCTGATGTTGATCTTCTTGAATCCTAGAAAGTATATTATTTAAGCCTTCGCGCTTTCATAGTATCCCACAAATATGCCTTTCTTTCCTAAAGGATCTACTTTTGTCCTATTCTCTTTTGGAATGTGTATGTACACTGGGCAGTTGAATATTCTGAGATGGTTGAATTCTGGTTTCTTGCTGAAAAAGACTTATTTAGGTGTCTTGTTCTTGAGTACTCTGTGTGGAGTACAGTTATGTACATACACCATTGTTATGGCAGCTTCTTCCCATAGATGCATAAAAAGATCTTGATCATGAAGCATTTCTCTTGTAGCTTCCATGATAGTTCTATTCTTCCTTTTTGCAATCCCATTCTGTTGTGGATTATATGGAGTGGATAAATCCCTCTTAATCCCTGATTCTTTGCATAACTCTTTGAATTCATTTGATGTGAATTATCCACCATTATCTAATCGAAAGGTCTTGATCTTCTTTTTAGTGTGATTCTCGATCAAGGCTTTGAATTCCTTGAACTTGCTAAATACTTCATCTTTGTTCTTCATGAAGTAAATCCATGTCTTCCTAGAAAATTCATCAATAAAGGAAACATAGTATACATACTCACTTAGTGAACTTGATGACATTGGACCGCATACATCAGAGTGGATGGTTTCCAAGATTCCTTTTGCTTTGCTCTCACTACTTGGAAATGTCTTCTTTGTGTTCTTTCCTTTCGCACATCCTTTGCAGACTCCGTCATGTTTTGCTTGAATTTATGGAAGACCTTCAACGGCTTTGCTTGGAAGTGGTAGTGCTCTATAATGCACATGTGCAAGCCTTCTATTCCAAAGTTCATTTGGATCTACTATGTCATGGACCGAGGCTTGTTCTGGATGGCCCTTCAATTTGTATAGACCTCCTTCTTATTCCCTAATTACTACTGCATTATTAATAGTCTTTCCCTTTGGCCACATGATAACTTGGCCATCTATAAATGAAACCCTCATTCCTTTTGCATCTAATGCAGATATGGAGAGGAGGTTCTTCTTTAGTCCTGGAACAAACAATACATCTTGCATCTTCATATATTTTCCAGAGTCTAACTTATAGGAGGATTCCCCGCTACCTTTTATTGGATACTAGTAGTCATCTCCACGTTTCACCTTGTGAGGCGAGTCATGTTTTTACAGTTTCACAAAGGATTCCTTGAATCCTGTCATATGCTTGGAAGCCCCACTGTCTATAAGCCAATCATTGCTTCCATGAGTAATGTTTCCTGTGAGAGAGGAAATCAAAACATATTCTTCATCACTTGAAGAATCTTCACTTTCATATCTGGTTCTCTTTATGGAAGGTTCATCATCCTCTGTGGCATGAGTATGATGTATTCTCTTGTTTCCCTTCTTCTTTTGGGATTTAATCTTGTTTCTAGGACAGTTTTTGGCTAAGTGTCCTCTTTCATCACATGTATAGCTTCTTAATTTAGATAAGTATTTTCTAGTGTTATCTTTCTGGTGAAAGGTCTTACCTCTGGAGTGATGAGAGTTTCTTCTGCTTTTCTTGGAGTGAATTGTGAGAGCTTGATCTTAACTTCCCATCTTCCCTTCTCGAGCTGCTATCCAAGCTTCTTCTTGAGATAATTCTTCCCATAGTCTACTAAACTTGACTAACTTCTTTCTGGCACAGATTCCTTGAATACATGAGTTCCATGATCTAGGGAGACCATTCAAGGTGGTCATTACAATCTTTGCATTTTCCACTTCTTCATCTACTGCTTCCAGTTGTTCCTTGATCTGAGATACCCTTGTAAAGTAATACTGGATGGTCTCTGCATTCTGGATCTTTACATTCTTCAATTGGTTTCTCAGAGTCATCCTTTGGTTTATGTTCTTCCCTTCAAACAATTTGGTTAAGGCATCAAACATAGCTTTAGGTGTCTTTAGGGAGGACACCTGTGGTATGAGGTGATCCTTGATTGAATCAGTAATAATCCTCTTTTCCATAACCATCTTCTTCTTGTGTAAGGCCTTAGCCTAATCTCCCTCTATAACTGAAACCTCCTGATTGATATAGGAGTCCAACTCATTTTCTTCCAGAACCAGGGAGATCATATACTTCCAGGCTCGGAAGTTATCAGCTCCCTCAAGCTTTTCATAAAGCTTGGTGTGATGATACATCTTAACTAAGAACCTCAAATGGAAATACAAAAGATTTAGATCTTACCAGGTCAAGATGTCGGATATGGATTTGGAGCTGAAATTCTACAGTGTTGGTTCAGGAGCATATTAGTGTTTGGATTTTCCAGAGTTCTGTCCAACCAAATGCTTTGGTATTCATCTCTAAATTTTGATTTTGAGGAGGAGATCAATCCAAGCCTTGGCTCACTAAAAAATTCCACTTCTGTGGAAATCCCTAATTTCTGGCAATAGTGTCGGGTCCAAAACTAAAAAACCTCAAAATTGGATTCTACTTCGATAGAAAGATGCGCCCTAGGGAGGAGAGTTAATCCAACCTTATTTTGCTGAAAATATATGGAGAGAGATCAAAAAAGTAGGAATCCCTAGTTTCCGCAGCTGCACAGTGTCTTCTTCTCAGGTTAGCTCTGATACCATGTTAGATTTTTAACATTAAGCTAACATTATGTTAGGATATTTAACTAAGAGAATAACAAGCACAGAAATCAAACACAAGAGACAATGAACACAGTGTTTCTCCTTGGGGAAACCATAAATGTATAAAACCTTGCAACTTCCTCAGAGATAGAATCAGCACCAAAAGTAAAACCCCAAAATAGTAAGATGATCTCCTGACAGCAGTAACCTGTTTCTTCCTAGACCTAGTGTCTTCTTCTCCTTAGCTATGCGCTACAACTGAGTGTGAGTGAGTAAGTGATAAATAGAGAGGTGAGCTCTCTATTTATACTAATTCTCAACTTTCCAAAACACTACTGGGGCCAACTTCTCTAGGAGAGTCTAATAACCCTAGTGTCCCAGAACTATAGGGACTTTAACCCTTGATCAATAAGAGGGTTACCCACAATGATTTGACATGACTTATTTACATTATAGAACCTTCCGATAGGAACATTGGGGCATGACATGACTCAAGAACATTACAGACACATCCCATAATAACCATCGGGGTACATTACATAAGATATACAAGTGAATACATTATGAAGTTACAATTACATCAACATATAGTAGTTAGAAGAGTTGATCCATGATGTGTGCGGATTAGTAGGAGTAGTTAGAAGAAGATCATAATAAAAATAGATATCATGAGAGTGAGAAAGAGTCTATGAGCCGAAGAGACATATTTGAAACAGTTTGTAGTCAAGTCGCAGACTAAAAGGTGCATACATTTCTCATGCTAGATGAAGAGCACCTTTGTGGTTTTTCTCGGTTGGGTTTCCAAGTTACATCTTGTGTCGCTTGAATGTGCATGTTGAATGTTTGTGGGTTATTTTGTATTGTTTATATTTATTGCTTAAGTGAATGTTTCAATATTGGTGAAAGTATTTGAATGAATGAATGACCAGCATCATTGAGCATTTTGTATTATTTCAAGTTCATTTATTGTTAAGTTGTTAAGGAAGAATCTGTGTCGCATTGTTGTGCCACTATCAAGTTAGTAAAAGGACTCCAACCTTTCGAATCTGTCAAGCACCTTGGCTATGCGCAAGGGGAGTGTAATCCCTCTCCTAACTATGGAAACATGGTTCTGACAGTTTCCTATTGAGGAAAGATATCTCAAGTGAGACTGCTTCTGCACCGTAGGTGTTACCGACTGAGCTTGCTTTGTCAAGCCGATATCTTTGGGTGTTTTATTGGTGTTTGGTTTTTTTGTTGAGCCTGGGTCATGAGAGTGAGGAAAATTAGCAAATAGTTATGCTCATGCATGTCCTTCTATAACACTAGGTAAGGTGTTGATTACAATTAAACCAGTATGGATCTACATGAATGAAAAGCAAGCATCCATTGTTAAACTATCTACCGAGTCATCTAGAGTCATGCAAAGATATCTGAATTTGAATAAAAGTTGATAAATAACTTGAAGATAATAGTGGATAATTCCATGGAAAAGAGAATTTTAGTTTTTATCTGGTGGGAAATTTAATTGTCTAATCAAATAAACAACTGAAATTTCCAAAACATAAATTGTCAACCCGAAGAAATCTTTTATTTCAAATCTATCATGCAATATCTATGCAAGCACAATTTATACCTGACATTGTTGATCTATTGGTATGAAATCAAAACTCTTTGTAAACTAGATCACACCTTCTTGAAAATAAATCAAACCCCAACCCTATTCATAAAATCAAACTGTAAATCTAATCACTGTTCAAACAAAATCAACTCTTATGAAGCAATATCTAATTACATAAATCTAAAGAAGTGCTATGTTGGCCAACGATCTATCAAAACAAATTATCATGAAAACAACTATGATAAATCTAATAAATGAAAGAATGAACTAAATAATAAAAAAATCTACACAATAACACACTTGCAATAAACACTACCAGTATCTTCTCAAGGAAGAGGGCCCTTCCTCCACCGAGCAGAGTTGGATCTCCACAATCAAGGTCTATAACTCCAGAATTAAGAAATTGCCAGCATGTATTATCATAATGAAATTATTACAACATATTCTGGATCGAATTTTACAGAATAACATTTCTTACTCTCCTCCCCCCTCCTTCATGATATTGATTACATATTTATACATAAAAATCCTTCATAAGGACAAGGAATGAAATTCCTAACTTGGAATATGTTTTAACAAATTTGCTAATTTAAAACAATGCCATAACTACAAATATGGGAATTACATATTTAGAGAACTAGTTGTATGTATCAAACTGTGTATTTGTTTGGATATTTCCCCATAAGTTAGTTAATTGGGGTCGTTACAAACAAAACCCATGTCCTAGAGTTTCGAGATTCTTTTCCATCTGTCCACAAATCGAAACATGAATCAATGTGTTCTTATTTGGCATGTGGTTTTTGTTAAGGTTTTTTTATCATGAGCTGGAGGATACTATGTTGGAATTGTGCATGAATTGAAATCACAAATCCACATAATCAATTGTAGGAATGAAACTATGTTTTGAATATCCATGTGGACGTGTGCTAGCATGCCAACTTTGGAGGCTTGAACCATAAGTGCTATTGCTATTAATATGAAAAATCACTCCACAAACCATCATTAGTAAAATTATGCATAATAGTATTCAATTCATAAAGAATAATAATAAAATAATCATTATTAACCACTAAAATATCAATGGGAACAATATGGTATTTTACAGGCAATTATAGAAAATTGATGGAAAATGGAATGATAAATGGATAATAATAGGAAGAAGATGGATGAAATATATGTCGATACATGATGAAAATATGGACAAATATGTGACCCAACATCTCCCCCAAACTGAACTTGTTGCATTTTCTCATGCAACCCAAAACTTGTGGAGCATCCAAACTAGAAGGACTCATTCAATTGTTGTTTTCATTTTATAATGCATAGTGACCAAAACCACTTTACTTTCCCACTAATGATGCTAATTGAGTATGATGCTTCTTTCTAAATAATACTTGCAAACTTCTTCGAATAGCGGTTGTTTCATTTCTCATGAAAGGATAACCTTCAAAAATAGCCCTCAAAGTGATCTCTAGAAATTCTGGTGGAGTTTCAACAATTAGCAAAAAGTTTAGCAAAACATTAGTAGAGAATTTTAGCGGTGTTTTAGCCAGTTAGTGGAGAATTTAGCAGAAAATTTAGAGGGGTTTCAGCCATTTAGTGGAGAATTTAGCGGATTTTCAACCATTTAGCGGAAAATTTAGCAAAGTTTCAGCAAAAGAGCGCTAAATTTAGCAGAGTTTCAGCAAATAGAACATAAAAACTCTGAATCCATTTTCTCCCAAATGATGAACTGGGTTTTGCTGAAATTTTTTAGGAACATGTATACTAGTCTAATGCATATCCACACCAAAAATTAGAGATACACACATCACTTATTTCAATAAAAATGCAAATTGAATGTAGGCTATGATTGTCATTTTCTCAAAAACCGTGCAACATTTGTTTTTGAAACTTGGTGATTATATTCCACTTACCACATTTCTTCTTCACACCAAAAATCAAATCCATTTTATGCATGGATCTTGATATATAATACAAATGGTTGTAGATGATGACGATCATTTTCTCAAAAACCATGCATTGGATTGAGCTAAAACTTACCATATTTTCTCTTCATTATGTTATGCATTCCCTGTCCAAGTTTCACGAGAATTAACTTCTCGTTTTGCAAGATATTATCAGCTGAATTTCTACATTAAATATGGAAAAATAATGTGCATGAGTAATATGAATGGAAAACCAGCAAGCATGGTAACTCATCCCCCCCCCCCCAAACTGAATAATTTTCATGTCCTCATGGAAGAGAAGAATTCTAAGCTAATTTCGAAATAGCCATCTCCCCCAAACTTAACATGATTTCATTCTAAAATAATATAGGTTGAACATAATGTATAATTAAAATTATAGTAGAGGATTTTTAGTGCCAAAGTGCACAATTTTTTTCCCCAAATTTGAAAACAATGATGATTCTTGAGGTCCATGATGATCCCTATGTGCGGGCCCTATATTGGTTTTTGTTCACACCAAATTTGAAAATTTAAACCAATTCATGCATAAAATAACTTCAAATTAATTACCACAAGCCTCACTACCTTTATGTGTTCCCGCTACTTCCTTTTAGACTTCCCTCTTTCAAGTATGCAAAACCACATCCATGCCAACAAATATTTAGATCCATTATTGCACACATACCAAGCATGAACAAAAGGTATTGAATCCCACTTATAAATCAAATTGTGACTCAAATATTTTTAAATATTCCAATCCCATTTACCATATCCATTTTAAGATTAATTCCAAAACATGTTTCCAAATAATGTCTATTAATGTTGTTGTATATATGGCTCTAAATATGATGCCTCAAATATTGGAAAATAGTAGTAGGATAGGCTAAAACTTACATGGTTTCTCCACTGCTATGCATTATGTTTCTCTTATCAAAATTTTAATGTCATGGTGTCTTGATTATATTCCTAGTGTTGGAATATATTAAACCCACTCATAACTTAGGATAAAATAATTAATCATTTATTTGATTAATTATTCACTCACTATCTTAATTAGTTGGCATCCACTTGCACCTTAAAGTCAATACATGCCATCTATATCCTAGGAATTCTTTTATTTCTGATTCTGGGTTGATCTTGACCACCTTTTGACCATCCAGAATTAGTATACAACACTTTACAACATGTTCTTCTTTATTTAGCTTTTCCATCTTTTAGGTGGATAAGGTAAAGCTAGTCAACCCATCCTTCATGACTTTGTCTCCATTTTCTAGTATTAGCATGTTTTTCCATATCCTTGACAACTCGCTCATGCTTTTTCCAATTCGTAATGTCCTTGATATATTTGGGAAGTGCTTTAGCCACGTATGGGGGTTTGTTATATTTTGGTAAGTCATCCTTTCTGAGCTTTATAATATTTATGAGTTGTCTCCCTACAACTCTATTTTCCTTTGTAATGATGTATTACCATTGTAATAATATCAATTATCATTTATTGATCATTCATTAATGTGTGTTCATTAATTCCTCCTCTTCTCTCCTTATGCTAATTCTCTGCAATTCCTAGTGAGGTTAATTGTGTGCTTAGATTCTTAGCTTGTTTATGGAATTCATGTTTCCATCGAGGCTTTAGAATTCTTACATGGTATCAAATCTTTGGGATCTCATCAATTAATTCTCCTTTCATATTTGCAGTTTTATTTGCTGGTGCAACAACTTCAATATGGATTCAAAAGTTCCTCTACTATCTCCTTTCAAATATGTTTATTGGAAGCCAAAGATGAGTGCATACTTGAAGAGGCAATGTCTCTCTAGTGTCTCCATTAGTGTTTTGAGTGAACCTAAGTCTTATGAAGAGAAGATTGATTGGTTAAATAATTGTGATAGAGCTTATGGAATTATGTGTTTTGGAATATCTCAAAATATACATCATCCCATAGATTTTGCCAAGTATCCATTTGAGCTTTGGAAAAATTTAGACAAAGCTTTTAGTTTGCAGGAAATAGAAGATGAATCATGGAGCGAACCCATCATCTCCTCTTGATATATCTCTCAATATTTCTTGGCCTCTACATTCTCTGATGAATTTTATCATGATGAAGAAGTCTCTCATATAGTTGATGTTGTTTCTACCCTCTTTGATTCGAGTGCTTCCTCCTTCAATCAAGAAGCAAATATTGAAGAGCCATCATTTTCCTGTGTCTCTTAAAGGTGGATTTTCTTCTTGTGATACTAATGATGAAAAATAAGTAACATATGGAGCTTCTATTGATATTTATGATGATACTATCACCCATTCATTGTTCTCTAAATCTCCTATCTTAGATTCTAAGATGTATGTGCTAGATCCTTCACACTTTGTGCATACCTCTCTCATTGATGGTTCGCAACCCAATGAATTATAGGATGTTTGCTTAGGCATATCAATTATTATTACTTTCCTTCCACTTACCATACTTGATCTCATCTGATTTTGCATATCCTCCTTTGTTCTTGGCATCAATACTCAAAGCCTTCTTGAATATTTTGAACATCTCCTTATTTACTCCTTTCATACAAAGGATTTATTGCCAGTGTATTCCCATATTATTATATGTGATTCTTTGGATTATGATTTAGAAGCATATTTTCAGGTTGATAAATATATCATACCACCATACATATCATCTACCATACCTATGAATAATACAAAGACTATACAAATCCCAAGTTCACTAGTTGATTCCTCATTGGTCTCTTATGCAGTGATACTTATCTTACAAGGGTTGAAGTCTTTAATATATTTCAGTGGTTGGTTATTAATGAAATTAGTCATATTTGGACTGATATTAAACATATTTGGATATGTTCTAAACACTTATGGTTCAGATCTCATGTCCATCCATCATTCATATTTTTACACCTATCAGTTTTCCCCAATTGCTCATAATTTTCCTAGTCTAACCCTATATCATCATAGAGCCTGTTGCCGCCTTTTCACACACCTGGATCACGTGGCAGAAATCTTCAAGCCACTCAGTGTGTCCTTGGGGGCAAGTCTCGAGTCAAGGCTGTCACCTTGTTCTTGACTCCTCCGTTTAGGCTCAACTCCTAACGAAGCCAAGGGGGGTAGACCCTATTAAGTTACTAAGGATGATTTCTTAGTATAATGATGTTGTACTGAATCAGTTATTTTAGGAGTTTGAAAACTTTAACTATAAACAATCAAGATGACAAGATACAAAGATACACACGAAAGCACAAGATTGATACACAATATAAATACGAAGCAAAAAAGACCAGTGCCTTAATAATGGAGTCAAAAGAGATCAGTGTGCTTGCATGTGTTTGGAATAAATGTTTTGCGATTGCATCTTGGTACGTTTTAAGTTAAAATTGGAGTATGAGTTGTTTAAATTAGGCTTAAGGGGGACTTCAGATATACCCGAGAGTACTTGGAGTATGTCCAAAACAAAGCCTGTACGGCTACCC
>LPNX010086869.1:3294-18444 GCA_001517045.1 Pseudotsuga menziesii | reverse complement strand
AGACTGAAGGCTCTCTGAAGTCCGAACAAGTTATCCCTGTCCGGTTCACCAGGCTCACTTGATAGAAAACCACTAAGTACAACTTAGGTGGTAACAGAGCCACTGAAGCCTTTGTATTTGATGTTCTCTATTCTAATATTTCTAATATATCAGAGTTTTATCAGTCTCATATAAGATCTGGAGAGGTGATACATCATATTGGAAGATTGGCATATGATTCACATCACAATTTTGCAGCTATTCGTGGAATTGGGTGTGAAATAAATTGTCTTAATTTTTGTACTCTTTGGAAAGGAGTATGCACATATCTCTTTTCCATTTAAGATTATGTTTTTAGATCATAGTTTGACAGCAGAAATAAGCATTCATATAATGATCCTACTTCATCAGTTGATGAGATACAAGGACTCTCTCCTCTTCCTTCTTCCAGGTTTTACACTCTAGCTCATGATCATGGAGTTCATGATTTCTTCAGCAAGTCTTTCATCCAGAAGCAATTCATTCATCTCACTAAAGTGAAGATAAATATATGTAGAATACATATTTCAAATTTTGTTCATTGTCCTTTCTCGAGGGAGGAATTTTCCCATGTGGTTTTTCCTCTTTCCTCGTCTTTTTGGACATGAATAATTGTTAAAGGGTGACCTTAGCCTTGTTTCTAGGCCCTATATGCATCCATATTTTCTGGAAATAACATCATAAAGTCATAATTATAGGGGTTTGTTGGAATATATTAAACCCACTCACAACTTAGGATAAAATAATTAATCATTTATTTGATTAATTATTCACCCACTAGCTTAATTAGTTGGCATCCACTTGCACCTTAAAGTCAATACATGCCATCTATATCCCATGAATTATTTATTTATGATTTTGGGTTGATATTGACCACCTTTTGACCATCCAAAATTAGCATACAACACTTTACAGCAGCTTTTGCTTTATTAAGATTTTCCATCTTTTATGTGGATAAGGTAAATCTAGTCAACTAGGAAACTGGGTCCCTATGTTGCCAGCCCATCCTTCATGAATTTCTCTCCATTTTCTAGAATGAGCATTTTTTCCATATCCCTTGACATCTCACTCATTATTTTTCCAATTCGTGGGGTCCTTGATAGATTTGGGAAGTGCTTTAGCCATCTATGGGGGTTTTCTATATTTTGGTAAGTCAACGTTTCTAAGCTTTATGATATTTATGAGATTTATGAGTTTTATCCCTACAACTATATTTTCCTTTATAAGGATGTATTACCATTGTAATAATATCAATTATCATTTATTGATCATTCATTAATGTGTGTTCATTAATTCCTCTTCTTCTCTCCTTATGTTAATTCTCTACAATTCCTAGTGAGGTTAATTGTGTCCTTAGATTCTTAGCTTGTTTATGGAATTCATATTGCCATCAAGGCTTTAGAATTCTTACACTTGGAAATTCCATCCACATGCTTTTTCAATACTGCATTTTATCTTTCTTGGTTGCCTTAAAATCATGAATGTGTTTCTTTTTAAGGATGCCCCTTGTTTCATAATCTCAATTTTAATTACAGGCATATGAATGCACTGCTACTGTTATTGTAAGATGTCATGATCCAAGAAACTAGTCCATATCACTGTTGTAATATACTAGAGGTTTTGAAGCTGTTAAATATCAAGTGTTGGAATTATGTTGTCCTAATATACCCCATGTGGGAAGTTTATATAGGAATGCAGAGATCATATTTGATTGCGCAGTGAAAGCATGCATGTTTATATCCAATAAACAAAACCCAAGTATTTAAGTTTTTTCAAAGCATATGTAAATCAAATATGATTGTATATCAACTCATAGTATGAAGATGCCAAGTTTAACTTTTCAACAGTTGTGTGTGTTACAAAGAGAAACTTCCTATGGCTTGAGGGTACCACAATAGATAGTATGACACTAGAAATCAATCTTTCCCAATATGAAAGAGAAGTAAGCAAATATAACACTAAGGGATATAGAATTATGCCTTATTCTAGACAGTTGAAGTAGATCCCTGTTGAGATTTTCCAATGCAATTGCAATTATAATTTGCTCTCAACAACAACAAACAAATCAAGCATGATATATATAAATGTGTTAGAGCTACTCTACCATATATAGTCAACCATGTATAAGCAAGTAAATACATCCATGGATTCAGTATTCATATTCAAAATGCACATGAATTGGATAGGAAAATATATTTCTATTAATAAATCAAAGATACAATAGTGACAAACTATGTCGACACTTCTGCGAACAAAAGAAACCGAGTCCTCCACCACTTCAATCCTCCATCTCTCGATAGTAAGATCACAAAGAAAAGGAAAGATTGGGAAGGACACTATGTGCTCCAAGGGACAAAGGGATGCAGAATCAAGTATAAGCAAAGATGAGGAAACAATGCATTAAAGTTTCCTTAATCTTCAATTTCTCCTCCTTCAATGTATCCAAGAGGCTCAATATATAGCACTCCAAAGAGGTAATGGAGGGTCGAATCCGAGCGTTCTCAAGACATATGGAAGTAAAAGAGATAAGATATTTGGACTCATATGAGGAAAACTCCAAAAATATTTGTGTTTATGCACACATCTTGATGTACAAGGGTTGGAGGTTAAAAGATGTGTATACACGCGAGTATGGCTTTAAAAGTCACGTATATGTATAAACAGGTGATTTTTGGTGATGATATTGGAACATAAAAATATAATATAATTCCATGGGGTCCAAAGAGTCTACAGAGGGATAGGGAAGGCCATAAATGTGTGATCAACTAGGTGTTTTAAAATTAGCTATAACAGATGCCCCCAAATGTGTGAGGTCATAGGGGTAACATGATGACCAAAATACATTATAAAATCCATCCTAGAAGTGGAGTAATGAAGACCCAGGTGGAAAAGAAAACCACTCATTAGTATAATACAATGATCAAACTTTGCATGTCACTGCAAATGCATATAGCAGTCCCAGATACATAAGAGTACAATGGACATTAATAGGCATGATATACAAAATTTCATGTGTGGTCATCGCCACGTACAATATACAATGGATCAATATCTCCATAGTGTATGAAGATATTTGATATACACTGGAGTCTGGAATAAAGATCATGAGAGCTGAAATCTCATGAATAGTGGCACGATCAAAGACGTAGCATATATGGAATGTAACAAATATAAATGTTATAAATATTAACATTTAATACTAAGTATGTTAATTAGGGTAATTAATTAATTACTCAAGAGGTGACATGAAAAGTCACCCCCCTTACCACTTAGGGTATAAAATACCCTACAATAATTCTTGTAAATCATTTTTTTATCTATTTAATTATCAATATATATTTGTCCTATTAATGGCTTATCGAATATTCCAGGTGTTCTGGTAATATTGATTGTGTGAAATGAATAAATATTCGCTCCATTTGGTATCAGAGCTAGTTTGTGGTCTAGTCCTTTTGCCATATCATTATTTTTATTCATAATCCTAGGGAGTCCCTAAGTTTATGGTCTTTGACCAAGTAAAAAAGAAAAGAAAGTCAAAAGAAAATATAAAAAGGAAGAAGTAAAACAAAGAGAGAAGAAGGAAAATTGGCATAAAAAAAGGAAGGTCAAAAAAAATAAAAGAGTAAAACCACAAGTGATTTCTCCACCCACTGTTTTGTTTTAATAAGTGGTCTTTTAATCCTAGGGTTTAAACCCTAATTCCCAAACCCTATTCATAAAATATATATATCAATAATACTATTAGTAATAATAAAATTTATTATTGTTATATATTTTTTCAAAAGAACCTTTAGACTCAATTCACAATATATATATATATATATATATACTATATTACTATTTTTAAATAATAATTAGTAATATATTATATTTGTTATTATTATTAATTTTTTTTAATAATAATAATAATTTAATAATTGTGTTATTTACAATTATTACCTTATACAAAAATGAAAAAGAATCAAAGAAGATATTAAAAGAGCAGAAATCAGCATCTAGGTCACTCACAATCGCAATCACAGTTACGAACAGTTTCGGCCCAACTAAAACGTGTGTTCGGAATAGTATTCTACAACTTCACTTTGACAATCAGAAACAAAGTAATGATTTTCAAAAAGAACATATTACTACCTCATAATTATGAATTCGATCATTGGAATATAGTAGAGAAAAACTCACAAAAATTTATGAGACAAGGACGAGAAAAATATCACATCTGGAAGGTGTCATTCAACAACTTGAAGACTAGATAAAAGAACTAAATAAAGTCAAAGAATGTTCATATGGAAACAATATCAACTTAAAAGAGGAAATTAGTCGTCTAAACAAAGTTGTCATGGACAAGGAAGACAAATTGATGCAACTACATGAAAAGTTAAAAAATCAAGAAAAAAGAGTTATGTCATCGTCAATGGCAAAAAGAAAAACTCCAGCAGCAATATGATGACAGTAATAAGCCACATAAATTGGAACTAACAAAATTCAACAATGTGTTATCAAGCAATAACGAAGAGATTTTTTTATTATGAAATCATAACAAAACATTGATTACAAAGATTAAAAAAAAATAGTAGTAAGAGGGAACACTCCGGTGAAGACCTCGAAGGAAGAATACTAGAAAAGTAAGAAGAAAACCAATGTCTAAATAATCGTAATCAGGAACTAGAGAATCAAATCAAGAAATTAGAAATTGAAAAAAGTCGCAAGATGAAAAAATCGAAAAGATTATGAATAATAACAATCTACTTGAGAACCAAGAAGCACAAATCCAGGAAAATGCATCCAAGAAGCAAATCAAAGAAGTGAAGACAGTCCTCTCCATGGTCCAAAAGAAACAAAAACAAACAACACATACACCTTACAGATGTCCTAATTATAATCGTCATTTTAACCAACGACATTATCAAAACAAGCACTCACAGAAGAATTATGTTCACATGTGAAAATACCAACATGCTAAGCAACCATTGAAATGACTCGTTCCACAAAATTACCTCAGAGCTTCGATAAAATTAGATCTAGGACGAACCACAGTAGATACGATGCGATAATTCTCCCTAGGAATTCATAACGTGTATCATCTCATTTCATCAAGTGTCACAATTACAAAAATGAAAGCATCCTGAGACGACAATTCAAGGGAATTCACACATTGTTGTCGATACAAGCTTTGAGAGCAAAGCTTCCCTTAAGGGGAAGGCAATGTAACAAATATAAATGTTAAAAATATTAACATTTAATACTAAGTAGGTTAATTAGGGTAATTAATTAATTACTCAAGAGATGATGTGAAAATTCACCCCCTTACCACTTAGGGTATAAAATACCTGACAATAATTATTGTAAATCATATTTTTATCTATCCAATTATCAATATATATTTCTCCTATTAATGGCCTATTGAATATTCCAGGTGTTTTGGTAATATTGATTGTGTGAAGTGAATCAATATTTGCTTCATGGAATGCCATCAAGATGGAAGGTCTTCTACACAAACTGCTACGAGTACATGTCCTACTATGTGAATAGATGTGTCGAGGTCGAACATAGTAGTCAACTCAAATGACTCTATAATCCTATTCCAGAATAAATTATCTGATGTCGATGGAATAGAATCCACTGGAAGGAGGGAATTAAGGAATCCCCCATCAACCAACACGAAGTACTCAACAACACTGTATAATGTGGAACCAGTAATAGTACTAGTAATGGATGACATGTAATGTCAATATAAGTGATAAATGGTTGACTTAGGCTTCAACATCCTTCGAACAAGAGCATAAGGAAACCGATGACTGAAGGTAGGAAGCATGGACACGATATGCAAACTAGGACATCTCTATGAAACAGGAGGCATCAATAGAGGCTCCATGAGGAATGTAAGCATAACTAGTCGGTGGAGATAAAATAAAAGTAATGAGTACAGATTCTAAAGTCAAACTAATAACCCAACCAATGGATGTGATATGCAGTGCTCTATTCGAAGGCGACACGACTCAACTGTTGCCAAAGATAACATCTTTCCCCATCTGTATTTTTATGTTTTTGATTTTTTTGGAATTTTTCAGATATTTTGAAAAGCTTGAAAAAGAATAAAAGTGCTTTATAGTACATATCTAGGAGGAGATGAGTGTCAAGGACAACAAAACTAGTTCCAAGAAGTGGAACATACTTATGTTAAATGCAAGGAATTATGTGCAGCATAACAACACTTGGGGGAAGGTCTCCTCCCGGTAAAGGGGTGATCAAGCTACAAATGATATGTAAAAGGCTCTGCTTGGCTAGACATGATACAAGCTCTAGATACATAGCTTATAACTCTGAAGTAGGGAGTCAGCATAAGGCTCAATAATGCAATAAAAACTCATGAAATGCAATTACAACTTGATATATACAAGGGATTCCCTATGGGGAATTGTCAGCATAAAGTTCAAGAATATGAAGCTCTTGCTCAAGGACATGGAAGGACTTAAAAGGGACTCCCACAACTTAAAGGAGGCATCTCAATATGGGTACCAAATGCAAAATAGGATATAACTAGGGCACCCAGGTATAGGAAATCTATACCATTCGCATAATACCACTTCTAACAACAGCATGAAGTTTTCGTGATATCGTGGAATGGATTTGTACTTAAGGTTAAGATGAAACGACCATAAGGTCATGCAAAATGCAGGCGTCTGTGAAATCCTAACCTATATGCCAGTTCATACAGTCTACCTATGATAGGCACAAATGGATCAAAGACTTAGTCAAAACACGCTCAAACGGGTCCCTAAAACACAATATTAGGACAAATGGTCCACAAAAGGTCAAAAATAGCCCAAACTATAGAAAAGTGAGTAAAAATTTCAAAAAAAATTGTATAAAATAGTGAAAAAATAATTTTGTCCATACCATTTGAAAATTTACACAACATATTGTTTTTAGACTAAAAAAATCAAAAGCTGATCTCGAGAGCATCAATACACAAAATCACATACCATCTGGTTCAGGTAGATCATCATGCCCTTCTCTTCCATTTTCATGCTTTTATTTTTAAATTTGATGGTCTATTTTTTTTATCTTGGGCCATCCCAAAGATTGCGGTTTTGGCCCATGAAAAAATTAGGTCTTTTTCCATGTATAGGGCTGGGCATTGCACAAAAAAAATCACGATACCCGCGTATGTACGGATTGTTTTTAAAACAGTCACATATAGGGCCGCAAATAGAAAAATAAAGGTAAAAAACTAATGAAACTTAGAAATTTATGTGCAGGATGGTTATAGAGTGGAGAGAACATGAGCATGAGGATGTTGATCAGGATGTGCAAGGTGATTTGATGGCTCAATAAGCATTGAGGGCTTGTGGGTTATACAAATTTTGACACCTTGGAAGCTTGAGGGAAAAACCAAGGCTACTCCAAATGCTAGTAGACTATTGGGATCCTGACTCAAATACATTCTGTCTAGACAAGATGCCCCTCAGCCTTGAGGTTGAGGATATTTATTTCATTACAAGACTATCCTGTATGAGCTCATGGGATAAGAGACGATCTCACTATAGAGGAATATATTGAAATTTATTGGGTACAAAAAGGGTTGGGAGTCAAATGTCGACAAACTCGATCCAGAACCTAGGGCTAAAGGACATAATATTGGCACTTGGAAGGATAGTAGGGTTGGCGTCCCCTCACTAGGATTTGAGTCCTTTTATGTTGTATGTGATGGAGTGTATGAAACCTACTATATATGATTGGAGTACCTCATTGCTAAGAAACATGAAGCAACATCTTACAGACTACAAGATGGATAGGATAAAAAGCTTCGGTTTCAGAAGCATATTGAGTTCTTTCTTTTTTGACCATGTGTCGAGGCTAAGCCCAAGAGTTGATATTTCCCCACATGGTGCTCAGGATTCAGCTCAACTACGTTGGGCCAATGTCATGCAAAGACTAGGAGGGGGGCGAGTGTCCAACCCCTAACTAGCATACTTCTTCCTCTGGTGGCACAGGTAGATCGTCACCATAGATGACTATCCCTATGAGGGGATAGAATTTTGTGGAGACCCAGACATGTTAGAATAATCAACCCATAGTTACCTACATTAGACATTAATTTAATCATTTTTGACTTATTACCTAGTTTCTTAGATTCCACTCTATGCTAGTTTCCTTCTACATGTCCTAGAAGTCAACACATGCTAAAAATGAGTCATGGAGCACTTGGGAAACATCCTGGAAACCCATTTTAGCATGTCTATTTTATTCCATATTCTCCAAAGTGCATATCTATTTTTTCTGTAAAGATGCCTTGTTTCATTTCTGATTTAAGGAAAATGGAAAGCTAGACTAGTGGTAACTACCTTGTTTTTTTCCCACATCATCCTCCATCCTCTTCTCCAAATAAAAGCATGCATGAGTTTTCTTTCCATCCCTCTTTATCTTTTCCACTTGAATTAGCCAATTCATGAGCATCTACCTAGATTTGGAAACTGCTTTATGCTCCTATGGGGGATTTGACTAGTTTTGGTAAGCCTGCTTTTTGAATATTTCGAATGGAATCTTTATGCATTCGAATATCTCATGTAATTATATATTACAGCAGCCTATTACTTCATAAGGTTGGCTATTGTACACTTACTCAATACAGATTAGTGTTATGCTCCAATTTCAATCTCCTTTGGTGTTAATTTTGCATGTTTGATTAGCAATTTTGTGAGTGTAATTGTTCTATCTCTTCGGTTCAATTTCCACATGGTATTAGAGAATTTGTATATTGGTTTCTCTCCTTGCATATTTCTATTGTAGGTTTGACATCTTGACTGGGATCATATTCTGCTGACTGAAGGGCACATTTTCTGAGATATGGACCAATCTCAGAAGATCATCTTGACTCCATTCAATTTATTTGAGTGGAAAGCAAAGATGGAGATATTGTTGAGATCGAAAGGTCTCTACAGGGTGACTATGGAAACTAAGGTAGATCCCAATGTAGCTGCAGAGAAAATCAAATGGCACAACAGGAGGGATGAGGCCTATGGTCTCTTGTGTCTAAGCATTTCAAGAGACCTCCTCTTCCATCTTAATGGATTGACATAACCTAATGAAGTGTGGGAGAATATTGTATATAATTTTGGTAAGACCAATGAGATGAGAGGACATAAATTCAAGAATGAGCTGATCTCCTTGAGTCCCAGTATCTTCAAATCCTTGCAACTCTATTTTTCCAAGTTTAAAGCCCTTGTTTTGCAGCTAAAATAGTGTGGGATCGAAAAGAATGAAGAGAAACTAGTTTTTTCCATACTCTCTAAGCTTGGCCCTGATTATTCAGTGTTTGTTTCAACCTTCCATGCCACCAAGTTGACATCTCGAGCCTAGAAGATTCCTAAGCTTGCAGAGTTCATGGAATCCCTCACACAGGAACAAGATAATTTGGTGATGATGGACACCGTCAAACCTTCCAAAGACCAAGCTTTGGTTGCTAAAGATTCAAGGGTTGATTCAAAAATTAAGAAAAAAGATAAAAATCCACATGATCAAAAGAGAGACAAGAACAAGTCTCAAGAGGAGCCCCAAGGTTCCAGGAAGAACTCCCAGAAGAAGAAGAACAAAGGAGAAATGAGCAAGTGCACATACTGCAGTAAGGGCTATCATCCTGAGAGCTCTTGTATCAAGAAACAAATTGACATGTTGACCCAACTCCCGGAGAAGAATAACATCTCCCTTCCTGATTGCTCAAAGAAGAGGGAAGGAGGATCAAATTCAGAGGACAGAGAGAGAGTACATGCCTTGGTTGCTAGCACATCAAGCTCACCTAGCTTCATCATAGAATCTAGAGCTTCTAGACATATGGTTTCGACAAAAGAGGCATTCTCCTCTCTTGACATGTCGAAAGGTCCACCAATAGTTTTGGGAGATGACTCTCTCACTGATAGTTTGGGGAAGGGAAGGATTTATCTTGACCATGGTAAGTTCAATAATGTGTTGTATGTTCTAGGTCTTACCTCTAATCTCTTGTTAGTGTATCAGATGACTCACACTAGGTATCCAAAGAAGGTCATCTTCTCCCTTGATAATGTTGAAATCACAAATATTTTGAATGGTAAAGTAATAGCAAAAGGTGTGGTCGATCACACTTCAAAGGTATACATGTTTTCCCATTTTATACCCTACTCAAACCCCTCTGCTCTTATGGTTCATGCTAATGAGGCAAGCAATCTTTGGCATGAAATGTTTGGCCATTTTAACTACAAGTATCTTTCTTATTGAGTGAAAAATATATGGTCATAGGTTTACCAAAGATCAAGTTATCTAAAGGAGTCTGTCAAGGTTGTATCCTAGGAAAACACCTAGAGCACAAATATGAGAGAGCTAGTCATGAGAGAACCTTTGCACCTCTTGAGTTGATCCACAGTGACATTGCTGGTCCATTCCCTCATATGTCCATGAGTAAATCCAAATATGCATTGACCTTCATGATGAATTTTCCAAGTATTGTTGGGTTCACTTCCTAAAGCATAAGTCTGAAGTTTTTGACCTCTTCAAAGTCTTTAAAGCCTTGGTTGAAAACCAGTTTGGGAGGACTCTCAAGATCCTCAGATCTAACAATGGTGGTGAGTATGTCAATTCTAAGTTCATTCAGTATTGTAAAGATGTAGGTATTCAGATGCAGCATTCGATCCCTTACACACCACAACAAAATGGTGTTGCTGAGAGAAAGAATAGGTCACTGAAGGAGATGGCAACCTGCATGATGGAGGGTAAGACTTTGCCACCAAAGTTTTGGGCCAAGGCTATAAAATATTCATCTTACATCCAGAATAGGGTGCCTCATAAGAATTTTGATGGCATGACTCCTTTCGAATCCTGGAGTGGGCACAAGTTATATGTGACCCATTTAAGTATTTTTGGCTCAAAGGCTTGGGCTAGATTTCCAACTGAAAAGAGAAAGGATTTGCAGCCCCAAAGCCAAGAGTGCCTATTTTTTGGGTATTCTAAATATTCAAAAGGGTATAAGATTATCAACTTGAGCACTAACAAAGGCTTCATTGAAAAATTGTTCAGTTCCAAGAAGAGCCTTTAGTAGCAGTTGAAGTTGGAGAGTCTTCCTCACCACTAGATCCATTGGAGATACTAATGAGTTTGATGATTCTAATATGTCTTATAATGATGATTTGATTGCATATCCTAATAGTCCTACAAGACCAAAATGGGTATAAAATACCATTCATGCAGCTAGGGAACTAGCTGGCAATCCTAATGACACTAGCAGGACTAGATCTCAATTTGAGAGTGCACTTTGTGTGAAAGATCCTCTATTTGCTGAGAAGTGATATCTGATGGTTGAATCAGATCCACAACCATATGAAGATGTAGCACATGATCCAAGATGGAAAACAGCCATGAAAGAAGAATTCAGCTCGCTCAAGAAGAACAACACTTGGGAACTGGTTGATCTTCCCCCAGGGAGGAAGCTAGTTCAATGTAAGTGGTTTTTCAACACTAAATGCAGCAACTCAATGTTTGTGGTTGCAGGGATTACTTGGAGAATGTGGCTTCAAATCATAGTTTTCAACTATTATCTACTGTGATAATCAGAGCACCATTCAAATATGTGATGATCCAGTTCATAGATAGTGAACCAAGCACATTCAGATCCATATGCACTACATCAAACAGCTTGTCCATGGTGGTACCATTCATCTACTCTTTTGTGCATCTTCAGAACAAGTAGCAGACATCTTCACCAAAGTTTTTTGTGAGAAGACATTCAAAAATATCAAATCACTGTTGGGGATTGTTTATCATGCTGTGAAGCATGATGGATGAAAATATTTCCAAATTTTGTTTTCCTGTCCATGTTTAAGGGAGGATTTTCCCACTGGGTTTTTGCCTCTTTCCTTGGTTATATGGATAAGCAGTATGTAAAGGGTGACTAAGCATTGTTGCTAGGCTCTATATTTTTCTGATATTTACTCATAAATTCAAGCTTAAGGGGGGGTGTTAGAATAATCAACCCATAGTTACCTACCTTAGACATTAATTTAATCATTTTTGTCTTATTACCTAGTTTCCTATATTCCACTCTATGCTAGTTGCCTTCTACATGTCCTAGAAGTCAACACATGCTAAAACTGAGTCATGGAGCACTTGGGAAACATCCTGGAAACCCATTTTAGCATGGCTTCTTTATTCCATATTCTCCAAAGTGCATATTTGTTTTTTCTATAAAGCTGCATTGTTTTATTTCCGATTTAAGGCAAAGGGAAAGCTAGACTAGTGGTAACTACCTTGTTTTTTTCCCACATAATCCTCCCTCCTTTTGTCCAAATAAAAGCATGTATGAGATGTATTTCCATCCCTCTTTATATTTCCCACTTGAATTATCCAATTTGTGAGCATCTACCTATATTTGGAAACTGCTTTATGCACCTATGGGGGATTTGACTAGTTTTGGTAAGCCTGCTTTTTAACTATTTCGAATGGTATCTTTATGCACTTGAATATATCATGTAATTATATATTACAGCAGCCTATTACTTCATAATATTTCATATTGTACACTTACTCAATACAGGTTAGTGTTATGCTCCAATTTCAGTCTCTTTTGGTGTTAATTTTGCATGTTTGATTAGCAATTTTGTGAGTGTAATTGTTCTATCTCTTGGGTTCAATTTCCACAAGACATTCCGATTCCACCAGGATCTGCATATGGGGAGATAGGTAATGAATCCTGACTCAAAAAAAAAATTTGTTTTTTTTTATATATGAAATCAAAAAGACATGTTTTTTATGTGCAGACATATACTGATACTCAATCATGTACATGTAGATGTGGGACCACAACGGCCAAATGGATTCCCTATTCATTGATCAAGGGATATAGGAGACAATACCATGGGTGTGGATGCGGAGCGTACACTCCAAATAATTCACATGAACTTTGTTCGACTGACACATAGAGTTCCCATGGCACAAGTCGAGGAATTTCCGGATGCCTTCCAGTGCCAGGTGGTGGGTGTGCCATGTGCATGGGTGCATTTTTTCTGTCAGCTAGATAGAGTCATAGTGTCATACCATGATCAACACCTTGCTCCTCCCCAAGCTTAGAGACTTGAGTGTACTTTTTGTTGTATGATCGTGTAGTATATTTTGGTGGCTCAAAAGCCCCATTTTTGTATATGAAACTTATGTATTATGACATGACATTTTGAACATATATTTTAATGAAAAATACCTATGATTATTATTTATTATTTTATTTACATGTGTAAATGTGTTTGTGAATTATTTATTGTCTGTGAAACAAATGCCAATCTAGCAACTCAATGTTTGTGGTTGCAGGGATTACTTGGAGAATGTGGCTTCGAATCAGAGTTTTCAACTATTATATACTGTGATAATAATAGCACCATTCAAATCTGTGATGATCCAGTTCATAGATAGTGAACCAAGCACATTGAGATCCATATGCACTACATCAGACAGCTTGTGCATGGTGGTACCATTCATCTACTCTTTTGTGCATCTTCAGAACAAGTAGCAGACATCTTCACCAAAGTTTTTTGTGAGAAAAAATTCAACAATCTCAAATCACTGTTGGGGATTGTTTATCATGCTGTGAAGCATGATTGATGAAAATATTTCCAAATTTTGTTTTCCTGTCCATGTTTAAGGGAGGATTTTCCCACTGGGTTTTTGCCTCTTTCCTTGGTTATATGGATAAGCAGTATGTAAAGGGTGACTAAGCATTATTGCTAGGCCCTATAGTTTTCTGATATTTACTCATAAATTCAAGATTAAGGGGGGGTGTTAGAATGATCAACCCATAGTTACCTACCTTAGACATTAATTTAATCATTTTTGTCTTATTACTTAGTTTCCTATATTCCACTCTATGCTAGTTGCCTTCTACATGTCGTAGAAGTCAACACATGCTAAAACTGAGTCATGGAGAGCTTGGGAAACATCCTAGAAACCCATTTTAGCATGTCTTCTTTATTCCATATTCTCCAAAGTGCATATCTATTTTTTCTATAAAGCTGCCTTGTTTTGTTTCTGATTTAAGGCAAAGGAAAAGCTAGACTAGTGGTAACTGCCTTGTTTTATTCCCACATCATCCTCCCTCATTTTATCCAAATAAAAGCATGTATGAGTTGTATTTTCATCCCTCTTTATCTTTCCCACTTGACTTATCCAATTCGTGAGCATCTACCTAGATTTGGAAACTGCTTTATGCACATATGGGGGATTTGACTAGTTTTGGTAAGCCTTCTTTTTTACTATTTCGAATGGTATCTTTATGCATTTGAATCTCTCATGTAATTATATATCACAGCAGCCTATTACTTCATAATATTTCCTATTGTACACTTACTCAATACAGATTAGTGTTATGCTCCAATTTCAGTCTCCTTTGGTGTTAATTTTGCATGTTTGATTAGAAATTTTGTGAGTGTAATTGTTCTATCTCTTGGGTTCAATTTCCACAAGACATTCCCATTCCACCAGGCTATTCATATGGGGAGATAGGTAATGAATCCCAACTCAAAATTTTTTTGAATTATTTTTTGTTTTGTTTTTTGTTTATATATGAAATCAAAAAGACATGTTTTTTTATGTGCAGACATATAGTGATACTTGATCATGTACATGTATATGTGGGACCACAATGGCCAAATGGATTCCCTCTTCATCGATGGAGGGAGAGAGGAGACAATACCATGGGTGTGGATGCAGAACGTACACTCCAAAGAATTCACATGAACTTTGTTCGACTGACACATAGAGTTCCCATGGCGCAAGTCAAGGAATTTCCTAATGCCATGCAGTGCCAGGTGGTGGGTGTGCCATGTGCATGGATGCATTTGTTCCATCAGCTAGATAGAGTCGTAGTGTCATACCATGATCAACACCCTGCTCCTCCCCAGGCTTAGAGACTTTAGTGTACTTTTTGTTGTATGACCGTGTAGTATATTTTGGTGGCTCGAAAGCCCCATTTTTGTATATGACACTTATGTATCTGTTAACACCCAAAAATGGTTAACTACCTCATCTACCTCACTATATGCCTCATTTGTCCATTTGCCTACCATATTTCCCTGAAAATCCCACTAAAAAGCCTCCAAAAGGCCTAAAATGCCTCCGAAT
>LPNX010086857.1:240381-305704 GCA_001517045.1 Pseudotsuga menziesii | reverse complement strand
TCATTTCCCTTCCAAGAATATAAAGCTTCTACTAGCGACATGTGTGACTAACATAATACATTTCATTGGAATAGGAAGGGTACTTATGGATTGTGTCAAAGAATTTCTTATTTCTCTAGTCCACTAGATGTCCATCATGCTATGTGAGGATTGCACCTACAACATAATATTAGGCATCTAACTTAAACTTAACTGATTGTTGTTTGTTTGGTGACATGAAGATTGGTGATAAGCATAGGTGACATTCGAAATCCTTGAATGCTTTCCACTACACCTTGGATAAAGAGAATTATCTTTGGATCTATCCTTGATCACCTTGCTTAGGGGGGAAGTGATGTGAAAGAACCTAAATTCAAACCTATGGCCGAAGTTGGAAAGACCCAAGAAGTTGCAAAAGTCCCTTAGTGTCACTAGGGTTGGGTAATCATAAATGACATGGATCTTCGTTGGATCCACATGCACAACATGATCATTTATGGTATGTATCCTAAATATTGAAGTCTTTGAATGCTAAATGAACAATTATTTATATCGGTATATGACTTATGTTGTTGAAGGGTGTTGAACACTTAATAATGCACTTTATATGTTCCTTCTAGGTTTTACTAAAGATGAGGACATCATCTAGATATATGACCACAAAGGAAGTTGTGAATGGGCATACATTATCATCCATCATCCGTATGAACATTTTTGGGAATTATTTAAGTTTAAAAGCATTTTCAACCACTCAAAGGTACCTTCTCTATACCTGAATTGATTGAGAAGATCATTGATCTAGGGGAACTATATTGTGGTTCTTGAGTTGATTGAGAAGATCATTGATCTAGGGAACTATATTGTGGTTCTTGGTTGTGATTTGTCTCTATGGTTCATATAGGTTTGTTTAGTTGGTGTTTTATGGCTTTTTTTCAATCCTCCATGAATTCACGGAGGATTGAAAAAAATCGGGCAGCATTTCGGCTTGCCCGGGACACATTTCAAAATTAAACCGGTAGCATAAACGCTACCGGTTGACATAATTTATATATATATAACAAATTAACAAAAAAATTCAATTTAACTACAAATTTTCAAAAATCCGGCAGCATTTCTGCTTGCCGGTACACATTTTAAACATGAAAATAATAAAAACATACATTTACCATATTTTAAAATAAATTTTATAAATTTATTAAAAAAAATAATTAAATTCCGTTTAAATTGAAAAACAATTATTTAAGCTGAAAAACAATTATTTTAACTGTTACCTCTTGGGTCTGACACCATCGTGACGAGGTTGGGTTGCTTCAGGGTGCTTGGGTTGCTTCAGGGTGCCAATGCTTACGTCGCTCTCACTTCATATCTCGGTCGAGCTTTCATGGTGTAGTTTTGTGAAACAAACGGCGGGGGCCCGCGGCCTCTATTTATAATTTTTTCAATACAGGCACCTCGGTCGAGGTATTTACCTCAACTGAGGTATTTATTAACCCTCGGTCAAGGTTTTAATAGCTCGACCGAGGGTTAGTAAATACCTCGGTTGAGGGCTTAAAAGAACCTCGGTCGAGGGCTTGATAAAACCTCGGTCGAGATATTAAAACCTCGGTCGAGGGCTTGTTAAACCCTCGACCGAGGTGCGTTTTTTCCTTTTTGCCAAAATGCGCTTGCCAAAAAGTGTTACCCAGGTCCGCGGATTCACCCATAAACAATATCAATACTATTGTAACAACGAAAAATAGGTAAACAGAAACCAACACAACTGATAAATTTAAGAATATATTTATCTAAGAGTTCTTTTACAGTAACCCTAGGATTTTATCCGAATTGATAAGTATAAACATGTAAATTTTATCTTAAGACTGAGCTTATAGTCTTCACATTTACTTTATTAATTACAAGAGAAAGCTTAAACAATGATTATCATTACTAACAGTCGAAGAAGGAAAGACTCAAAATACACATAACCATAATTTACAGGTTTATAAAACTATTGCATAAACGAGTCAGAGCTCAAAGTTAAAAGTCTTTTTAAACCAAATGTATTACTTTATCAGGCCGAAGGGCTTAAGACATAACCAAATTACTTCACCCAGCTCAAGGCTAGAATTACCCAGCATCGTGGCGAGGGTTTGAAAACAAAACTAACAAGCAACTTATTAAAACTTTATACTGTAATATCCTTTATAAGACAGTGTATATTTTATCAGGGTATTCGAAACAGAGGACCATTAAAACCATGAAGACAGGAGAACCTCCACATATTAAGAACATAGTATGTCATTACTTAGCCATAAGGCTGTAAACCTATTAATAAGTCAAGAAAAGTGAAATACAAAGTCACGGCATCGAAGCCGGAGCCACCCTGCTATAGGCAAGGGTTTAATAACGAAAAACTAATTTTAAAAACTAAAGAGAAAACATCCAAAGACTAGAGGGATTGAGGTCATATTTTTTTTCTCCAACTGAAACCCTTTTCCCCTAATCTTTACAAGCAGGGAGTTTCCACATTTTAACCGGGGCTTACCCGTTGGTCTTGAGGTAAACCAACGATGGAGAGGACCTTTCCAAGCCTGATTTCAAACCATAACCTGCAAACAAACCCGAAGGGTATAGTTAGAAGCTGTTAATTCTAATATTAAAAACTGTAACTTGAAGTCTATAACATTTGTAAGATAAATTCTTTACCTGGAAGCGAAGGAATCTGGAACCAAGGAGGAAACGAACCAACACAACCAACAACACAAACCCTCATGCTCACCTGTGATAGAGGCGACGAGGTTCACCATACATAATACACCGACGTTGGAGCAGGATAAAAGTTTTGGCATTGGCCACGAAAGGTTTCGACACTAAAAACTACTGACAGAGTAACACTACCCTCATGGAAGTGTAATGCATGCAGACAGAAAACCCAATGCAAGCTATGAATCTCGTAACCCACACACTAGAGTGGTAACACTTCTTTACAGACAAACAATGGAGCTGGAGACGAGAATAAGCGAGCCCTCATGGCCGCAGTAAAATCAGGCAGTGCCATGACCAAACCCTCGACGAAGAATGAGAAGTTAGGGTTGCGTTGTGAGCTTTTAAATCATGCATTGCATGGTGGTGGATGTTCCACATGCCCACCAAATTATTCAATCCACAGTGGGTCGATTGGTATAGTTTCCACTGCACTGTCGGGAACCAAATTATTGTCAATAATTTAAATAATAACTACAATGATAATAAAATTTACAAAGTCAAAACATATCATTTCAATGATAAACCATGAAGTCAAGCTATGTTAAAGAACGCGATTTATATTGTATCGTTAAACCTTATATTATACAAACCTTGGAATCTTCGTTGGTAAGATGACTATGGAAAGATCAATAGTAGAATATTGTCCTTGATCGTAAGTAATAGTTCTAGTAATAATCATTTTTACAAACATTATAATGCAAGATTATGATGTTAGAATTAGTGTTATGCAAACACTAATGGATAAAGAACTAGTTTATAAATCATTACTGTGTAAATGAAAGTAAATAGTATTTACACCCTAGAACAACTCTTACTTTGTATGTAGTCTATAGTACCATAAAGTAAGATAAACTTCTTGGAAGTTTGTAATCATTTGGTCTCCATAAGGAACCAAAACTCTAAATGAATCAAACCAAGGCTAGATTAGACTTGGTACTAAAAGATAGTAAAACTATCCAGAAATAATTATAGTATCACTTTTTATTATAACTAAATAATATGGTAATGTAGTTTCGCCACATTACTTATGTCATAAAGAAACTTGGAAGATAGGAATCACAACTTGACGACAATTGTGCAAATGATCATTTATAAATATAATACAATAATAAGTTGATAAATTTCCTCTACTAAGCTTAATTAAAAGTAGAGCTAAGGGTTCTATTGTAAGCTTGTTTCTCGGAAAGCCTTAGATACTTATAATTAGTGTTGCAAATCTTAGAAATAGCAACAACAATAAACTCCCGTTTTAGTAAAAATGTTGTTATACTAAATCATAAGCTCTATGTAGATCTTGTAAATAACTTAACTTATAGGTGGAAAGAAGATTTATCTAAAGTAGAAGTCATACTGATAAAAGACATTTAGTATGGCAAAGCCATTAATCTTTACGACATGAATTTAAAATACCGTCATAGTTGCAAAACAAGTAAAGAAAAATTTCTTTACCTCGTAGTACCCTTGAATTCTATTAAGCACAATTTTACTCTAGCAGTATATATATGCTAAAGAAGTATATATGGATTAACTCTTTAATAAACTCCTACTGGTTCAAAATTTTACCACTCGAACCTGTAAGATCCAGAAATCTAGCTGAGTTGGCAATCGCTAAGTAAGCCCCAGTTAGAACATAACTTCTCACCTACTTGACAAAATCAAATCATCAGTACAGCTAGAAACAACTGAATGCAGGTTATTTACATCACATATCAAAATTAAAATAGTGTTAATTTATATGTGTTTAAGTTAATCAATAACTTTTGTTAATTGTTTCATTTATCCGTTAAACCGCTAGTAGTTAACAAACTACGACTATAGACAATTTATGTTACATCAAATTTTTTTAATTTTTGTGAAAATTTGGGGTTATGATAGTGTGTGCGTCCAAATGAGGATCGCACCTCTTCTATTTATACTTTATCTTCCAGTTGACGTTTTCCCTAACTAGGTCGACCCCAACAAACTTACTAAGCCGACTTACCCAGGAGGACACAAAGCAATATAATATTATATTTTGGAGGGTTATATTGACCCAAATTACAATGGAGATTTTAACTCATGATTCTATGATGACCAAATACAATAATAACATCCCGACGGAGGAATAAAACATCTCCGATAGATTACAACAGTAAAATACATTTAGAATATTCTTCAAAGTTATAATATTTCAACACTTTCCAGGGTGATCAGAACAAGGGTTTCTCAAATTACAATGAATAGAGTTCACCTCTACATGATCTTTATCAAACTTAGCTTCAATAATAGTTGTACAACCTATAAATGGAACCAGACCAGGAAATTATGTAGCATGGATGGAAAAGCAGGTTAGATAGAAACCACATTACTGGAGCAAAAAAACTCGCTTATGCGTCACTTTTACCCTTCAAAGGGGTCGACTGGTTAGGAACTTTGGAGAGAAATGGAGGAGGATCATGATCATTTTCCACTCCTTCTATTTCCTTCTTTGTAAGTTTGCAAGACTTAGAGTTTTTCGGGGTTTAGGATTCACCTTCATCCAACAAGATTCGTCTTATAAAAATACTAGAACCCCTAAAACACCCATATTTTAAAAAATTCCCACTAGTGTTTTAACCATATATAAGCTACAGATGTGGAGTAAGGTGAAAACTCAATGGTTATCCACGAGGAAAAAAATTCATTGTCAAGTTCTGTCGCTCTCCAATTCTCTGGTGAATATTTTGGGTCTCTCCAATAGTGATATGAAATTTCAGGATCTTTTAAACCATAAATTTGCATGTGAAATTTCATTTTAAATACTCATAAACAAGTTTAAAAGGTGAATTTTTAATGCTTTAAATCAATCACATAAGCAAATAAAAGAGATATGCGAACCATAAAATGAAGACAACAACTGATAATCGAGTTCACCCGTCCTGGGCTACATCTCTGGGCCACTTCCAATGGGAAGGGAGATCTTATTAAGTATTCAAAGCTTAGAATATTGGGTTTCTAGGCCCACTTCTGTTTTCTGTTAGTAACCAACAAGAACAAACATCACTACTGCGATCCTCTTGAAATTTCGAGAAAAATGAGTATAAAGTCGACTAGGTTTCCTTGAAGGCTCCTATGGCATGCAAATAGAAAATACCCTCTGTGCTGCCTATACAGATTGTACACACTGTACTTCCTGCCTCACGATCTATGCTCGCGCTTGGTATTGGGATCTATGCAAACTATGCGCTGTGTATAAGGTTTCTGAACTCATTTTCGTGGCTCCAAAAGCATGAATTTATAGTTGTTTTGGCGCGCGTGGAGGAGCCATGTGCACATCTTTTAGCCATACCGCACCCTCAAACTCTTAAGATTTATTTACTATATATAATACAAAGAAGGGGTTGTGGCCCAATGTTAAGTCATTGCATTGCTGGTTCAGCGCTCGCGGGATCCATCCCCACCGATATGCATTTGTTATGATATTTATTGTGGTGGCTTGACACGCTGAAATGATATGGATGTTGGTTGATGTGCGTTGGCTCCAGCAGTATGCATTGGCTTTGTGTATTGGACCGTGACTTGTAGTGTTGGCACCATTGTATTGGACCTATTGGACCATAACCTATGGCTTGGATTTGTTCGTTGGTCACGTTGGCGCGCTGTCTTTGTTCATTGGCCGTGTTGGCGCGCTGTCCTGTTGGTTCTTGTGGTTGGATGACTCGTCATTTGTTGTGTTGGAAATGTAACCTTAGGTTCTAGAGGGGGTCTCGATGCTAACATGGGGTCGAGGGTGAAGCCCTCGCCCCGCCGCCGCCGCCGCCCCCCCCCCTTTCAAAACACAAACACTGTCAAACTTAAATACAACATAACTTCTATACTTGTTAACTGACACCTTTTCAAAACACAAACACTATCAAACATACAACATAACTTCTATACTCGTTAAGTGACATCGGTAGGAGCCTTGGCTAGAAGAGTTCTGCAAGCTCTTTGGGAAATATTGGAGGTCTTGGGGTTCGACTCCACCCAAAAATTAAATGAACCTTTGTTTTTCAATTTGACCATTTTTGGACTTTCATGTCGCAAATTCAAACTTCAATAAATTCTGTATTTGGAGGCTGTTTCGCACGAAATGAGCGTTAAAGGAAAGATGACCATTTTTGGACTTTCATGTCGCAAATTCAAACTTCAATAAATTCTGTATTTGGAGGCTGTTTCGCACGAAATGAGTGTTAAAGGAAAGATGACGATGAGCTATTTAGAAAGGTAATATTTATTTATCTATTTTAAGACTTATTTAATGATAAAAAATGAAATATCCCCCTGGATGAAAGCTTTCCACTAGGAATCTTTTGGGCCACCAAAATCATGGAATTATTAAAAAAATAAGTGAGGGTACAACTCCCTCACTCTTCCAGTTTCTAGCCATCTTGCCTTGCTTGGTTACACTCCTTTTAACCTCACATAGAGAAACTCATTATCTCCTCTTCGTGAAGATCTGAACTTCTTATCTATTATTACATCTTCCTGAAGTTCATTGAGATACTCAGGACCAAACTCGTCCACATATGATGCGTGAACCTTTACATATTGGTCTACAATCATAGGCGGTTCATACAGTTTCAAGTTTTCTACATTAACAACTGAATACATTTGCATATAAGGAGACAATTCTAACTGGAAATCATTATTATAGAATTTATCCAAAATTATAATGGGGTCCATACCTGATAGGTTTCAACTTTGTACCTTCACCTTGGAGTCGATCTTTGTTGATACGAAGCCATACTTGATCACCAATCTGGAAATGATGATCTATTCGATGCTTGTCATGTCGTTCTTTGTACTTGGACTAAATTGATTCCAACTATTCCTGCAATTCTTGTTGAATTAACTGGATATACTGAATAAAATTCTGAGCTTTATCCGCATCAACCTATCCACATTCCACTGTATCTTTCCCAAAAACAAAGTCTAAAGGAGACTTCGGCAAATACCCAAAACATGTCTCGAATGGATACTTATGAGTTGAAGAGTGTATATCTTTGTTGTAGGCATGTTGTACATAATGCAACGGCTCATCCCAAATCTTAGGATGCTTAGCACAATACCCTCGAAGAAGATGTACCATGGTCTGGTTGACCACTTTAGTTTGTCCATCGGTATGTGGATGAAATGTTGTTCTTTTCTTCAACTTTGTGTCCATAAGCTTCCATAAAGATGACCAAAATTTCCCAAGAAAGCAGGAATCTCGATTAGAAATAATAGAAGTAAGAAGTCCAAAATGGATCCACACATTTTGAAAGAACAAATCAGCAGTCATCTTAGCTATGATCTGGTTTTTACAAGGCATGAGTATACACATTTTACTGAATCGATCCACAACAACATAAAGATAATCACGTCTCTTTCTAGATATTGGTAAACCTCCTACAAAATCCAAGCACATTATACAACCTGACGAGGACTTTATACTCACAACGAGAACTCTAGCCCTAAAAATCCATTTTTTTGCATAAAAAACACAAGAATCAACCTTAAAATCGAAAAGTGATGCTACCCGTAGCACTCTTTTTTGTTTCAAGATTAGAGATACAACCACTGCCTTAAAAGCACATATTGTTGTTAAAAATACGTTAAGATCAAATATTAAATAGAAATCTAATGCTATTGGTAGCACATTGGTTTTTTTAAAGGATAAAATTATAACTTGTTTGAAAGCATAAACTTAACGATCAATATCATTGTTAAAAAAATCTTAAAATCTACCTGTAAATAAAAAAGTAGGACTAACATTATTGTATGTTTTAAAACATGGCCTTGAAAAATAGGGCCTCCAGTGTTCTTTTAAAATTATTTTATAAAGCTTTTTTTTCTATAAAATTCTTACATTTTTTAATAAAAAACTGAAAATTATAAAAATAAATAAAAATTCATATATTTAACAAAAATTAAAATATTATATTAAAAATCTATATGCTAAAAAAAATTATTATAAAATAAAAGAAATAAAAATAATAAAAATGAAATTTTTACTAAAATAAAAAAAAAAAATATAACTCTTAAAAAAAATTTAAATCTTTATAAAAGAAAAAATAAAAAATTATTAAAAAAATAAAAAAAAAACTATTTAAAAAATAAAAAATTTTAATTCTAAAATGAAATTGCTATCATAAAAAAATTTATTAAAAAATTAAAATAAACAAAAATATTTTAAAAATTAAAAAAAAAACAAAGCTGCTTCCACATTGCTGAGCTACCTCACCTCCACCCTTCTCCCTTCTCCCGCTGCCTCTACCACCACTGCTTCCTCTCCCTTTCCCCATATCCTCCCCTCCAGGCCTATGCCCCTGATGCCTCTCCTCCCCTGGACCTAAGGCCCCTGCCCCCTCCATCCACTCAGCCCCTCCTGGTCCATCCTCCATCGTCCACTGTTGTACCTATCGAGCAACTACTCGATCCTTGAGTCGTTGCTAGACGGGCATAGAGGAGGGCGCCCCGTGAGACTTATCCAACAATGCACCCACTTAAATCCGTCCGTCTGAGCTTATTTCGATTGCAGATTCTCCCCATCCAATCCAACAAGCAAAGAGCAGAGTTTGAAGGATGGCCAATCCGCAATGCACCCACTTAAAAACAATTTATTATCTGATCCTTGAATTGTTATTTGTTATTGTGCATTACAAAGGAGATAAATGTGTAAATGCAGAGTGTACTAGCAAATTTCTTCCAGCGTAATTCGTGGAATCCACAATGCATCCGCTTGAAACCTTTTATTATAACTATTCGTTAAAATATTATTGTGCACCCATGGAAAAGCTACATATGTAAATAGAAGAGTTTACCTGCTGAGTTCTTCCTGTTATTCATTAGACTTTTCCTGCAATTGAGGAAGATGACTCTTTCTCTTCCACCTTCAAATTATAAGATAGATATAACAACCTGTTACCCATAACCCATCCTCCAAGCATATCTGCACTGCCCTTCGCTCTGTTAGCGCCCAAAGCTTCAAGATCAGAGAGATCTTTTGAAGCTGCAAGATCGGAAAGATCTCGTAATTAAGTCGTGAACAAAATTTTCGTGATGAATAGAATTTTGATAATTAGAGGCATTGTATATCTTGGAAAACGTTTGTTATCCAAGCTTTGTTCTTGTCCGTCTCGCTAAAACAACAGCTCATGATTCAACAAAGAAAAAATTACTTCAAGAATTATAAGACAATCGCATTCATATTCTTGCAGTAAGTTATTAGCTTTTATTTTCAGAAAGTTTGTGTATCTTTTTTGTGTTTTTTACATGAAGAGATCAACCCGTGTTGTGTAATTTGTTTTTATTATTGTCATATTTGCATTAACATCTATACTGTATATTCAGAAATGCAACAAAATGATCATGTATTTTTTTATTGTGGTGTTATGGATATGGATATTTATTAGAAATATTAATTAATTACAGATTAGTATAAGATCTCAGTCTTCTATAAGATCTTAGCAGACTTTGTCAGAGTCTGTATCAGTTCAGTTTCTGTCATACAGTTTGACAAGATGAAGATTCATAGCTATGGTATATAAACATGTTGAATTAAATTTCTGAAGCTAAATTTTTAGGTAGATAGTTATTACAATCTTTAATTCTTTAATGTTAGTCAGTAGATTCACAAAGAATCAAATTTTAGTTTTCCTATAAATAGAAGAAGAAGATTGTAAATCAAAGAGAGAATTCTGAGCAGAGTGAAGAGAATAGTGTAGAAGCTCAAGCTATGTAAAAGGTGATGTCCAGAGCCAAAGCTCTATAAAAGGTGAAATATCTCTGTCAATTTCCAAGTTTGCATTTACCGCAATTAGTTCTCTCTTATGTCCCCACCAGTTATATAAATCAGTTCTCTCTTATGTCCCCACCAGTTATATAAATCAAATAGTTTATGGTTGAATACATGTTTATTTAGCCAAACATTCTTTGTGGTTGTGTCGAGTTTTTACTTCATGTTATCAGTCAGTGAAAAATATTATTCATTTCTTAAGTATTTAGACTAAGAAATATACTTTATAAAATTCCACTAAAAATAATTAAGTCGAAGTAAAACAATCTAAGTAAACCTGTAAAGTAAGTAAATGGAAGTAAACCAGTGGAAGTCAACCATAGCTAGAGGAGGTTGTCATCTATGGCGATGGTCTCACTAAAGGTATGCCCACGCAGAGAGGGTGCAATAGAGAAAGGTATAAGCTTAATATCTATCTATATATGGGAGCAAGAATAGAGAAAGGTGGGAGCAAGAATAGAGAAAGGTATAAGCTTAATATCTATCTATATATGGGAGCAAGAATAAAGTTAGTTAGTGGAACCAAGCATGGATGATTTTTGCCCTCTTATTTTTCTTTCTTACCAAAATTGAACGTAATTTTTTAATGTTAATGTTAATGTTAGCAAGGAAGCGTGTTATCCCTCGATTTAGTATTTTGCCTAGATTGATTCATCCGTCTTTTGGGTTGACAACTCTGCGGTTAACACGGATGTTTCTAAATATTTTAATAAGGATCAATGGCATAATTAAAATATTTTAGGTAATGTCACAATTTTTAACTCAATTTTTGTACGGAGAGAAGCCAAAATACAAAAAAATATTATGTTAACCAATATATATATAGTGGATTATCATTAATGATTACTGAAAATGTGTAAACTTCTTTGAAGATTTTAGCTTTTTTATTTTATTTCATTTTTAATTCTTATAAAATAATTAAAATTAACTAACTTTCTTTATAATTCACCATAATAATAATTTGCACCCGTTTTGCTAGCCTACATAAAAAACATTATGTTAACCAACATAAATAAAATATATATATATATATTTTGTGGATTATTGTTAATGATTACTGGAAATGATGAACTATTTTTTCAAAGATATTCAACCTTCTTTGAAGATTCTAGCATTTTTATTTATTTCATTTTTAATCACTTATAAAATAATTTTAAAATAATTTAAATAAACTAACTTTCTTTATAATTCACCATAATAATAAAAAAAACATTTTTTTATAATAAAATTTAGATATATTTTGTTTGGCTTTAGAGTAGAATTTTGATACATTTGATTATGGCTTATTGATTAGAATAAAGGAGTGCTATCCAAATAACATTAATGAGATCAATGTGTGTTTAACCTAATACTACACCAACAATTTTGCTATATACATTACAACCAATGTTGTTTTCTATATACTGCAACTGTTATGAATTTAGAAGATGACATTGTGGCTTTCATTATCATGGTGGAAAACGATTCAAGAACAATGAATAAGCACGTGATTTACAAACCACCAGGAAACACAATCAACCATAGTGAGCTCGTCTCATTGTGGGAGGAGAAAACTGGAATAACTCTTCTCATAGTTTTTCTGTTAGAGGCAGAGATGGTTGGGCTCTCTCAGAGTAATATGACAAAATCATTGCTCGATAGGCGCTACGGGGTGCCCATCGCTGTGCCCATCTAGGAACTGCTCGATGGGTACAATGAAGAATGATGGAGGATGGATGAGGGATGGGTAGAGTGGATGGNTTGAAATTTGAATAGTTTTTTAATAATTTTGTTTGTTTTTTAAAATTTTTTCAATTTGGTGTGTGTATATATATATGAAAACCAATATACATTTATAATAAATATTGGTATTTTTATGTGTTTTAAAAAATAATTAGTGGATAGGTTTCCAAATTTTGTAAATTTATCCCTGAAAAAAATTTGTGTGCTACTAGTGGCACCATTTTTCGATTCGAGTTAAAAATAACCAATAAATGAACCCTATAAAAAATGAGAACTATTTATAGTTCTCGTTAGGTTGTATAATGTGTTTCCATTGAAACAGTTTCCCATGGACAAGAAGGAATTGGAAGTGGAGCGTACAAGCCTAACTTTATATTACTTGGTTCAAGCTTGTTGCACATAGAACACAACCTTTTACATATTTGGACACTATATCATTCATTCGAGGCCAATAAAAAACTTTTGTAATTGTGCTACAATTTTACTTACTCCAAAATATCTTGAATGAGAGAAGTGTGAGCTTCTCTTATCACATGCACTCTTTCACTCTGTGGAATACATATTTTACCAGGATGATACAAGAACTTATCATTGATATGATAGTTAAATTCTTCATTATGATAGCCATGCCTTAATGATTCATAAACTTCTTTAAAGTCTTCATCCTTAGTATATGGTTCAACATAACTTGCATGTACTAAAGGACTTTGTTGAGTGATAATATAAGCATTTGTTGGAGGTCTGGATAGCATATCTGCAACTTTGTTCTAAATTCCTTTCTTATACTTAATAACCAAATGAAATTGTTGTAGAAAACCCATCCACCTGAAATGCCTTGATTGTTGTAGCTTAGTTTGTGATTGTAAATATTGTAGTGGTTGATGATCAATATGTATGATTTTTTCTTTACCCATTAGGTAATTTTTCCTTTTTTTAACACTTTATACTAATGCATACAACTCTTTGTCATAGGTTCGATAGTTGATTATTATTTTAGAGAAAATTTAAGAATGATAGCATATTTGTTGTTGTTGTTGTTGCATTAGGACTGCCCCCATTGCATAACCACTAGCACCAGTTTCTATCTCAAATGGTTGTTGTATATCTGGTAGTGCAAGTACTGGAGTTGTGCTGATCTTTTCTTTCAGTGTGTTGAAGGCTTTTTGTTCCTTTCCTTCCCATTGAAAGAATTTGTTTGCGCTTGTCAAAGCATGTAAATGGGAATCTATGAAGGATAAGTTTGCAATGAACTTCCTCTACTTTTGGGATAGTACCAAGAATATTCTTACATCCGATTATTTGTCTTAAGGTCAGTTTACAATGAAATCCACTTTAGAGGGATCAATCTTCAATTCACCACCCCCTACAATGTAACCTAAATAAACTAAAGATGTCTTTCTAAACTCAAATTTATACATTTTTAGGTTCAATTTTTCCCTTACAAGTACATCCAATACATGTTTAAAATGCTTGACATTCTCTTCTCAAGTTCTACTAAAAATCAAAATATCATCTAAGTAGACTATGAAAAAGTCATCAATGAAGGGCCTAAATACATCAAACACCACCCTCATAAATGTTGTGGGTGCATTACAAAGCCCAAAGGGAATTGCCATCCACTCATACAATATCAGTTTAGTTTTAAAAGCAGTCTTCCAAATATCATTGTCATGAATACAAATTTGATGATATCCACTTCGTAAGTCTAACTTAGTGAAAAATATTACATTCTTCAGATGATCTAAAAGATCATCAATTCAAGGAAGAGGATACCTGTTCTTTATTGTGATTCTATTTAGTTCCTTGTAATCAACACACATGCACCATGTGCCATTTTTCTTTGGAACCAAAACAATAGGTGAACCACAAAGAGAGGAACTTGGCTGAATGGCCCCTCTCTCAATCAATTCCTAAACCTGTTTCTTTATCTCTGCATTCTCAACAATGGAAGACATATACATACCAATATTAGGAACATGTGCATCTTGATGTAAATGAATTTCATGTTGAATTTCCCTTTTAGGAGGCAATCCTTTAGGTTCTTGAAACAAAATATCATAATCAGATACCACCTTTATCAAGTCCTTTTTAAGTTTAGGATCACAACCTTTAAAGGATTCAATTTGTTCAACATATTTTGCCTTTACTATCATAAGAACAAAATTCTTACTTTCATTTAGCAACCTCTTCATTTGATTTGCATAAACTAAAGAAATATTAGTTTTTATGCGATGGACACGAACGATATATTCAATGCCATCCTTAGTGAGTTGATACCTATTATATCCCCTATAAAAGATAGACTTCCTATCATACAGATATGGACTACCCAACACAATACCACAAATATCCAATGGAACCGCATCTAGATCTACCTCATCGACAAATCTAGAAGTGATGGCAAACCTAAGTCGACATTGTTTTGTAACTTGTAATTGTGCATTATCATATACACATCCAAGTGGATATGGTTTAGGGTGTAACTTAGTTTCCAATTGTAATTTATTAACATTTTCTTCTGAAATGAGGTTTGCTTGTGATCCACTATAAAAAGAGTATCAATTTTTGTATGTTTGGAAATTACTCTAATATGAAATAACTCACTCCTCTTTCTTTCATCAATGGCATGTTCATTTCTTGAAATAGAACAAGAAGGTATTTTACTTTGAATGCTTGTAGAAACCACCTTAGTTTCATCCCCAGAGTCTGACCCCAAATCATGTTGGATTGTTGTTGCAGTAGTCTTTTTGTCTTCTTTATTCCAAAAATTCTTAGGCTTGAGCTCCAGAAGAAGTTTCTAACATTCGAAAGCATCATGCCATTTCTTCTAACAATGAGTACATGTAGGTTTATCTCTTTCCTTCTTCACAATAGATGTGTGCTTAGCTTTCCCCTTACCTTTAAACTTGTTTCCTTCTGGTTTTAAAGGTTTCTTGGAAAAGTTCTCTTCGGTATTTTTTCCCTTCATCTCTATGTGAGTTGCTTGAACACATACATAATAAAGGTTAGTTGGATTAAACATCAATATCATATGATGTAAATAACTATGCAATCATCCTATATACTTGATAAGAGTTTCCTGGGTGTAGATATTTATACCAAGTACCAATGCTCTTTTTCAGAATTCTTGTGTGTAATCTTGCACACTTTGTTCCTTACCTTGCCTCATATTCTTCCAGTCCATCATAGCTTGTTGCATGTACCTTAATGGATAAAAATAATTTTTTAATGCTGATGTGAACTCATACCAAGAGGAGATGATTTTACCTTTCATGGAAAGATCCTCTTGAGATCTTCTCTCCCACCAGATGAGAGAAGTCCCTCCAAGTCGAAGAGAAGCCAATTGAATTTTAATGTTATCTTCAGTAAAATTTTAAATACTACATTAAAATTCATTTTGACGGATCCAATTGTCCAATTTCTCAATATTAAGCTCTCCAGTATACATAGGTAATTTAAACTTAATATATAGCTTTAATTGATCAGGCACATTAAAATCAATATTTCCTTTTCACTTTTAAATCTGACAAATGTAAAAAAATGTCAAGATAAGACAGAGAAGATGATGGAGTTTTAGGAGGTTCCTCGCCACCTCCTTCTTTTCTACCTTCAACATGAGATTGACCTCCTCGTTCACCTCTCTTCCGATATTGATAGGGCTCCCCTACCATCGTTTGCAATCTCAAGAAATATTTAAGAAAATCCCCTTCAGACGAGATAGAAGAGGCCACTTCTTCTCCTTTTGGTGAAAAAATCTCCCCTCTTCTTGAACCAATCTCTAGATCAAGCTCTTGAAGTTCTCCTTCACCACGCTGAAGCCTGGATCTTGTTAACATAAACTCACAATGAATTGGTTATTTAGCTTTGATACCAAACTTCAGAAGAAATTTCAAGATATTTTTAACCATAAATATGCATGTGAATTTTCATGTTAAATACTCATAAACAAGCTTAAAAGATGATTTTTTAATGCTTTATATCAATCACATAAGCAAATAAAAGAGACATTCATACCATAAAATGATGACAACAACTGACAACAGAGTTCACCCCTCCTCGGCTATGTCTCTCAGTCACTTCTAATGGGAAGGCCGATATTATTAAGTCTTCAATGATTATAATATTGGGTTTCTAGACCCACTTTTGCCAGTAACCAGCAAAAATAGGAAGCACCACTGTGATCCTCTTGAAATTTTGAGAAAAAATGAGTATAACCTTGACTAGGTTTCCATAAGGCCTCCTCTGACATGCAAATCGAGAACACCATCTGTCTTGTATGTACGGACTATACAGACAATAATTTCCACCTTGGGATCTGTGCACATAAATTTCTATACTCTCCTCGAGATCTGTTCCCATCCTTAGTCTTGGGATCTGTGCAAACTGTGTGTTGTGTATAAGGTTTCTAAAGTCATTTTCGTGGATCCAAAAGCATGAATTTATAGATGTTTTGGGCATGCGTGGACGAGCCACACACCCCTCTTTTTATCCATACCCACACCCTCAAACTCTTAATATTTATATAATATATCCCATACAATGAATGGGACTGTGGCCCAATCTTAAGTCGTTGCATTGGTGGTTCGATGGTCGTGGGATCCATCCCAACCGATATGAATTTGTTATGATATGTATTGTGTTGGCTTGGCACATTGAAATGATATGGTTGTTGGTTGATGTGCATAATCTCCATCCATATGCATTGGCTTCATTGTATTGGACCATGACTTGTAGTGTTGGCACCATTGAATTGGACCACAACCTATGACTTGGTTTTGTTCGTTGGTCGTGTTGGTGTGATGTCTTGCTGGTTCTTGTGGTTGGATGAATTGTCATTTGTTGTGTTGGAAAGTTAAATTTAGGTTCCATGGGGGGTCTAGGTGCTAACATGGGGTCGAGGGCCAAGACCTCCCCCCCCCACCTTTTCAAACTCAAACATGATCAAACTTAAATACAACATAACTTCTATACCGGTTAAGTGACACCAATGGGAACCTTAGATAGAAGAGTTATGAAAAGTATTTGGGAAATATTGGAGTATTGGGTTTGAATCCCATAGATTCCACCCAAAAATTACATTAACCATTTTTTTTCAATTTAACCATTTTTTACCTTTTTTGAACTTTGTCACGTCCCCTCCCCTCTACCGGAGAGAGGACACGACTATTGCTGCTATCTAATCCGAGCAACTAGCCCCATGAACATAAAATGAAATGCATTGAAGTAATAACATGCATAGATGCATAAAACTATTATCAAACATATGCAGATGTCTAATTCCTTAAACATACAACGGAAGAAATTACATGTCATTATACAACATACACAACATATAAGCATTCATCATGTTCATTTATAATATAATACAATTTCAAGGAGCTAAGCACAAGATTACTTATCTTCAAGAAAGCTTGTCCTGCAACCAGCTACGTCGCTGCAACGTTCCACCCAACCATAGGCCAGTGCACTCCTTAATATCTTAGCGACACTGCCACCCTCGAGCTGGGCATGATTCCATAAGGGATAAGGGGAACTAGATGGCTCGGATGTAGCCAAGGATCCACCACTTATCTAAGCCAATACGGTTGGGTTTATCAAACCAAGAGTACACAACAACACATAACCAAGCCAACTAGTTGGGTTTATCAGGTTATTAGGATATAGAAGCACTGTCTGCTAAGATAGTGGGCTCACTGAAGAGCTAAGGATGCCTACACCAGAACTAGCTTGAATCCTAAGACATCCACACACCCAACATAAGGAATCATTCCCTTCTCTGCCGCACAGTCCCTCAGGCCATGACTTCCCTTCCAGTGCTATTAAGGGGGTGTAGATAAGAGAGCCAACCCTCTAGCTCTATCTATGAGGCTCCTGCAAAACACTAGGTTTGTTAAGCAGACTCCTTTCCACTCCTACACAGTCCAAATTCCAATCCATTGTGCACACCCAGCAAAACAACCAGCCCTGGGATTTGAAGGAGGAACACCACTCCATAGAGCAAAACTAGAATGGCAAGAATGGTTAACGCATAGCCCAAACTAGGAAATTGATTCCAAAGTCATTTATTGCCCTATCGTGGTAAAAAAGAACCAACACAACCTATAGCAACTCAAATCATGGGGGAAAGACAACCACTAATCCTCAGCTGTGTGAGGAGAGGACACACCACCTACGTGGAGGTGGATTACATCCATACAAACCACAACGTGAAGGAAATTGCACACATCAAAATAGGGAGAGGAATACTGAACCAGTCGTGGTATGCCTGTGTGAGGACTAAGTGACCGCATGAGGATGGGAAGCTTCTCTTTTTCCGTGTGAGGAAAAACCCCAAAGCCTGCGCATGAGGAAAAAACAACAGTCTATGCATGAGGATGGGAAAATGAGATCGTGGTCCCTTCTCCTCCTGCCCATGTGAGGATGAATGTGCTCCCTGGTGGAGTGTACGTGTGGGAAAGGACTGAAAGTCCTGCCACACACCACTGCACATGCAAAAACATTTTCCCAGGGAAATAACTACCCCCAACTAACTCCAGAGGATTTAATTTGGTAGTTGAGACAAGAATAAGAAAAAAAATATTGTTGAATGTGACAAGGGATAAAGGGTGAGTAAGATAAAAGATAGGTGATAGCTAAATGGGCTCACCTCTTGACACTTGGATTTTCCCTAATGGCTCCCAAGGGTTAGACATCCCCCCCACCCATATCCTTAGGAAATCATGCCCCCATATAATTATTTGTTGCATTGACATAGCTGGTTGTGGGTTTTTAATTAAATTTCATATTTACATGATGATTTAAAATTATAATGTGCCGGCTAACACAAAATACCTTCAACAACGATTTTCATCGTCGAAGCATTAAATGCTAAATTGATGGTGGGGATTTTTCCTTTAGATCCACACCACAATTAATTACAATATATACATCATATACATTTAATGCAAACAGGGTCAAAACCGGGTGTTACAAACTTTCATGTCGCAAATTCAAACTTTAATAACTTCTACATCCAGAGGCCATTTCATGCGAAATGAGCGTTGCTGGAAAGCTAATGACGAGCTCTTTAGCCTAGTTATATTTATTACTCCGTTTGAAGAATTATTTAATGACCTATAATGAAATATCCTCCTAGATCAAGAAGTGCATTGCCGGTCGAGTTCTCCACGATGGCACCACTGTCAACACTCTCACTCTCACAGTAAGATCTCTAGTTCTCAAATGGCTATTTGGGCTTCTCCAACAGTAAAAAAGAGAAAAAACAGACAATCTGGGGCACATAGGTTTTCAATTTGGTGTTTTAAATTTTACTTTTGATTTGTTTTGTATTTGACATTTTGTTCATTTTTATTGTTTTTTTAATATTTTGTTTTTTATTACTTTTATTTAAATTACTTTTATTTTATTTTTTATTTAAGGGGCCACAACTACCAGTAATTAGTTTTTATGGGATCAATGTATTAGGGGTTACAATTCTTATGGATCTATAAGAAAAGAGACCATACTCATTGGTTCAAGGAGCTATGATCAAATATACCATACACAAGTAAAAATCAGGGATCTATAGACAAAGAGATTGGATTTAGAAGATAAATATAATGATATAGATCCAAATGGATCCTTACTTAATATTTAAATTCATGGAGAGGGATCAAACTTAGTAGACAAAGCTCAAGATCTATAACTAGATAGATGGAACTTAGTAGAGAAAGCTAAGGATCTATGGCTAGAGAGATCAACTTAGAAGACACATCAACTTGTATCTCAATGGTAGAGTCCAAAGTATTAAAAATGTCAAATATATAAATAGACAACAAAGAGATCATACTCTAAGGAAAATATGAGCTGTATTCAATTGCAAATTTGTCCAATCCAAGGATGCCATCTTTGGTAAGAATATAAACACGTGAAGGAGTGCCAAAACCAACCATAGCCTCTAAGACAGTTTCATTTTAGGGAGGATCATCATGATGAAGAGAACATATTCTAGAACATTTAATTGGGCTAATAAGGAAAAAACAAGCTCCAATTCCCCCATTGGATAGATCTAGTCAACTACCAAAAACAACTTTGAAAAAGGAAAGCATGACTATAGGCACACACAATATGAAGCTACATATCCCACATGGTGTCAAGTTGAATGAGGATGGGGATTACCAAATTCTAGCTAATCAATAGTGACAATTCTAAGTTTCATTGTTAGGGAAATGCATCAAAAGAATGAGTGTAAGCAACAACATTCATGGAATATATATAATCATGCTCAAGGAGCATATTGAAGTCCAATCTGCCTTCCATAACTAGAACATTAACTGAGATACTCTTCCCACCTTCTAAGATATGCAATTGAGGAACAATCCCAAGGATTCATCTGGTCTTGTATCAAAATCTAGTAGCATCTTCGTACTTTACGCAAGGTTGGGATAACCTATACCTTTCCAAGTAGATGAATATGAACACTAGAGGAAAATCCTTAACATATAATGCATCGATGAAAAAACCATGAGTTAACTTCAACCCTTATTTGGGAGTGTGTATAAGAAAAAAAGTGAGGCTTATTCAAATAAAATAAGATGATCCTAGAGCTTGGAGGGAGCACACTTAAAGTGGATGTTATTCTCCCACATCTATAAAAGGTTTGGAATAGAAATAAATAAAACTTATCTGATGGTCACATCACTCTTCATTAGAATAGTGGCATTTAATAAAGATTGCATTGAATTGATCACTTCATCAACCAATGGATGGTTGATAAGGAAGGGGTTGTTAAATAGCTGCAGGTTGTTCATGAGGATAGGATTCTTGAGGCGAGTACCATTCTATTTATATCTTTGGAATGGTAGGGAATATATGAGTAAGATGATATCTCTTGCAAATATTACAAGGAAATTTAGGATTTCATCGTAGCTATTTATATTTCTTGATAATATTATGCCCCCAACATTATTTTCATTGGTTGGTATCTTTTCCCCTTTCCTTCACTTACTTTTCTTATTCTTCCTCATCCTATTCCTTTTAATATTATAGTTACTAGTTGAGATAGGAGCTACAATTTCACCAAACATGACAAAAGAAGGAGGAACCAAGTTCACTCACAAAGAGATAAAAGAGTCCATATTGGTTTCATGCTCTTAACATAAGGTTCTTAATTGGAAAGCATTAAGATCATTCATGATATTTAGGGTTGAGAGAATCCAAAGCAATACTTCTATAATGAACCCAACAAGATTCAAGTTATATATCTACTATAGGGGAAGCGATTTCTCAAATTGGTGGGAAAGCATAATGATTCCCTTGTGAATGAGTCCTTTGGCCAATATCCACACAAATAGTATCAGTAACTTTTGATTAAAAAAAAATCTCTAGAGCCCCCTATGGGTTTTAAAAATTACAATTAAGACACCCATATAAAATACTCATTAAGGTTCAATGACACAAACTCGCTCTTCCAAAAGTTATCCTAGGGTGGTTAAAGCCCTGATTCCAACTAGTAAAGAGATAAATGCAAATCTTTCAAAGGTCATATAAGGTTGATGAGAGCCCAAGTCCAACTAGTGAAGGTGTCAGAAGAAGTTATTTTAATCTTCATGCAACAATAACCCAATATATGATCTCCCTCGTGAATATGGGAAATTTACAAGGGATACCAGGAATATATTTATATATACCTCAGGTACTGCAAGTACTTTCCATTTCCAATCACTTGTGTGGAACCTAGGAAAATTCATAATTGGGTGGAACATTTTTGGTTTAGGATCTCACATTTGGGTAGAGACATACAAGACTTGTTAGTGTAGTTGAAATTTCAATAATAAGACGTCACTCCAAGTAACATGCTGCAGACATGTGTGCAAGCTACACAAAAAGAACAATATGATTGTTGTATGTGGGTTGCAATGAAACATATCGAGCACACAATTTTTCACATGTGGGTTGTAGAACTACAAGGCATGCCATTTACATTAGTAGTACCAAAGGAGGCCACACACATCAAAAAAGAGTAGGCCAAAAATGGACAACAAACTTCAAATTGGGGTGTATATATGTTTTCTTGCAAAATTAATTGAGGAAGCTAGCAGGAATATGAAACTAAAAACTAGCAAAAACTAGCCAACTAACCTAAAGAGTAAGAATTTGAGGAATTCTTCCCTAGTGAAGTCACTAATTTTGGTATAGGTGAATTTGATAAAATGGATGTTGACATTAGAGAGTGGATCAAAAATTGTTATGATGAACAAAATATTTATTTCCCTAGAGTTTATTATTATGATTTGAAATGCAAAGAAAAGGAGAAAATAACAACCTTTTAACCATTATTTGTCCTTGATCTCATGAGAAGCTTGGTCAATCCAAATTCTAACACCAAAATTTTTGTCAAGACTACACACCACCAAAAAAATATAACCTATCTCATTTCCCACTTGGTACTTAGAATAAACAATTTAAAATGCATAAACATGCAAGCCTAACTACCTTTAGGTTAAATAGACACAACACAATTATATGATTCTAGTATTAAAAAAAACAATAAGGACACATAATTTTTGAGGGAGAAGAGAGATTTATGTTATTTCTTCGAAAACTATTACAATAAAATGTGATGCATGATTGTAATATACCACCTTCATAATCTACCCCCAGGTTCCTCTGGCCTCATACTCATAGATGATACTTACTCTTACAACAAGGATCAATAACTTACATTGGTGAAATATTAAAGCAGGGTTCAAGGGATCTACACAAGATCTTAACAAACTTGAAGAATCAAGAGAATTGTGTCAAGGGGGGAACTAAGGAGAGAAACTCAATTAGGAATCTAAGAGTATTCCTCTAGAATATAGGTGTTATGTCCTTCATTATCAACTTGCACTCACATGTTGTATAATGTAGTGACATGTAAGTAAATAGGTATAAGCGAGTGTTGTGAATTTTTTTATAGCAATTCATTTAAGTTGAGTTGAACACGCAATATCAAATTCTATCCAAATTTCGACATATATATGAATACTAAAGGGAACTCAAAATTTGGTAATATTCATGGTCAAACAGCAATTGGAAAAAATAACTAAACAAAAATTAAATACTTACATGCATAATTTATTAAATATACTAAAACTAAAGCAATAATTTATTAAAAAATATAACCTAAACTAAAATCCATCATGTGCGGACATCAGCCACCCTCGAGTCCTGAAACCCTCCCATATGGTCAAGGCATGTTTCTAGTATAACCATGTCAAATTTCGATGCATTCATGCACAATTTGAATGAATTTCAACATTGGTCCCATTCAATACTCACTATGCAAAGTTAGTGGATGTTGTTAAGCCCTTCACAGGATATAATACCTAACCAATTAACCATTAAACCAACTACATGTTGAACATTGTTATCACAAAAACTCGCAAACATGCGACAATTTCATGAATTACATCGTAAAACGCCATCAACATACAACATGCATCCAGCTGAAGACATATTCACAAGATCCAAAGAGCATCTCGAGCCCAAAAATGCTCCAAAGCAGTCAAATAACACAACAATGTGGCTAATATTCTGATTATACATGGTACAATGCATGTCTAAAGAAAAACACCCACAACAATGCACAATTTCCTTTGAGATTTGCATGAATGACAAAAACAATGGGATCTCACCCATCAGCGACGCATTGAAGGCACTTGAAAGATTCACTTACCCAAATAATTCTAATTTTGTCTCTCCACACACTTGGTTTCCTTAAATTGCCTCTTGGTGTACTTTTGAGCCAAATCATGGATCATTGGGCTCACATTAGGATCTTGATATATCTTGGAAACCTCTTGGACTATAAAAGAAAGCCATGGGCATGCATATTGTAAGAATACAAAATGAGCAAGTTTATGCTACTTGAATTGTGATTGAGCTCCCTTATATCTCATCTCTTCCCTCTTGTCAAGAATCATCCAAATATCCCTTGAATACTTCCTCCAAGGGTAAAGTGTTCTTCTCATTTGGTTCCTTAAGCATTTCAAAAATAAGTTTGGACAAGAAAGGCCTCCCTTAGGAAGATTATTTGCCTCCTTTTGGAGCTCACATATATAAGCTGTTGTAATAGATTGACCATTGGGTAGTATACAAGTGGTTTGGCTCACATTGGTTGTTGATGTTTGCATTCTCTACCCCCTTTTGACATTCAGTTTAGCTTTGATCACATTTTTCTTTGTTTTGTTTTATTTTCCACTAAAAAACACTTGTAGGATCACTTGGGTCATTGTTTCAACTTATCAAATCCACAAAGGGGTTCCTAATATTGAGGATTTACTGCACAACCTACAAGATATTGCCCCTCTCCAAGTGGGAAGTATTAGGATTTATAATCCTCCCTTGACCAACATGTCTATTAGATTATTTTAGCCTAACTTAGGAGTTTTTAATTATTTGGGTCCACTTGGCCTAATGGGGCCACATGTACCAGTTACTAGAGTGTGGGGAACACTACTAGAGGCCAACTGCCACTGACTGCACTTGCATGCATAAGTTTAAGCACCTCCTAGACCAATTCCTACATTTTAGGAGCCAATGGGAGTCCCTGCACCAACCTCCTTCAGTTAGTTGGAGTTGGAACTAGTTAAGATTAGTTATTTTCCAGTTACTTTTAGTTATATCACAATCAGCTCAATTAGCACCAGTTAGACATGACTGCATGTGGATAAGGTGCTTTTCCTCACCTACCACTTCAATTAGACCGAGTTAACTAATTATTACTGATTGTGTGACTTGATTAGACATCTGGAGTTAACCATTTGGGCTCTGATATTGATTGAGACATCCTTAGTTAGCTAGTCAGTTAGATACAGTCACATCTAGTTGGTAGATTCAAATTGATCCCTAATGAACTATTATAACACCAGATTAATTAATGACAATGATATTGTAATTATCTGAGCTATACTCATCCATTTCCTGTTTGGTTTGATTTGTTTAGTGTGTATATTCATTCCTCTTTTATTGCATTAATAATATTGGACTCATTGCTTGATGATATAAATGGTACAACAATTTTAACATGGTATTAGAGCCATTTCAAGCAAGCTTCGCATCTGTCTACTCTCCATTGAACACCAGAAGTAGCTGGGTTTCCACATAAGTCCCACAAAGGGTACATTGCTTCCTCTGAATTTATTCAGAGTGGCGGTGCGGGTGTGATGGACCCTGAGAAAGTGTTCATGTCGAGAGGGAAGGCATGATTCTAACATAGTTCGAATGTTTTAGTGTTTTGCAGTGAAATTCTACAGGTGCTACGTAGCTTGTGTGAAGATTTGTGTTTTCCAGCAGGAGAATTATGGATTATCTACTTTATACTCCTCAGATCCTAACACCCTTCAATTATCTTGATTGGAGGGAAGATTTGCAAGTTTACTTGTCAACAAGGGATACTTTAGGATAATACTTGGAAGGGAGGTTGAGCCCCATCAACCAGTTGAGAGAAACAAGTTTCTAAATCGCTTATATGAAGCTTTCGATTATCTATGCACTCATATATCCAGAGATCTCCTCTTCCACCTTGAAGGTTTGAGGAATCCTAGATAATCCTGGGAGAAGATTGAAGACTTGTTTGGAAAACAAGATGAGTTTCGGGTACACCTCCTAGAGAATGAGCTAGTAGCCTTCCATCCCAACAAATTCAAAACTATAGATCAATTCTTTACTAAATTCAAGTCTCTTGCACTTCAATGCAGATAGGGTGGAATAGAAAGAAAGGATGAGAAAAATGTGCTCTCCATTCTCAGTAAACTCAGTCTTGAGTATTCTGTAATTATTTCAATATTTCATTCCAAAAGGAATTCCTTTCCTGGTTGGAAAATTCCTTCACTTGATTCATTTTCCGAGTCCTTAATCAAGGAGCAAGAGAAGTTGATCCGGATGGAATTCATCAATACCTCTAAATATCAAGCCCTCCTGGTGACAGATTCTACCAAAGTGCAAGCTAAAGGGAAATCTAAAGGAAAGGATCCTAAAGCAGCTGATTCGAAGCCTAAACACAATCAGAAGACTTCTCAAGGAGCCTCTAACTCTAAGAAAAAGAAGAAATTTGAAAAGAATATGTGTCCCTATTGTATGAGGGGTTTTCACCTTGAAGACTCTTGTATGAAGAAGCAAGTAGATCAGCTGACTATTCTCCTCAAACATAATAACATTTCTCTCCCACAAGGAGCAAAGAAGACTGACGATGGACATGAAAGGTGCCATGCTTTGAAAGTTGGCCTACTTCGGTCAACAACCTATTTGATTGATTCTAGAACATCCAACCACATAGTTTCCTCCAAGGATTTATTCTCCACTCTCAACATCAAAGAAGGGCCCACTATTCACATGGGATATGATTCCCAAATTCCAGCAGCATGAAGAGGAACCATCAAAATACAACATGGTGAGTTCAGAGATGTCCTCTATGTGCCCTCCCTTGCAGCTAACTTGTTGTCTGTTTATCAGATGACTCATACAGGCTCTCCCAAGAGAGTAACATTCGACTCAGATTCAGTTGAGATTACAGAAAAAGCCACTGGACTGCTCATAGCGAAAGGTGTTGCAAATCATTCTACTAAAGCTTATGAGTCTCAAATTTTTTACCTGTCTCTCCTCCTACAACTTTATTGTCTCATGCTAACAACACCAAAAATATTTGGCATGAGAGATTTAGCCATCTCAATTTCAAATATCTCCAGCAACTCCAAAATGTTAAAATGATTGAAGCTGGTTTTCGTTCCATCCAAACTTTCGATGCAGTATGTGCTGGTTTCTTAGTAGGTAAGTATCTAGAGAAGAGGTATGGAGTTGGGAAGGAACATAGAGATACCTCTATACTTGATTTGAGCCATAGTGATGTAGCTGGACCTATGCCCACAAAATCCATTAATGGTTGTAGGTATTTCCTCACCTTTATTGATGATTGTTCTAGGTACTGCTGGATCTACTTTATGAAACAAAAATCAGAAGTTTTTGAGATTTTTAAAGTTTTTAAAGCTATGGTTGAGAATTGATTTAGTAAGAAAATAAATACTATAAGATTTGATAAAGGAGGAGAGTACATCAAAGGATACTTCCATTATTTTTGTGAATCAGAGGGGTTTCAAATGGAACACTCAGTTCCATACAGACCACAATATAATGGTGTGGCTGAGAGGAATAACAAATCACCGAAGGATATGGCAACATGCCTTCTCCATGCCAAACATCTACCTCCTTCTCTTTGGGATGAAGTTGTAAATTGTGCTTTGTATTTGCAGAATAGAGTGCCTCATAAATCAGTGTTTGGGGCCACTCCATTTGAAGCACTGCATGGGCATAAGCCCAATGTCTCTCATCTGAGAGTTTTTGGTTCCAAAGCTTAGGCCATAATACCACTTGACAAGAGGAAGGCCTTCCAAGCCCAAAGTAGTGAATGCATTATGTTGGGATATGTAGAAGATGCAAAAGTTTACAAATTGATGGAGGTTAAAACTAGGAGATGCTTCATTGAACAGAGTGTTCAGTTTGAAGAAGATTAGTTGTATGACACACCACCATAAACAACACAAGAAGGTATAACCATTTCTCCACCATTTTTTGATAATGATGATTTGCTACAGGTTTCAGATTCAGATGAAGAAGATCAAATCCAACATGATCCTGTTATTAGGACTAAATCTCATGAGATTCTAGATCTAGATCCAGTATCCATGCCAAACCAAAAGTGTAATCCTAGATGGGATCAAAAGATAATAGATGCAGTTGGAAATGGTGCTAGAAATACAGAAGACAGAAGAAGAACTAGGTCCCAGTATCAGAATGAACATGTTGAACTGTCTCTCATAGATTTGCTTCCTATAGAGTGGTGCAACAAAATTCCAAGTCGGTGCTGCTTGATGATGGTGAATGATTAGCTACATGGCCCACATAAGAAGAAACTTGATCATTCTATACCTTCACCATCTAGAAGAAACACACAGAGTCATCAGTTCAGAAGAACATTGAGAGTCGCATGCATAGCTTCAGGATGCTGCTACATAGATGGACCATGTTGCTGCATAGAGCCGCACTTTTGCAGCAGTGTTTTGTTCAAGTTATTTTTCTAAGGAGGAAGCTTCTTTCTTCTAAAAATAGCTTGCATTTTCTTGTTTCCTGCATATTTTGATGGGGGGTTTTACCATGAGGTTTTCCCATATTACCTTGGTTTATTAAGCAACATTTTTATCTTTTAGATTGTACATGGGTGAATTTTGGTCTTGTTTCCATGGTCCACAGTTGTTCAAGTTAGGATTCAAGGGGGGTGTTAGGATTTCTAATCCTCCCTTGACCAAACAGTCTATTATATTATTTTAGCCTAACTTAGGAGTTTTAATTATTTGGGTCCACTAGTACCATTGAGTCCACTTGGACTAATGGGGCCACATGTACCAGTTACTAGAGTGTGGGTAACACTACTAGAGGCTAACTGCCACTGACTGCAATTGCATGCATCAGTTTAAGCGCCTCCTAGACCAATCCCTGCATTTTAGGAACCACGAGGAGTCCCGACACCAACCTCCTTTAGTCATTTGGAATTGAAACTAGTTAAGCTTAGTTATTTTCCAGTTACTTTCAATTAGATCAAAATCAACTCAATTAGCACCAGTTAGACATGACTGCATGTGGATAAGGCGCTTTTCCTCACCGACCACTTTAGCTAGACTAAGTTAACTGATTATTACTGATTCTGTGACTTGATTAGAAATTTGGAGTTAACCATTTGGACTCTGATATTAATTGAGACATCCTTAGTTAGCTAGTCAGTCAGATATAGTCACATCTAGTTGGTAGATTCGAATTCATCCCTAATGAATTCAAATTCTTCCTTCATCCCTAATGAATTCAAATTCTTCCTTATGTAACATTATTGTAACACTGGATTAATTAATGACAATGATATTGTAATTACTTGAGCTATACTCATCCATTTCCTGTGTGGTTTGATTTGTTCAGTCTGTATCTTCATTCCTCTTTTACTGCATCAATAATATTGGACTCATTTCTTGATGATCTAAATGGCACATCAATTTTAACAGGAAGAAAGCACTCTTGTGCAATCTTTTCCACAACAATATTTATGAAGACCATACTTCATTTTTTGTTCATTTATCTATACTTAGGTTGTTTATTTAGAAGTGGATAATTTATGGTATTGTATGCTTTGCAGGTGAAGAGGACAATCCCTTTCATTCTAAAAATTCGCCCCCCAAGAGGTCATTTTTTCCATTTTATCAGAAGGACGACTCCTGACGTAACGACCGTGCTAACATCAGGGATATCCCTTTGATAGTCATGATTTAGTGCACATAAGCATACTTTTGCTCACGTGAATCTATGTCTTCAATCAACATGTTCTCATATCATTATACTCACATGACAACATGCTGGTAAGTCTCTGTACCGCGCTGTAGTGTGATTATTAATTTATTTCACATGATGTTGTTCTTTCTTTTCTTTTTATTAGTTCAGATAAAAAATTTGGATGCCAATTGCTGCTCACTAATGAACTATAACTAAGTAATATTGAAATGGTTACTTGTTTCTTTAGTAATTATCCCATCTAGACTAATACTATGAAGTAAAGGGGTCATCCCTTGAAATCTACTTAGATAACCAACCTTGAGGCTTCCAAAGGGACTCATTATTGTAACTAGTATTCATGACATCTCATGGTTCTTTTCTTTAGTTAAACATCTTTAGTTTAAGTAGCGTGGAAACCATTTTTTGCACACAATAAAGGACCTAAAGACTCTCCTCTCCCAAAATATTGTCTTCACGATTTTTGTGAATAAAAAATAGGAGTGTAGTGTGAAATACCTCCATTGCACACTTAGCATTTGTTTCTTATTGCAAGCATCATTAATATCTTTCAAGATCAAGTTACAATTTCCACTATTTTGTTGTGATCTCTTTAGTTAATTACACCAATACAATTTGCTTACATCATGTGTGATTTCCCACTTTCACACATTAAGGGACCTAGATACTCTTTCAATTCGAGTATACTCTTCACAATTTCGGTGAATAAAAAAGGAAGGGAAATGTGAAATACCTCCCTTACACACCTTAATTTAAGAAAAACCCATAAAATCAACCATTGTAAATGCTAACCAACTAGGATTCTCCACAAGATGTCACAAAACAATATTTTAGTTTGGTAGGTTTGATTGGGCTAGGCATCCAAATAACACCCAATCTAGTTTCATTAGACATTATTTTTGAAACATATCTATTGTCGTCTTTTAGGGTCCTATCAAATCCTTCTATAAGGAAGTGTTCAAAAAAATATCGTATCAGAAGTGTACCATGATGAAAGAGGTAAAATTCGAGGTATAGTTACCCTACTCTCCCCTATGAGACACTCAGATCATTATAGGGAGATGACACAATACTGTCCAAGCCCAACAACTGATACACACTTGACGCAAGGTAACCTTAGTGGACAAAAATTTGGGCATTGCCAAGGAGCATTTGTGACTGTAAGTGACTCCTAAAGTTAACTATTGTCATTGGGAGGTGTTTCCCAGTCTCTTTAATTGGAACATTGGACTCATTTCCAGTAGAACTAGATCTTTGTTACCTCCACTAGTCCATTGTTGTGTGGATTCCATTATCACCAACAATTGTGCTTTTGGGAGGCCCAACTACATTTGAAAGGAAGGGAGTTATGTCTTTTAGGGAATTTACACATGTTTTTATTTCTAAATACAAGTTCATTCAACTCATAATTTAAAAAGAACCTACATGTGGACACCTTTGCACTAAGCCATATTTGCACATATCACTCACTTATCACACCATTTTGCATCTATTGTGGTTGGCATATTTTTTCATTTTTCCATTTTTGCTTATTCACCACACATCACTCTCATCTGGATACTAGAACTCCACCATATAGGAAGAAAACCCCCTCGTAAGGCAGTCCTTGAGGTTGCAAGGTCTCTCCCCTCTCTCAAGGGGTTTTTTCTAATTTTCTCCCCATGGTACACAAGATCACTTGGTTGGGGCTGCTCTCAAACCACATTGATTGGATCCTTTGGGAGAGGACATACCTCGCTTGAATAATTATATCCCCTTAAAGGGAGTGTGGATCCTTTTTCCTCCCCCTCTCATGGAATAAGCTCACCTTTTTTTACTCCCCAAGAGGGAATACCACACCTTCTACCCCCCCTTTGAGAAGAGGCCACACTACATCTTCATCTTCCCATAGAAGGAAAATCCCACCGCCACATATTCCAAGTCCTCTCCATCATAGAAGTAACACACACAATAAAATGGTGACCCCCAACCCAAACCTACCATTCATTGCAAGTTTAAACCTACTTGATCTATCTAAATTGGATAAGGATCCCACAAATCATGACGCCAATTGGCCTGATGTGCCTGAAAATATCCCCTTAGATATCCCTAATTTCTAAGGGAAACAAGGAGATAATCTCACCAACCATATCATGTCATTTCATCTATGGTGTTCCTCAAACAACATAGTGGTGGATTCAACACACCTCTATCTCTTCCAAAGAATCCTCATTGGTAAAACTACAAAGTGGTACATGAATATGACCTAGACATCTTATACCACATTTGAGATAATCACCACATCATTTCTCTCCTACTTTCAAATACCAATACGACATGAACTAGGCCTCAGAATTCTCACAGAGATTCAACAGAACACTGCGACACACATCACAGACCATACCACCGAATGGTGTCATCGTTGCACCTTGTGAAAAATAGACATTCAACCTCCTTTCCTTTTTGATTGGTTCCTCAAATATATCCAAACAACTATTGTAAAGGATGCAGCTACCTCAATGCCTCAAAATGAGGAAGAAGCTATTCTCAAATCCCAACACTTTGACCTAATCTATGCCCAATCATGGTATTTGTACACCATACTATCAGATACCCCTTGACACTGATCATTAGATACACCCACTGCAGGGATACCACGTTCCGTGAATGGGATTATCGGGTGCATTTCTCCCATGGTAAGGTTCCCCTGCAACCAACCCTTGCACCGCCACCCATGGAGGCACAATACTCTCCTGTCACTATTGTGTCAACTCCCCCTACTATTGTGCCAAATACCTCATTTGGATAGACCTAGTATGGACCATACAAGCTGGCCTACCCTAGTACAATAAAATTACAAATGGTACCACCTACACCTACATCCACATCATATATAGCACAACCAACCTACATCCCACCACTGATGTACAAACCTTACTATCTGTACCCAGGTCCCCTTGGAACGACCGCCATGCTCGATATGGGAGTCATATTTTTCCAACCTTCTATGCAACAACAAACTCAATAGTTTGAGTAGTTGAACATCATCAATCCCCTGAATCCACAAAATGAAGGGAAGAAGAAGGGAAAGAAAAAAAACCCAAACAATAGGTCCAAGGGGGAAACATAATCTAAACCAGGATAACCAACCAGTATAAGGGGGTAACCCCCCCAAGCAAGAAAAAAATGCTAACCCGAGGACCAATTGCCCTTGCTCAATCTATGGGGAGTATGGCCATTACACTCACCATTATCCACTTATCCCCAACTACCAAAAATTAGTGGTAGCAAAGAAATCAACACCAAGAAAACCCTCCTGAGGCCCCTCCTACATCACAACCCCAACAAGCTATTTCGAAACAACCCTTTTCCAACCAAGGAGTGGTTACCCAAAAACCAGATCCCTACCCCCCAGGAGATGGATCCTTCCAAAACATCTTTATGAACTTGAGATATGTAAACATCTAGACTCATGCCAAAGGGTATACCAGTGCTGACACATCACTCATCCTAGAATAGAATTTAGTCCCTTTGGGAGGCCCTTTGCGGATTTCGCGACCCAACATAGAGAAAATTATGAGGATACCAAAAGACCCACTTAGGTGTACCCCTCATAAGCCCCACACGAATGATTCCCACAATTACAACATTGTAGATGACTTTTCATAATCTCCAACTGCCATGTCCACGTTAAAAGTGCTTTAGTGTTTCCCCACACAACGAAAAGCACTATTGAATTCACTTGGCACCGTCGACCCTTCTGAATTGCACCTCATGACTTTTGACCTTGACAAAGGAGAACCACGACTACTATCATCTGTCGCTTTCCAAGTCCTAGTCACTCTAAAGAAAATCATCATTCATTGATGTATCATTGATGAAGGCAAATCCACAGGAACAATGTCTTCCAATGTTTGGAAATGATTATTTAGTCCCATCCTCTATCGCTCTTCATGGGTGACCATCCCAACCATGAGGATTGTACCAGAATGTCAGGCCCTTCGAGCTTGGGGGAAAAATGGTGAGGATAGATGTTGAAGTTATTACATGCACGTTATGAATGCGGTGGCCTCCTCAATCTTCCACATCATGATGTTCCCATTTAATGGGAAGGTGGTCACACTTGACCAACTTAACTACTACGATCCCCACACAAATACTAATTCAGAAAATGTCCTACCCATGGTAGGAAAAATTAACCAACCATCTCATGTTAACATTGCCCTGAGTGTGTATAAATATTCTAACCTCCTCGGTGCGTATTTAGGACATCCACCTAAAATCCCCACCTTAAAGGATGGTCTCATGTGTACCCTTTTTACTAATTAAAGTGGTATTGACCACCCAACATCATCATCTTCCACACCACCCACAAGCCACAAAGTGGAGCAAAAATTGAACCCCTTTGTGCCTCCCATGTTCCAGATACCATTTTTTTACCCTCCCACAGGTGTGCAAGGAACACCAGTCATGTCTCAGTTGACTCTCCTCAGGATGAAATTGGGAATCCCTGTGTGGTACGTGATGCCACAATATCCTGAGATGGCATCCAAGCCCCTTGTGCACTACTAAATGGTTCCTATTCAACTAGTCAGCCCTGTAGAGCCACAAGTCGAACTAATCCCCCCTGTAATCACACCATCCCCAACAATCACAAAAGCTCAAAACGAGGGAACCATTAAACCCAAGTTTAAAACCCCCACCAACAGAGGCATTAACCAACTTAAGTTGAATCCCCCCCCCACCACCAACCTTGCCCCTAAATCTTCATTAGGATCCACTAGAACCAACGCTAAGGGTGCTACCCAACAAACATTGAAAGCTCCCATCATGCATGATACACCCACCATGAGAGTCACCCATCCATGTGTGTTATGTGGGAAGCAAGGCCATGTAACAAACCTATGCCCTACCTTACCAAAGCTCAAGAAATTTCTAAACACACCAGCCAATGCCATGGACACACTCCAAGCCATAAATGGGGTGCATCAACCTACAAAATTCTTACGCACCAATAAAACATGTTCGATTTTCTCGTACTATAGGCATTACACACACCATTTCCTTGATCTCCCACGATCTCAGAACGCATTACTAACTATTCATCTTACCCAACATGTTGATACCAGAATCTGCCACATCAATTTTTTAGATTCCGACAACATGCATGTAGAGAGGGACCTTGATTTTCGTTGCTGGAAAACTATCAATGTTCTAGTCTCAACTTAGTTAATTTATTAATGCCTCAAACCTCTTTTCTAATCAATGTGTAACACATGTCTATTCTATTTGTTTGCTTAGAAAATTATCAATTTTCTTAAACCTGATTCGATATGCCATTTCCATCATTATCTAGCTTGGATATCATAGTTTTTAATAATTATTATTTAATTTTTTTTTTTAAATACTAATTTTTATTAAAACTAAAAATTATTATTCTACAGTATACCTTTTTAACCCATAATCTTTTTACATTACGTGGCTTCTTTTTATAAAAGGGGATAAGTCTTATTTCATAAAGATTGGGCCATTTCAAGTTGGTTTCAACGTCCACATCATGCCATACGTCATGCCATACTCTCCCCTCACACTATGACCTATCTATCCCATTCATTATCTCTCCTCACTTCCTACCACCCATCCACCTCACCATTCCACTTAGAATTTTTTGGATTCTAATGAAGAATTTAAAGCTTCTACATGAGTTGGGGAGCACAACAGAAATATTATGGCAAGATGAATCACAGGTAAATAGAAATTCGTTGTGTTAAAGTTTGTATGTTTATTTCGTATTAAAATATCCATATGTAAATATCTAGCTTATGGTACATGTAAACATTTTGTAGGAATCTTGGAAGCGATACACAAAGAAATTGCCTGTCTCATCGTCGTCAAACCCAAACCCAAACAGGACGGAAAATCCTGGGTATTTTCATACAAGCATCTGGTGAGCATACATTTCCTACACACATCAATCTGTGAATCGATGAGACTTTATCAATTGGTCCTCTTGGACTCCAAGCACGCTCTCCACAACAACGTTCTCCCTGATGGGACTATTGTGCGCAGAGGCACTCGAGTGACTTGCCACCCATACGCCATGGGTCATAGGGATGCCATCTGGGGTATCGACTGCCTCGAATTCAAACTAGAAATATGACTAAACAAGGATGGACATTTTATCGTGCAGAGTTCCTTCAAATTCACAGTCTTCCAAGGCGGCACGCGGGTCTGTTAGATATGGCGTTTATTTAGATGTAATATGTTGCGGAAACTGTGGTTTCTATGTTCAGCTTGAAGTGCGTGGTTGAATATTTGGCTATTCTATCTCAGCACCATTTATATCTTTTTCCACTATCCCCTTCTTGCTTTGTCTTTTGTCGTTCACATTTTCCTTTTCATTACCTTTAGCATACAAATATTTCTTGTTGGAGTTCATCAAGATCCAACAAAAGACCTATGACAATGGATTGACAAACTTAATTGATGCACCAATACACCAATATCACGATAAAATTGATAGACTTTGACAATGTCATTACTTGACTCACTTAACTTCGCCTTCAAACTTCACTTTAACTTGAACTTCAAGATTAATGACTTGACTCCAACTATTTACCACAATAATCTCTCAACTTTTAACTTAACACTCTCCACACCTACACTAAAGGGTATCTCTTGGACAACGGGTATCTGATTGGCAGTGAAAGAAACTACAAGTGTTCGTGTGACCGCCTTGCAAGTTCATGAAGTTTTGAGCTAACTGTTACGGTGAAGGCAAATCTTCTTTCAAGCTTTCGACGAGATTTTGCCACGATATCTCACGAAATCATTGAGCAGATAAGTGTTACAGTTCTCCCTGTTATGGAGCGTTTAATGGAGTTTATCATGTTGCCACTCTAGGTGTTATGAATGATTCCTTGATTATATATTCGTTGATCATATTCAATTTTCTGCTGGATTTTTCAGGACCTTCTCATTCCCGTGAAATCGTTTCTGAAGTATTTAACGAATTTCTGCTGGATTCTGACCTTCTTGTTTCTGTGTAAGCGTTTTTGAAAACCAGGTAAGCTTTTCTCGGCGAGCCTTCTTTGTTTACCAGCCAATGGATTTGCAGAGATTTGTTTTATTTTTCTCACTGGTTAAGTTTCATGTAACTTCGACCATCTCGTTTTTGTTCCCACTGAATAGGGTTTGGAATTTTAAGTTCTTATTTTTGTGGACGTTTTCATTCCATGTTGTATTTTTTTGTGTTATGCATAATAGATCTTAAAAATGCATCGTAAAATGAAATAATAGAACCAACACTCTTTAAAAACTAAATGTGGAACCCAGTCACCACCATTCAAGGAAGATCCCATTAGAAAAAAGCTGGCTGAAACTGTGCTGTTTAATATTGCACGTAATTGAGAATCCGCCAATATTAAATAGTCTCTCCCTCACATTGGAGCACAATACATTTAAGTTCACGACTCAGGGTTTTTTGTTTTCCTGCTGTTGATTTGCCATATTTCGAAAAGTTTAGATATAAGCAAGACAATGAAGGCAGCAAGCTGTGCACCAGTTCTGGCTCCATTAATGGAGATCCCTGGAACTTACGGTCTTCCCTTTGTTGGTGCTTTCTTGGATGATTCGGATACTCACAGGGCTCGATAAATTCTTCAAGCGTCGTGTGAAGAAACATAAGAGCACAGTCTTCAAAGTGAATATGCTTACACTTCTTATATTTGTAGACTCTCCCTTTCATATAATTAGGCTTTTAGAAATATTACATATAATTAGGCTTTTAGAAATATTAAATATTAATTATGAGTTGATGTCTATCAAATATTTACGTATAATAATAATAATGGTACACTCATCAGCTAGGAACCAGATTACAATTATCCTACTTACTTATCATCGACTCATATACCTCTTTGTTGAGCCAGAAAGGTTCACACTTGCGCACCCTTTGACTTTGGGAAATGAAGGATAAGCCCTCCTCTCTGCCAAACTACGGGTCTACACTTTTTCTTTGTCTGTTTGCCCTCTCCTCTTATGGCCTACCAGAGGTTTTGACCTTCTTCTCCCCTAGTCCTGGTGCCGGGGTTGAGAGGCAATCGGACAAACAAACCAGGCCATTCGAAATCCTTCATCGGATCATTAATACTAAACTACGCCCAGATATAAATTGAGAGGTGGGGGACCCAGAGCCCAGGAGCCATTTCGGGGAGGATTACACCCGCCACAAAACATTATCGACGCCTATGCTGCACCATACCTGAATTATATCTTCTATCTATAGTTTTAATGATTCTTTTAATTAAGCCAAAGCAGTATAATGATGATCGGTAGAAGGGTGGTCACAGATGATTCAGAGATGGCCAAAGCATCAGAAATTAGTCAAAAACAGAGAACGACCACGAGCAGATCAGGTTCCCGAGTTTGACTTCAAGATGCGAGCGGCGTAAAGGCATAGTACTGTAAATTTAAAATGCTTGATACTTAATCGGCAGGGCTTTCTTCGGCGGTTTCTCACCTTAAATAACGCTCACCAGATGCAGCCATGAGGCTGAGTAAAGAACCCACTAAGCACAACTACATCACTACCACCACCACCATTAGTCCTGCCCTGATAGCCATTGTTGTAGTTCTAGGCAGCGCTTTACTGGTGGTAAGTTACTACAAGATTTTTTCCAAGTATTGCAAAGCTTATTTATAGAGACCTTTTTTCAGGAAAAGACGTAGGAGTTTGGACTCAGAAGAGCAGACAATATACGAGTCGATCTGAAGAGAATATACAAGTAGATGCCTATTCAGTGGAAGGATTCCAAGACCCAGAAGGCTGGCAGATTATTACACCGAAGGTGTTATTAAGGGACTTCTCTACTCATTTTTTCGTCGTCTGTCAATGGCGAATGAGGAGCCGCCCCTTGTTTTGTATTTATTTTTGTCTTTCCGTTAGCTGCTGCTTTCCCGGAATAACCAATGAGGAGTTGGCTGTGCCACTTCCCGTCTTTGGCGATCTTGTTCAAGCTGTACGTACGCGCACAAGTGTCCCTCGCATCCAGGCATCCGGGAGACGTGCATCTCCACACTCTAAGCCTGTGCGCTGCAGTTCTGTATCTCCACACTCTTGAAAATCCAGATTACTCATGCATTCTGCACTATTTCTAGCTCCAGTGGCACCTGAGTCTTCTGATCTTAAAACTGTCATGCAGCACCCCAGCCATCCCATGTTCCAGACTAGGACGTATTCGGGACGCCGTGGCAGGGTCAAAGGGGTTTTCTAAATACACAATATTGGCTCTACATAAAGGACAATTCGCATGTGAACTTAGCCAAGCATCAATGCAGTTAATATGGAATGCATGGTTGCATAAAGCTTGAGAGCCTCATTCTCCTGAAACTCAACCAGGCAAACTGCACGCTCCATGCGGTCTTATAACAGCTTCATCCAAGCCATATGATTGAGTAATTATCTGCCAACGTTCTGGGTTTTGGAATGGATTGAGTAATTATCTGCCAACGTTCTGGGTTTTAGAATCCTTCGAGTGAATAAGCATCGACTTGTATATTCTCTTCAGAGTCCAAAATCCTACGTCTCCTCTTGAAAGAATATGATAAAGGTAAGCATTAAGCATCAATGGGTGCATTAATACTTCAGTGGAGTGGTGAGGTATAAATGGATATATTCACTTAAATGCATATTATATTGATCAATGATAACTACTGTATTACCATAAGACTTGGATTCCATTTTCAAACTCTTATTTATATTGCCTTGAGTTTCAGGTGCTTTTTACAACAATGGGATGCCAAATCACCCGCCTCCAAAGCCTTCGCCTCAGCCGCCGCCGCCGCCTCCACCTCCACCTCCACCGCTGCCGGCCCAAATTACACAATATGTCTCGAGCGTTTTTTCGGAAGTAGGTGCACGGGCTAAGTCAGAAACAAGATTGTCAAATTGTTTTCAACTAATTTTTAATATGAAATTGGTATAATAATACTTTATTATTCCTTCAAAAATAAGCACTTCATACTTGATCGAGATTATAATTTTCATATCGTTTTTAAAGTTGTCGCGACTATTGTTAAAGATGGATTTGATATATTTCTACTGATATTGTCGATGAAACATGGCCGCCTTCGACTGCGGGATATACAAAAGCGAAACCTTGAGTTTATAAAGGTGGATTGCCACATCTGTAGTGTCAAATCAAACTATTTTAGTCGTGAAATTGAAATTTGCTATTACTAATATTGATTTGTTCAATGTGGTTTCCAGTGTTTAGCTATATAAAAAAATGTTTCCATGCTTTGGTCCAAGAAATGAGGCTCCTGAAAATACCGGTATTACTTCTTCTGCATTTTCAGCTCATAAGGTTTTGAAAAGAGCCTCCTCTTCTTCGAGGGCTGCTACTAATACTAATAATAATGTTGCATATGGCAAATACTCGGCCCTCTTACAAAGCTCCAATGACAGAAGATGTGAAAGTCGATCTAGAAGGAATACCCAAGCCTCTTACAAAGCTCCAATGACAGAAGATGTGAAAGTTGATATCGAAGGAATACTCGACCCTCTTACAAAGCTCCAATGAAAGAAGATGTGAAAGTCGATCTCGAAGGATTAATCAAGCACATCTCTATGCTTTTGGAATTGAATTGATTAATGTAAGGTGGATTAATATTTTTTATATTTATTTTAATTATGAATTATATCAAATTAGATTTTTAGGTAAGATGAAGCTTTAATTTAGATTTATCAAAGTGTTGATAGATAGTAATAATAAAAAACCTCTTAATAATATTGCAGATTGACTAAATTGTTAATTGTTTTGTTAGGTTCTTATTATAGGTTGTATGTTTTGGGATGTTGCGGCTGTCCCACCTAGCTTCAAAACTTATGACAAAGTGTATACATGGCAGTGGGCACCTACACGACAAGAGTGTCTAAATTTTGAACCTAGGTGGGGCCGAAATTCTGACACTTCTGTCTTGTAGGTATCATACACATTGATGGTGAAAATTAATTAGCCTATGACAGAGATGAAGAAACAGGAAGAAACAGATGAGAGGAAAGAGAAAACAAGTAAAAGATAAGTTCAATTCTATGGGCGAGCAGGTTCGTTTCTTTTTATGTGGGTAATAGTATACCCAAACCACTTTATAGATGGGGCTCTTTCGGAGGAAGGGCGGAGTGGAACACCAAACTAGCCTCTCTCCTCTCAACCTACATTGGATGGGGCGATAAATCCATGCTATAGAACTTTTTTTTATAATTCCAAATCAAAATTATTTGAGCAAACATAGATTGTTTTTATTATTTTATTAAATATCTGACTTCTTACCTAATTGAATATTTGTTTTCAAGAAGAAGACGAGGAATTTATATTTTAATTTTTTAAGAACCTAATTGAAATTTTGTTTCAAGAAAAAGACGAGGGATTTATATTTTAATTTTTTCCAAGGATAATAATAAATGAGTGTTAAAATATTAAAGTATAATTGATGGTATTTGGATCTCCTTTATTTTATAAATGTATTTTTATAAGTGAAAAAGACTGAACCAAATGAAGTTATGATGGGATACTAGGGCTACCAATCAGTCCTTTTCTTTTCAAGGGGAACGGGAAAACCACCCTTCATGTGCGCAGTCAAGTGTTATTGGGATCTACGTGTGTGTTTTGGTCACATTATGTGTGAAGAGAAAAGGTAAAAAGAAATTCAATGGAAGGGTTACCTCTATCAAAACTTGTGCCCCATGGAATCTACGTGTATGTTTTGGTCACATTATGTGTGAAGAAAAAACGTAAAAAGAAATTCAATGGAATTGTTACGTCTACCAAAACTTGTGCTCCCTGAGCTACAATATGTGAGCTGAAGGGGGTTGGATTTTGCATCCATTACGCCATGAAAATTAAGCAACAAGCTACTAATGGACATCCTGACTATATACTATCGATATTCAATATGAAGATTGACTTAGGATATTAAAAGCTTGAAACAAAATATTTTCTTTAGCTGTCAAACTTATTTGGCCATTCAATGGTCTTCAATACATGAGATTATAAGAGGACCCACGCGAATGGTCGGCATGAAAAATGGTGTCTCTTGTGCAAATTATGATGTGCAAAAATTTTGATGTCTTGCATAGTTCAAGTTTCAATTCTCTCCACGTCCAGGCTAGGTCTCAAATTTAAAGGTATAGTTCCTCCACATCCAGGGGTTTGGAGGTTCTCTAAAGCTACCTAAAACTTCGAAAAATCTTTTTAGAGGAAACTTATTTTCACTTATGTGGAGATTTAGAAGTTTGATATAACTTATTTTCACTTATTTTCCTAGATTTTCTTTCATCACATAAACTTATATTATCTACACACAACTTTCTCTCATTTTTTGAAACATATGGAAGCTCTCTTCGGTGTTTCATTTCCCCGCTTTGGGGTATGCTAGTTACTCAATCATATAGCCTAGATGCAGCTGTGATTAGATCCATTCCTCTGTGCAAATTCATTAAAGTGGAGAAGCTCATAGACAACATGTCGTCACGTCATCGATAGGTTAACCATGTTAGGTCAGGGGTATGCTGTCGTCACAGGTACATTAAAGAGTCGATGGACACGGGGAGGCTGCTCACAGGGCGTCGATAGATGACGAAACCTGTTGAGCAACAATCCCTTAAATAACACCTTCGGTGTAATCATTTTACACTGGAATTTTATATTTGGTTGGATTTTGGAAAATTAAATGTTTATTTGATTTTAAATAAAGTCTCTCTGCAGCCAAAATATTATGGAAAACCCTTGAGCCAAAAGTCATATAAAGTGTGCTAGACCTCCATCATATAATCCACTGAGTCATGTGTTGAATGCACCCACGCGAATCCAAATCCACATTTCATTAAGCCTAGTTTTTTCCAATCAATTTTTCCAGCAAGAAAATCAAATGCACAGGTGGTAGGATTCTCAAGAAGTTGTGGTGAATTTCAGATTTGTAGGGATGTCATATTTCACCAAATCAACAATTTTGCAAGCAATTCTAGACCAGAAATGAGAAATTTCCTCTAATTTTGAAATAGCCTATTGAGAGATCTGAGTAAATCCACTAGTGCTTGAAGGTGTTCATTATTTGAGAATGTTTCATGATTTTATGAAGTTCATTAGCAAAATAAGTTTCTAATTGTTATATCCTAATTAGTACAAATTCTTTCAAATTTGAACATAAGTTTCTAGTTGTTATATCCTAATTAGTACAAATTCTTTCAAATTTGAACATGTAGATGACAGTTTGAGATTTTCAAGAAAGTAAGAATTATTCAAGCTCTATATTTGCACCAAGGGATTAATTTGGCTTCCATGATTCCATTTGAAAGTTAATTTTAGTATTTTCATTAATTTTTATATCAAAAGATGTGTAGTAGGTTGTTTTTGTAAGCTCTATTTATTGAATCATTTTCTAAGGTAACAGAGGGGGGAGGAATGGCTCGACATAGCTGTGGGAATTTGGATCTTTTTGAATATGTTATGAATATCTGTTGTATTATTCTACAAAATTCAAATGACCTATGAAATATATGATATATATTTTGACACTGAATGTGTTGGTGTATGTTTCTTTCTCAGTTTTTACATAATTATATGTTCATCTACTTTTGAATGAAAGGGTTATCTTTGGAGCTCTATGAAATACTATGTGTGCAAATCCCTTGGTGAGGCAGAGAATCCATTGAATCTAGCAATCATATGCATATACATTTAGAAGCTTTGGTATATTTATTTAAATATTTTATAAATATATTATTATGCTTAGGATGATCCTGATTGATCATTCTACCACTTTTCTTTGATATTCTTCCTTTCATCCATCACTTGCAATATTTTTCACTAGCCATTTGTTCGATTCTTTCTACTTCATCAAGTTTCATATATTCACTTGAAGTTTTCCTTTGAACTTTTGATTGTTTTATTGTCATAGTCCCGAGATCCAATCCAACCATGTAATCCAAACCAATCATTTTTCCCTAAGCATTAAGATGTGCTAGCCCTGCCCTCTTTGCAGTTGGAGTGCATCTTTTATCACAAACACAACCCTTGGAAGAGGATTTACCAACCCTTCAAAAAATTACTATTACCCCCAACAGTGCCATGAGCACCTCCCCACCACAACTTTAGAGTCCCCCTCACAAAATGAATCCTGTACACACCACTCACCCATGCTGATATTGTAAATTAATGTCTCACCATACATTTCAGTGCCCTTTGCAAGCTGCGTACCGCACCTTGCGAGCAAAACAAATCTATCCCATAGACAATTTTATCCCTATAGGAGTGGTCCTTTCAACCATGTTGGAAGAAGATGATACCTCTATCGATAATAGTGAAGATGAAAACCTCTCTGTGGTCCACATTTAGGGGCTCACCACTCACCACAACAGTCACTAGAGATTTCCGAGCTGTCAAACACTTATTAGGTTTAGATTCTTCCTCCTCCACCTAGTAACCACGATGGCATTCTCTTCCTATATTGTTCCCCTCTTCCACAAACTATCAAATCAGTAAGGAATGTACCTACACCCACTCATACCATCGCCCCCACAAGTACCAAGATAATATTAGAAGATTCTTTTTCTTCTGATGAGGACATGCCATAGAAATACATATTCCCTTTAGATGAGGCCATCATATAGGCCATGCATATAGAAAATCCCCCATGGGACAACTTCCATCATCGAATTCACATCACAAAGGGTCTCCCAATAGTAGATCATTGAATCAAAAGACTTCCTACCTCCAAAGCATGTCAACTATTTCAGAAACCCTATTCCTACTCTCGATGCTTTTGAGGAGGGGAATTGATCTAACATCTCACTAACCATTCAAAACAACATCTCTTCCACCCTTAGCGTGGTTGAAAACATTTCCATTAGTTTCTTGTGTTCTCCATAAGAGGTCAATGACTTCACTACCCTCTTCAAATAATTTTGAGATGTCTTTGCTTGGTCATATGCTGAAATACATGGCCTAGGTCTGGACATACTTGAACACGATTTTGAAACATGGCCCGATGCTATTCTAGTTAGGCAAAAGAAACAACTAGTATACACCTCTACGACTCTCGTCATCGAAGCTGAGATTGAGAAACTCCTTCATGCAAGATTGACCTATCCTATTACTTATACCTCATGGGTGTCCAATATGATCTCGGTGAACAAAAAGAAAGGTATCATTCACATATGCACATAATTTCATGATCTTAACTTAGATTGTCCCAAAGACAATTTCCCTACCATGTTCATTGACTAGATTATAGACTCCTGCACTAGTAGTGAGATGCTATCTTTTATGTAGGATTTTTCGGTTACAATCAAATATGAATTCACCCCTAGGATCAGTATAATACCGCATTCACCACACCACGGGGGACCTTTTCCTACAAAGTCATTCCCTTTGGACTTAAAAACATGGGATAAACCTTTCAACGAGCCATGGTATATGTGCTTAATGGCCTTTATGAGATCATTTTATCTTCCTAGATGACCTCACAGCTAAGTCGAAGAAATGCACAGACCACCTTCAGGACTTATGCACCATCTTCACTTGATGTCATAAATATAATATCCAGCTCAACTCCCTCAAATGTTTATTCTGCATAACCTTCGTTGGTTATTGTAATTCATAATCTCACAATCTGACGTCACTGTTGACCCTTCAAAATTTCAAGCCATCATGGACTTACAAAACTCATGAACGCGACACCAATTGCAAAGTATCTAAGGAGAAGCCAACTTTCTTCATCTCTTTGTCCCTGATTACACCACACAAGCCCATGTATTTTTATGACTACTTCGTAAAGACACCCCCTTTCAATGGGATGAACATGCCCAAATTTATTTTGAAGCACTCCCCTAGCCTTAACACCATTGATCTCCCCACCCAACTTTGATAAAGATTTCACTCTTTACATATCATGCTCCTCTTGCGCTGTGGCTACCGTCATTGTCCAAGAAGATGACAATAGTAATGGACACATAATTTAATACATTAAAAAAACATTAGGTGATCCTGCCCTCAAATATACTCGAGATAAGAAGCTCACATTAGCTGTCTTCATTTTCGTGCAAAATTTACGCCATTACAACTTACCTCACAAAACCACGGTTATCACTAACTCTAAGCCTATGCAATACATACTTAGCGGTTGGATCATCAATAGAAAGTTTGCATGATGGATTGTAATCCTCCAAGAATTCGATCTCGTGTTCATAAATCCCAAAAGAAAAAAATCCTTATCTCTCACGGAGCTTATTACAGACCTCCCCATTACTACGCCAGGCGAACGACCACTTACCTGACAAGCACCTTTTTAACATGACTAGTAATGATCCTCGGTATGACAATATCTTAACTTACCTTAAAACTCAGAAATTATCCCCCACCTTTCTTGTGATGACATACAACACATTCGTAGCCAATCCTCGTGGTACCTCCTCCTTGGAGATTTCCTCTATCGTTGCAACGTTTTATGATGTTTATTGTCTCACAAATAGGATGAAAAAGCACTTAATAATTTCCAGAATATTGCCTATGGTGGCCACCTCTCTAGATTATCCACTGCCCAAAAAATCCTCCGTGCTGGATACTTTTGGCCTTCCATCTTCAAGGATTGTGTCTATGCTGTTAAAAGATGCACCAATTGTACGGTTTTCACCTATAAAACGTGAGCCCCCCAACTCCCCTCCATCTTGTCATCATTGTAGGCCCCTTTTGCAAGTGGGCCATTGAATTCATGGAATGTCTCCCCACCTCCGCTCAAGGTCACAAATACATCATTGTCATAGTGAAATACTTCACAAAGTGGGATGAAGCCATGCCTACCTTTGACTACAAAGCCATTAATGTTGTGAGGTTCTTCTTTAAATACGTTATCACTCAGTTTGGTATCCTAAAATAGTTAGTATGTGACAATGGAAATCATTTCCATGATCAAAATTTTGAGAATTTATCATCCCTACTAGGATTCAAACATGACTTCTCTACCCCTTACTACCCTTAGGCCAATGCACAAATAGAATCCATCAACAAAGTTCTCAAAACTATGTTCCAATGCACAGTCGATAACAACAAGTCTAATTGGAACCACATGCTCTTCCCTACCCTCTGGGATTATAGAACTTTAGTAAAAAATGATACAAGATTCACACCATTTCACTTGGTCTATGGGGTCGAATCCGTCCTCCCTATCAAGTTCCAGATCTCTACCCTCTAATCAACAATCAAATTGTTACATGACACTCCAACATTGGAACAACGAGTGTTCAACTTGGAACACCTCGATGAGGAAAGACATGATTCCATTTAGAAAAAAATCCATGAAACTTCAATCCAAATCCCAATATGACTTCCATAACCACCCACATACATTTAGCAAGGGAGAGTACGTTCTAGTATTCAACGCTAGAAAAGACTCCAAACCCAACCCATGTAAGTTTGTTCCTAAGTGGAATGGTCCCTATCTCATTCAATGATGTCTCCCTAATGAGGCATATGTTTTGCAAGATTACAAAGGCCTCACCCTTAACAACCCTATCAATGGGATGTATTTGAAGTGGTTTCAATCCATAATAGCAAGCACCCCATAGATGCACCATGTTTCAAGCTATTATTTCTGCATTTTCCATACGTTTGTCATGTCCTTTACTAAACTTGGGTATGTATGTCATGTGTGCAGTATTACCCCTGAACATGAAGATTTCAGCCACCATTGTTAATAATTCAAGACTTCTACTGCAGGTATTGTCACAGAATTGGCCTCTCGACACCCATCCTCTATTTGATAACCACAACCTTGACACAATTTTTGCATTATAAGAACAAAAATCCATCTCATATGGTCATCAATATCCCAGTCTTGATGTGCCATCAATGTCACTACTGAGGACCACTCCGTTTTCCCATGGTTGTTCGCCCACAATAATTCCCTTCATGATTTGACATCCATGATGTTGAACCCCCCACAATATTGAGCAATTTGTCCCCCCAACTGGAGTAATGACCCACTTGAAGACAATTATTTCATAGTTGTGCATTTACTCCCCCACCTCACATAGTGCAGACCAGCAGATTCCTCGGCACCAGCTATAAGAAAGATTTTTCATGGCCATTTCACACCTCCATGAGCATTCAAACCATCTGCAAAATAATCTTCGTACCATCACCCCCGCCAAGACACAAATGGCTTCCCTTCCCCTTGAAGTAAGCAATTCTATTTAGTTATTCCTACAGGAACACTATACATGGAATTGATTCAAGGAGCACCCATCTTCACGTTTTCAAATTACCCCTCACTTCACCTTGGAAAATGTTTCCCAAACCACTCAAAATCATGGGAACCTCACACATCATTAAATTGACTCCCCAAATCACCAAAAAATATGGGATTCCCACCCATCAGTCCCCCAACATGCCCAAAACTGTGGGGACCCCACCAAATATTGTTTATGTACAAATAGTTCCCTGATACTCTCAAAATCATGAGAAACCCCCTCTCCCCCCATTCTTTGGGAAGCAACCCTTGGTCACCTTTGATTGATGTCGTTGAGTCTCCCATGACCAAGCATTGTCCATTTTTCTACTCACCATACTCTCAGTATTGTGCCCTCTAACAAAACGCCTTAACTCTATATTGTTTCCCTCCATTACACTCCAAAGAATGCTGCCATCTGATTACCCCTTAGTCTACATCAATCAAAGGAAGTCATGAGCTCCACGCTTATTGGCCAGTCTTGTGTCAGGTCAGTTAATCCCCCGCATTAGCTACAACAAGATCTTGGTTCATATGATAAGGCCATTTTCTTATCAAGATTATTTAGCTCTCATCGATGATAAATCGTCATATTTTGAGAGTTAAAACAGTTACAGTGGTACCTTGGGACTCCTTTCAATCATTATAAGGAATTGCCTTATACTAAGTAAGGGGAGTCATTAGTGCTCCTTAACTTAGTAGTCTCCCCTATGCTCGACATAAATACATCTAATCCCATTAAGGGGAGTCATACATCTCGAAGGTGGCATTGTTCATGTTTGAAAATTATGGTAGCAACATATACGGTATAATGCAGTCCTCATTTAGTGGCTTCACCATGATTCCGACAACCCACCCCTGTGGGATTATTCATATTATCAATGGTTCTGCTTCTCTGACACTAGTAATAGTCATTCTAGGTTCATTTACTCTCATATGGTTTGAAGTCACCTTCGTCCATGTCAAAGCAATTTATGAGAGATCCCCTTGTATCTTCATTTTGTAACCAATATGGCCATATTCACGAGCATGAGAATGCCCACCTCATTTGTATAAAAACAACACTCAAAGTCATTACTCCATCAACAACTTTCCTCTGTCACAAGGCCCTTCTTGTCTACCCATGTTTCACACATTTTAACAAACCAAAAGAGAGAACACATAATAAATGATGATGTATTATTGTCTCTAAAGTACCCTTCGAACCTCATACATTAGGGGACATTTGTTATCACGAAAAACTCACACATGCAAAAAATTTGTGAATTATACAGTAAAGCGCCATCAACATAAATCATGCATAGAGATGACGACATCTTAAAAATATCCAAAGAGCAACGCAAGCCCAAAAATTCCCCAAAGAAGTCAAATAACACAACCACATGGTTAATAGTTTGATTATACATGCTACAACACATGTCTCCAAAACAAATCCCAAGAGAAAATGTAGATTTTCCTTTGAGATCTGTCTGATTGACACAAATAAGGGATCTCACCTACCAGAAGCATATTAAAGGCTCATGGAAGCTCCACTTACTGAAAGAATTCGAATTTTGGCTCTACACACACTTGGTTTCCTTAAATGTCCTCTTGGTGTACTTCAGAGCCAAATCATGGATCATTGGGTTCACATTAGGATCTTGATATTTCTTGGTCACCACTTGGCCTTTAAAAGAAATCCATGGGAATGCTTATTGTAAGAATAGATATTGAGCAAGGTTATGCTGTTGGAGTTATGATTGATCTACCTCATAGATCACCTCTTCCCTCTTCTCAAGAATCATCCAAAGCTCCCTTAACTCCTTCCTCCAAGGGGCAAGTGTTCTTCTCATTTGGTTCCTTAACCATTTCACAAACAAGTTTGGGAAAGAAAGGCCTCCCTTAGGAATATTGTCACTCCTCCTTTTGGATATCACATCTCCAAGGTGTTGTACTAGCTTCACCATTGGGAAATATACAAGTGGTTTGGCTCAGATTGGTTGTTGATGTTTGTGTTCTCTACTCCCTTTTGGACATATGTTTAGTTTTGATCACATTTTCTTTGTTTTGTTTTATTTTCCACTAACAACCACTTGCAGGATCACTTGGGTCATTTTTTCAACTCATCCAACCCACAGAGGGGCTCCTAATATTGAGGCTTTGATACATCCTACAAGTCCTTTCCCATCCCCAAGTGGGAAGAAATAACTCTTGTGTAGTATTTTCCACAACAAACACTACACAATTCTTTTGGGATGTCTTAACTTGATAGAATTAATCATGGTTTAATCATGTACTCGGGTTTGATCTTTGTTGGCATGGATGGAAAAATTGAGTCATGATGTCTATAATGATAATGATGATGTAAATTATGACAATGATGATGATTGTGACGAGTCCTGAAGTCCTCCCATACCATTAAGGCTTGATTCTACTCTAACCATGCCAAATTTTGATGCATACATCCGCAATTTGAAGGAATTTCAATGTTAGCTACATTAAGTGCTCACTGTGCAAGGTCGATGGATTCCATTAATCCCTTCAAAAAATATAATCCCTAAGAAATTAACCATTAAACCAACTACATGTTGGACACTATAAAATTATTTTGGTATGTCTTAACTTAATAATATAATTAATCATGGTTTAATCATGTACTTGTGTTTTCTCTTTATTGGCATGGATGGAAAAATTGAGTCATGATGTATATGATGACGACGATGATGGAAATTATGAAAACCATGATTATGGAGATGAGTCATGAAACCCTACCATACCTTCAAGGCATGCTTTTGCTCTAACCATGTCAAATTTTGACACATACATGCACAATTTGAAGAAATTTCAATGTTGGCCGCATTCATTGCTCACTGTGCAAGGTCGATGGATTTTGTTAAACCATTAAAAAAATATAATACTTAAGAAATTAACCATCAAACCAGCTACGTGTTGGACACTATAAAATTCTTTTGGGATGACTTAACTTAATTGAATTAATTATGGTTTAATCATGTACTTGGGTTTGATCTTTGTTGGCATGGATGGACAAATTGGGTCATGAGGTATATGATGACAATGGAAATTATGAAAACCATGATGATGGAGACAAGTCCTAAAACCATTCCATACTGTCATGGCATGTTTCTAGTCTAACCATGTCAAATTTCGGCGTATACAAGCATAGTTTGAAGAAATTTCGACGTTGGCCCCATTCAGTGCTCACTTATAATATGTCGACAATTACAACGATTCTATAAAATAGGATGAGATCCTTTTGGTTTCAAGAATAATTTATTCTCTGTTGAACAGGGCCAACCACATGAATGTGGAATATCTCATCCCTCCCCTCACATCACTCTCAATTCCCCGATACCCAATTTGACATGATAAATAACATGTACCACACTAGATAGAAAATGACATTAAACTTAAAAATATGTAATTGACCCATATAAGTAAATACTTTAAAGAGATTAAATCATTTTCACAATATCATTAATATTCTTCTAGATCACCCAACTCCTGATCATCTGTATCATTCAATAGTAGTCCAATTAAGTATCATCCCATATAATTAATAGTATAAATCATGGAAAATATATAATCACATACCTCATACATTTCAATATTTAAAGATCATTCATCTTCTTCTGCTGCATCCAACTCAACATTTGAATCTTGATCTGTTTCAAAATCAAAATTATTGAGAGGATCACTCATATCACCATCACCATCAACACCATTATCGATAATATCATTATCGATATGATCAATGAGAACATTGTCTGATACATTTGGATAATAAAATTCTTCAACTTCTTCATTTGACACATCTTCAACCACTTTCGCTTGATCTACATCATCATCTTCTTCAACATTATCTTCTTGCTTTACAATATTATACTTCACTGTTCTTCCTATTAGATCATATCTAACAATGTATGACCAACTTGCTTTACCTGGTACCTTTGAGTAAAAGACCTGCTCACAATGACTTGGAAGAACATAAGTCTTTGTACCTAGTTCTAGAGCCACTGTATTAACCATGGTAATTCCATTACCATGATTAATAACAATTCTTTCTAGATCACGTTCATTCATTCATAGCTTGTATCATTTGACCTCAAATAAAACTATTTTAAAGGAATTAAATGTTGACTAAATTGTCATTGATGCTAACACATGTGTGTCGAGGATATTGTTGATGCCAACAAGTGTGTTTCGATGTGTCTTAGTGCTAGTTGAGGATCCCTTTAGGGTTAGAATTCAGTCAATGTCAAAGGAGACCTTTTGACCATGTCCAAGCCCAAGTCTGAAGCCCTTGGAGCCCTTTGAACAATGACAAAAGTCTTAAACACCTTGTAGAGTGTTTTGACTAACCCTAAGTTGTTTTATGGTTCCCCAGTACCAAAACCTATGCCCTAGTACCATAGAAAGAGTACTTGGTGGGTTAAATAAGTGTAGAACTTCAAAGAGTCCAAATGAACTATTATGTGGTAAGTTGTGTTTTTAATGAGGTCATGGTACCCTAGGAGAAGTCTAGGCACCCCCACACCTTGGTGGTGTTGGGGTAATTGATACCGTTGATATGGTGAGTATATGGTGGATATATCCTCCTTATTTATGCTAAGTATGTGAATGTGAATACCATTTAATCCCTCATGCCTTTGATGATGTCCATTAAATCCTTTGACCTTGGAACTTATGCATAAGGTAACATGGTCTTTGACACCTTTATGTGTGGAGTCTTGATGTCCTGTACAAATTGAAGAATGTAAGGGTATTAGAACAAGAATTTGCAAATAAACCCATCATAGGGATATAGTAATCGTCAATCCATTTTTTTTGATATGTGGAGCATCTTTTAACTCCTTACGGGTGAAGAGATATGAATTTTTGAAGTTGGTGTACCCCACCTTTTTGGGCCAGCTGACCAACAAAATATAATTTAATTATTTATAATTTTGAGTTGCATGTCGGCCCAGTTTGAGGTAATAAATTTCCTCCACAACCTATATAAATAGATATCAAACATTCCATTTTTCAATCAGTCAAGTCTCTCTTTGGTAATCCAAAACTCTTGGAGAAAAGTGCGAAACTGTGTGAAGGAGAAATTTTTGGGCATCTTCACTAAAATTGGCATAACTTTCTCATACGGAATCAGAATTAAAAAGTTCTGGGATAATTGGAAAGCTTGTTATGAGGGATATGTGGTGACATGATTTAGAGTTTATTTTGGTTTTTATATTTTTCTTCATCTTTTGATCTTCTAAAAGGTATGGTTCATGCTTTTGGGATTCTCTTGTGATGACACATGTCTCTCATGGATAGAGTTCATCTTTCATCTTAGTATGTGAGCCTCTATATTGGTCTATATATATGAAATAATTATGGAGGATATGATGATGATTTTGCATACCTTTATTCTATGATATGATACACTTTATGATGATAATGCATGCACACTCTATGATGTTGATACACTCCTATACAATATGATGTACATGCATACCATAGTGTGATGATTATCTCCTATGAATTATGATGTATAATTGATGTTGATGATGCATACATAGTGCACACTGACATGATGATGATGTATATTTGATGATGAGGATGCATACCCTATGACGATGATGCATACCTATGTTATCAGGAATATTGCACCTTCTGCGGATAGAACTGCTCTTCCTCTGGTCAAAATGGTTCAGATCCAGAACAAATGAGTGAACGACAAAGGATGAAGACCTTCCCTGAATGTTGTAGACACCTGAAATACTGCTTCAATTATGAACCTGTGTACCTACAAACATATCAAACATACAAGCACATCAAAGCTACCAGAAAACCATCTACATATCCATGCTAGTGACTAAAGAATCTAGCAACATATACATGTAAAATCAAAACAACATAAATGTGGGACGGAAATCAGCTTTGCATTAAGAATGTATGGAGAAGCTTACAACCATTTTCTTAGTGTCGACAAGCTCCTCCACGAGACAAACACTTCATCCCCATAAGCTCCAACTTTTATCTCTATGATCTCCAATGATTTGGAATGGGTAGTCAATTCAACAACATAACAATATCTCTATAGTTCTCCCCCTCAACTATGGATATGGGCCTGTATTTATAAGGCTCAATGGATAGGGATAGTTGAGAGAATTATGGGTGAGGTGGCTCCAAGATCCTACCAAGGGGGATCTTGAGCTCAAACTAACCCATAATGATAGGGATAAGGGAGGACACGAGGCTCATGATCTAGAAGCCTCAAGAAATTTCTCTTTTTCCCATTTTACCCAGGGTACTGCTTTTGTTCCCTTATGACAGAGCGATTTAGATGATAACCGCTTTAAGAAAAAAGACTATAGGTGGTGGCACCACTTCTCTATAATAAGATACAAGCGGTGCTGAAGAAGGTATCGCTCATCAGCCATAGGGTAAGCGCAGTGCTAGGTTTTTTCAAGTAGGATTGACAAACAGAGCAAGTTTCCACTCCAAGTGTTGGGATTAAGGGAAAACATGGAAGTTAAGGATCTCATCACATGATGGTGATAGGATTTAGGTATAACAGAATGCCCCCCAAAGCATGAGACTTAGAGGGATACGATAAGCGAGAGCTTTGAGGGAACAAGTTGTCACTTCGAAGTGAAAATATTAGCTCGGTTGGAGATTGTTGTCAAGTAGGCATTTGTAGTACGTCAATACTTTTGACTCATAGACAAATGTAATGAAATCATGGCTACAGACCGATACAAAGCAGATCCATGAGAGGAATAAACAAGCATGGATACTAGAATACAACATAGATCCATGCGATAGAGGACTCAAACTTGGACATATCTACTAGATATACAATGTAGATCTATGTCATACAGACACAAATTTGAGCATAGCCACGACCATACAAATGTGGATCCATGCTAGATATACAAAACTCCATCGCAACCTAGGGAAAGCAATGAGCGTTGAACAAATACCCAGGGTCTTCATCTCGTCTTCCACAAAGTGCGATTCTATCCATGTGATTACAATGATCTAAAGTCGAACATGGTAGAAACCACTTGATTACCAGCCAATGATGTGAACCGTTAACAAGTGCGAGGGAGATCACCATTAATGTCAATGATTCCCAAGGTACCCTAGTACAATCTACTGAGTGTGAATAGATGTTCTGATGTCGAACACCCAGTCAATTCTATCGATCAAAGGTCAATGATGTGAACCTATGTCGAGAGCAAGAGAATCTGTCATTGAGGCATACAAATCTCATGGTACTAAATTTTGTTTCTAAGACTATTTCCTGGATGATGGGATGATGTCGACGGGAATAGTCTCGTCGAAGGAGGGCCATGATGAGTCCCACATCGACAACATGAAAATCGAAACATAGTTTGGAATGATGTGAACAAGGTAACCATAAACTGACTCAAAAGTATTGACACAGAGACTATTTTGACTACAGAGGTAAAACTTCTTCAACTTCCCTTTGAAAATCAGGTGGCATGACAAAATAATTTGTAGCATGACTAAACCAGACAAACACACATTACGACGGTGGACAATGCATTCTTTTGAAAAAATCAAAGGAGTGACATGACTCATGAAAGTGGATCGTCATGGAGATCGACTGAATACCCAATTGATTGAAATGACATGCAAACAAGTGCCATGTTCAAAGGTAACGACAAACTACTACCATTTATTTTCAAAATGATTCCCTTCCCATTTTCCCCATCATGGTTGATGAGTGCCTCTTTTCGGTTTTACAAGTTCAAAGAGGGTAACAAACACTTGTTATAGATCATCCAAAGACAAGTCCAAAATTATATGTTTTTCAAACCTGAGAGAGGAGGGGTTTGTTCCCAAAAGAGGGCCTCTCAATGTTTAATTTAACGAGTCCAATGAAAGAAAACTCAGTATCGTTCATGTTTAGGGAGTCTGAACGACCACGAAAGAAGACTCCATAGGGTCCTTTTTCATAAAATAGTTCACCTAAACCAAAAATGTGATAACCTACCGTCAGATGAATGACTCTTCAAATCAGGGATGATTTTAGGGGCGAACTATAGCCCATAGGTGAATTTCAAGGGGTGCCCAAAAAAAGGTGGGCGAATTTTTAATATTAAAATGGTTTTTTTTAATTTAATAAATTAACCCATTTTTTATTTTATATATAATTTTCCCCAATTAAATAGCCTGTGTGGTTAAACTATGAAAATTCATACAATGGAATTTATCCCACCCGTCGATGGGGAAAATCAGACATTCGCCTGGATTTCTTCTATAATGGAGGTTAAATCGCCAAAAATTTCCAGTTTTGGAGGAGAAATGGAGATGGTTCGCCTGGATTTTATGGATGATAGGTTAAAAATTTGGTATTTCACCCTTATTTATGGATCTTTGGGTAAACTTCTCTCAGTTCATCCTTGATTTGCAGACTCATGGACACAGGACAACATTCGATTTTAGGTGGTGGCCAGGCCATGGACACAGGACACCGTTTGATTTCAGGTGGTGTTTTCTTTGGTTGGCCAAAGATGCAAGACAGATAGGGTTTGGATGCTGGACATGGTTTGATTCCATGTGGTGGTGGTCATGGCCGTGGTGGTCTTCATTCTCCATGGACGCAGGACAGGGTTTGATATGATGTGATTTCATGGGTTTTATTTCCAGGACCTTCGTTGGCCATGAAAGATGGGCATAGTCAGATTTTGTGTTTGCCGTGTTTTTCTGTGTTTCTTAAAGCCGTTGCAATTCTGTTTGGTGTTTTTGTTTCTTGCTAGCTTCTGTATTTTTTTAGCATGGCCATGCTAATTTCTCTTTTGGTATATTGTTTATCCTGTTCACTTACGTATCATGATTTGTTTCACGGATTTTCAAGCTTTGGGTTTAATGGGTCTATGGTTTTCATTGTGTGTCTTTTTTTTTCTATGGGTTTAATGGTGAGAAAATTAGGCAGATCGAAATAGCCCAATTGATCAAATTCACAGGTGCAGTGTGCCGAGGCTACCCCACTATTAAGTTATGCACAAATCTGCTCGTTCCATTAGCGGTACTAGGGGTGCGGTTTGTTCACCCCTCTAAGCTGTCTATAAGGCGCCTATTCAGTAGGTGCCAACTGAGGAAGGCATAATTAACTGGTGAAAGGTTTTCCCAATGCCCAATATGAGGGTATTCAATCTTGGTTCGAATCCGGGCGTCTTCTAAGAAAGATCAGATACAGTGAGCCCCTAGCTTTGTGCTTTCCGCCAGGGGGCTCATGCCTCACACTCTTGAGGCTCACATGAGGTCAAAGTTAAAGCAAGGTTGGGGTATTAGTGAAATACTAAGCTCTCCATAGAGATTGACACTATAGCACCTTGCTACTGAGCTCTTCTTTTCGAGAAATCTTGTGATTTTTGTCTTCTCAATCATGAATCTTGCCATCGAGATACATGCATCGAGATAAATCTAACATAGTCACTGTGCATTAAATACTTAAGGTTTAGTCTAATTGTCTAGAAGGAATAGTCTAGGTTGAGCAAGGTTAAGAACCAGTGGTCAATTGCCAAATCTGTGTCATGAATTATGATAGTTAACTTCGTGCAGTTGTAGTGCTCATTATTGATATTTTAACTGAATATGAATTTCTTGTCCACCCTGCAATATTTTTAAATCATGGGACCAACATGCTATCTTGCTATTTCTAGATGAGTATATTGCAAAAACAACATAAGTACGAACCTCCCAAGCTATGTTGAGAGCATAAGTGTGGGTCTTGTATCCACTGTCAGAATGTGGGTGCCTAGTAAGCATGATTTTACTTTGAGCCTTGAGATTTTCCTACTCAATAAAAAATGAAGGGGGAAGTTTGCAGAATTGATAGATTGTCTGTACAAATAAACATTTGAATATTTATTAGATTCATTTGATATTGAGAAAGCTTAGAGATATTTTATATGGATTGATGTTATTATTGTATTTTGACAAAATCCTCCTCTTCTCATAGTGCTGAAAGCATGTCCAAAGTATCTATTATGCCAAAGTTACCTAGAAATTGCATCTGGCCCCAACCGTTTGAAATGGCCTTCTTGCACTAGTGAGACAACCATTGAGTGGCAACATGTATTAGGGGGTTTTGAATTCTGGACTCTTTTTCTCCACAAAAGGGGTGCAAACAATCCTAAAAAAAACAGACCTGAGTTAATTTCAGACCCTATAAATCAAGTTTGAGTGTGATTTAGGTGATTTTGGGCAATCTCTTGATGCAGAAAAGAGTGAATGGCATGTGTTTGAACTTTCTATGTAAACTTGGTTTGATTTCTTAATAATAGGACTAATAACAAAGTGTTCTTATAGGTGGAAAATGAGTATAAACTTGAAGAAACATTGTTTGGGCCTCCTGGAGTGAATTACATGAATTGGGCTGCCCAGATGGCTATGGGAATGGATATGGGTGTGCCCTGGGTAATGTGCAAATAGGATGATGCACTAGACCCTGTGGTGAGCTTTGTTAATGACACCCTCTTAGATATTTATATGATAATATCTTTAACTGGGCATTTGGTGACCCCTGTCTCTGGATGAACTTGTCAAATTGTATCAAAATATTGCACCAGTTGCATCAATTGAATTAGTTACCTTTGCATATTCTATACAATTCATACTAATGGACTTTAAAATAAGTAATTAGTGTAGACACAAATAAATTGTCATTTTTCATTTTGATGAACGACTACTACTGAGTGTAATTTAAAGCAAAATAGCTTCCATTTAATAGATTGTGGGGTTTTCAAGGTTCTGCATTCTGTTTTTCTTAGTCTTGTAATAATCAATGTTGAGATATCCAAGATTCCATTGTTTTAGCTTATTTCTTCTTTAATATTTGAAACAGATAAACACTTGCAATGGTTTCTACTGCAACAAGTTTGTACCTAACAATCCTTATAAGCCAACAATGTGGACAGAATCCTGGAGTGACTGGTACTGAGATTATTTTGTAGTTAATTTCAATTGATGGAATAACAACTTACTTTATCTCACGCTTAAATATATTTTGAATTTCAAATTCTGTTCAGGAGAAGTAAGAAGTTGAAGGCAATCCTGATAATGCCTCCTTTGATAAACTGATGATTTGAAGATTCTAAGCTCTGCAGTAAAAATTTTATTATGACAAATTGAAAAATCAAAATATGCAGCAATGTTTATTGTCAGTTTTAAATGTAATTCCAACTTATAGTAATATGAAACATTGTGTCTGGTTTTCTAGGTATACAGAATTTCGAGGGGCATCTCCTCATAGACCAGTGGAAGATCTGGCCTTTGTAGTATGGATGATCTAGTCGCTTTGAAATATTTGGTTACAAAGGTCAGTGCATCTACAGTATGTGTAGAAGAAATAGATCCTTTACCTAAGTGGCATCTTCCTAAATTGTATATTTCATAAATGTATAAATTATCTCACTTTTTCTTGCATGCCAAAACACGCTCATATTTTTTAGAATGAGTTATCTATTGAAGATACCCATTTAGACCATCATTATTTACAGTTCATTAAGAAGAAGGATATCCAGTCATATAAATCCAAAGGTTTCAAGTATACCCATTTAGACCATCGTTATTTACAGTTCATTAAGAAGAAATATATCCTGTCATATAAATCAAAGGTTTCAAGTTCTTGCATCTTGGTTGTGTACAAATTGATATCACTCCTTTGTTTTGAATAGGCCTTAATGCTTTTATATAGCATAGCTTATGGAATACCAACATTTAAACTTTCTTGATGTAGTTCTTGATACCATGCAAGCCTCCTTGCATGATGGTCTTGTTTATCTATCTGTTTATCCTAATTTTGTTGTATATTTGTTTTTCCTTACATTCACTCTTCTAGATAGAGAGCCCCTTGAATACTAGATCCTTACAATGGTTCACTTCTTCTATATAGAGAGGCACTCTCTGGGACGGATCCAGCTTCCTCACCAGATTTCTATACATATATTCTTTCCTTCGACCTCAGATGGTAGGATAGATTCACAGTCAACTTTAGAGGTTGACCCCTGCTCTCTGTGGCCCAATGGCAAGCCCTTGGAGCACTGAGGCTCTTTTCTAGGAGCTTGGCTTTAGAGAATTGTATTTTCTTTTGACATTGTGGTAGCTTCTCTCATCATAATGATCAGTTTAGTTTATTTCTTTTATATCAATGACCTTCACACTCCTACTTTGTAAATTTGTATGGCCACTTATGTATTGAGTAGTCCCATTGACCTACTTTTGGTCATTTGTTGGACTTTAATAAACTTGTCATATGTTAATCCATTTATAGACTCATGGTCTCACTATGAAACAAAATCCTGAACATCGTACTCTCCATTACTGATTTGTCTAACTTATATGCATACCATTCATGCGTGCAAAGAATTAGGAAAAAAAGTAGAACACATTCTTTTAACCCTAGGTCATTATACGCTTTCTGAACAACTATTGTAGGTATGATTCCAAATCCATGTCAATTGTTGAGGACCTTGTTGATATTTTGTTCATCACTACACTTTAACCAACCCAAATGGTGGTTGTAGTTGTACAGTGCAATGGAGGTAATGGTAGTGCAAGGATCTCATCATAGCATTGGACAACCTCTGAGGGAACATACACCTGCACATTCAGCCTCCTTTTGTCCAAGAATCCAAGTGCATAAGTATTTAGCTCATTGTTTCGCAAAAAGTTTCTTTAGTTATTCACTTAATTTTTAATGCTCCTTGTATTCCATAATTGTTTGATTGCTTGCTTACTGGAATTCCGTGTGATCATTTAAGGAACCGTTGCTTGATTTGTAAAAATATTCCCAAGGTTTTTTACTATTTCCTAGGTTGGAACCTTTACAGGGAAATTTTGGGAACCTCTTCCTGATTGTATCATATCATCCTTGAGTGAAATCACTTGGTTGGACATCTCTACACCATACAAAGTTTACAGTATGTCCTTGTTTGTCACTAAGATTTATGAAGAGCAGATTATCCCTTCTCCACAAGACATTTGCTTGATTTTTATTTCCCCTAATGATCCTAAATTTCTCAAAATATAGCACTTTCTGCCTAGCATGTGTTCAATAAATCTTTTGTGTTAGATATGTACCTTTTTAGAATATGCAAACTGATTTATGTCAAATTGAAAAAGATAATTGGTTTTATTTTGTTCAACTACTGATAAAATCCTAATTTTGTTGTATCTCTATTTTTCCTTACATTCACTCTTCTAGATAGAGAGCCCCTTGACTACTAGATCCTTACAATGGTTCACTTCTTCTATATAGAGAGGCACTCTCTGGGATGGATCCAGTTTCCTCACCGGATTTCTATATAGATATTCTTTCCTTTGACCTCAGATGGTAGGATAGATTCACAGTCAACTTTAGAGGTTGACCCCTGCTCTCTGTGGCCCAATGGCAGGCCCTTGGAGCATTAAGGCTCTTTTCTAGGAGCTTGGCTTTAGATAATTGTATTTTATTTTGACATTATGGTAGCTTCTCTCATCATAATCATCAGTTTAGTTTATTTCTTTTATATCAATGACCTTCACACTCCTACATTGTAATTTTGTATGGCCACTTATGTATTGAGTAGTCCCATTGACCTACTTTTGGTCATTTGTTGGACATTAATAAACTTGTCATATGTTATTCCATTTATAGACTCATGGTCTCACTATGAAACAAAATCCTGAACATCGTACTCTCCATTACTGATTTGTCTACCTTATATGCATACCATTCATGCGTGCAAAGAATTAGGAAAAGAACACATTCTTTTAACCCTAGGTCATTATACGCTTTCTGAACAACTATTGTAGGTATGATTCCAAAGCCATGTCAATTGTTGAGGACCTTGTTGATATTTTGTTCATCACTACACTTTAACCAACCCAAATGGTGGTTGTAGTTGTACAGTGCAATGGAGGTAATGGTAGTGCAAGGATCTCATCATAGCATTGGACAACCTCTGAGGGAACATACACTTGCACATTCAACCTCCATTTGTCCAAGACTCCAAGTGCATAGGTATTTATCTCATTGTTTCCCAAAAAGTTTCTTTAGTTATTTACTTAATTTTTAATGCTCCTTGTATTCCATAATTGTTTGATTGCTTGTTTACTGGAATTCCGTGTGATCATTTAAGGAACCGTTGCTTGGTTTGTAAAAATATTCCCAAGGTTTTTTACTATTTCCTAGGTTGGAACCTTTACAAGGAAATTTTGGGAACCTCTTCCTGATTGTATCATATAATCCTTGAGTGCAATCACTTGGTTGGCCATCTCTACACCATACACAATTTACAGTATGTCCTTGTTTGTCACTAAGATTTATGAAGAGTATATTATCCCTTCTCCACAAGACATTTGCTTGATTTATATTTCCCCTAATGATCCTAAATTTCTCAAAATATAGCACTTTCTGCCTAGTATGTGTTCAGTAAACCTTTTGTGTTAGAGATGTACCTTTTTAGAATATGCAAACTGATTTATGGAATTGGTTTTATTTTGTTCAACCACTGATAAAATCATGTGGTTTGAGATTCAATTTTTATGAGAAAGTATGAATTCAATAGCATCCATATTTTTTATTTATAAATGCTTCTGATCAACAAAAGCAAGTGGACTTGTGAAAGTGATCTTTTTGGTTAAGATGTTGTGACTGGGGAGGATAAATTTTGCCAAATTTGCCTAGGACTTGCCCTTGCAAGTTTGCAGTAGCTCACTTTTTTGTGAAGGGTGGATCTTTTGTAAACTACTACATGGTACGATTTGCACATGATGAATTGGATTGACCTAGCATGTGACATTCATATATGGAAATTTTGACTACAATATGTGCTAATCTAATTTGTTTCTCTTCCAGTACCACGGAGAAACAAATTTTGGTCGTACTGCCAGAGGACCTTTCGTTGCAACCACTTATGACTATGCTGCACCCACAGATGAATATGGTACATTTTAACTTGGATGTGATTAAATACTTTTTTGACAATCTTCAATTGAATTTGCTGCACAATATTGCAGAATTGTGAGAAGTTTTTTCAGGATTTAAATTTCATTCTTAAGCAATTTATTAGGTTTTCGATTTGTTTGAAAAGGCAAGTGGATTCTGTGAATTTCCTTTTCTTGGGCCCAATGTAAAACAACTGCAATAAAAAAAGCATTGTCAGAAAATTTAGAAAACAACAGAAAGATTGAGATTTTGTTCTTCAGCTATGATGTGAATTTCTTCAAGGCTTATGCAATGCTTTTCTTTTCCTTCCAATTCCCAAATTTCTGAACAGTGAAAGTGATTTTGACCTTTGGAACACAACCTATTGCTTTTGACTGTTTATCTTTGGCAGGACTTATTAGGCAGCCAAAGTGGGGTCATCTTAAGGAATTACACAAAGCCATACATCTTTGTGAGCTTGCTTTAGTTAATGGCAATCCTGTTGTTACATCTCTTGGGAATTTCCAGCAAGTAAGCTTCTTTGAATGCACTATAGATATATGCATTCCATATAGAAATAAAATAGAAAGGTTTCTCCTACTTTTTTAAGGAGGATGCTCTGTGGGACAGAACTGACTTATCCATTGTCTGTTCAGGCTTATGTGTATTCTCTAGGAGCTGGAAATTGTGCAGCATTTCTTGTAAATTATGATTCAAATTCCGTTGCAAGAGTCATATTTAATGGTCAACACTTTAAAATAGCTTTGTGGTCCATTAACATTCTCCCTGATTGCAGAATTTTGGTTTTCAATACTACAAAGGTGATAAACTTGAGCTATTAAAATTGTGATTATTGTTTGTTTGTTTGTTTTTTTTAATTTTTTTATATCAATCTCATAGGATCGAGGCCCTTTTTTGTTTGTTATCCATTTTGACTTTAAGCTCACACAACTTATTAAAGTTGATGTGAAAATTTAAAGTACCTGGATGTTGATCCCTTTTGATGCAATCTGTTTATTTCAATTTGAGCATAAACTAGCAAAATGTAAGTATGCATCTTAGTGTTGTTCAAGGGCCATAATAGAACTAATTGCCCCTAATAGAAGGCTGGAGTATGCCTAAAATTTGAGATGAACATGATATAACTCACAAAACTGCATAGATGTAATGAATGTTTCCATTACTAATCCATTCTACTAGAAAACATGGCAGTCCTATAGCATGAGATTATCCCGTCATTCTTAAGATCTATAAGACATTAAAATTCAGACAAATAAAGTGCATTTTAGGGTTTATTGAGGCTGTCCTAAAGGTGAAATTCCTAAGCAAATTAAAACCAGCAGCATACCCATAAGTCAGAACAACAGTTCGGAGAAATTCCTTGGATAATCACACCAACAAAAAGTGGATTATTGGCAAAAATTTATGGCATCCCTTGAAGTGAACATAGAAACATTCTATGGTAGCCTTGCTCTTCCATACAGATTGTACCCTAGTCACAAATATTTTATGGACATATTTGTTTGACCATGGTGGATGGAATTTCCAGTGGCTGTGATTAGCAGCATGCACCTAACACACTAGAAGATTTGAAACCCTGGTCTCCACTTACCTAGGCATTCACTCCAAGTCAAGTGAGGCGCATTCCTCTAGGAAACTAGGTGTGCTTTATTACTGGACAGTGGGATCTATGTATGAGTTCAAGTGGGGCGCTCCACCAGAGTCATTTATCTCCCATTTTGTAACTCTTTTCCTTAGTCAATAAAATAATGAGGGGTGCATTAGTAAGCATCCTGAGAGATAATTTTAGTGTGTGTTGCAGTGAGAGAAAGTGTAAGCAACCTGTGTACTAGATGTTGTAATATTCTTTTTTGAATAATAGTGAGTAGTTGTGATTGCTGTTAGAGTTTGTATTACTGTTTGTAATTTTCATATTGCACAAATATATATTTAGCTTCCTTCTATTTGCTATTTTCAATTAACACAGAGTACATTGTTTTCCCTTCTAAACTTAATTTAAAGAAGTTTTAGTATATGAAGATCTAGGCTTTGATAGGTGTAAACTAAGCTCCAAAATTTAGGACCCATAGGTTTCATTTGCGAGTGCAGATTTGAACTATGATGTAAAGTTTAACAATGGCATGGAAATATGATATTGTGTTGGGCACTGGTGTGATGTGCAAGGCAGTGAGAACACAGATGTTGCCAACGAATGAGTTTGTTGCTAAGAGAAAACATAAGTTGTTTTGATTGTAATGGTGACAATAGTGCTACTGATATTATATATTAGTGGCGTTTATATCCATGTGCATTGTGGGATATAAAATGAGTTGTTAATTTTTCTTGGATTGCAAGGAGAGAAGACTCAACAACCTACATGGACATAAATTTAAATTTGAACATCATGATTGCTAGCACTTGATCCTTGCATGGTTCCTCCTTGAGAATTAGTCAAAATGACAATATTGTGTGGTGGCTATTATCATGCTCCCCTCTACATGCCTTATGGGAGGCTAGGAGAGCTGCTAATTCCACCAGTGCAACTGCCACACGGTCCAATAACG
>LPNX010086857.1:181469-237408 GCA_001517045.1 Pseudotsuga menziesii | reverse complement strand
GGGAAACGTTTGGGCACTTGCCCCCATTTTGATGATGGTACCCAATCTAAAACTGGGGGTGTAGACTTTGTGTGCTTAACTAACCTTGTGGTAATCTAATAGCTAACTGGCACACAATATGTACATTACGCATATAATGAAAGTAACACATTAAGCATATGATGAAGGTAACAAAAAGAATTATGATAAGATAAGATTATTTTATTAATGTCCAACAAATGATCCCAAAAGTAGGTCAACAGGACTGTGCAGCACCATGATAACAACACAAAGTGGGATCCCAAAAGTAGCTCCTATAAAAAGCTAAAAGCTAACAATACAAAGTGGGATCCCAAAAGTAGCTCCTATAAAAAGTTAGAAGCAGAACCTAAACCTAACCCAAACTCCATATATGAATTTGAGGTTATGTTTTAGGTAAAAATAGATTCTACATTATACTTTTTTGTTGTAATATTGATGATTTGAGCTACATTACCTTCATGCAGCTTATTTTAAGATTGATGGTTTGATATTTATCTCTTACATTGTCTCTTTCTTGTATCTGATAGGAAATGATGCTGGAATTTGAGAAAGCTAGGCCAAGGAGCTATCTCTTCACATAGATAGTTTCCTAACATTAAATGATAAATAACTAATTTGACAACACTTTCGCTAAGAAAGAATGGGCTCATTCAAGTACATGAAACCATGTTGGTGTTTAGCACAAATATCTTAACAAATTTTTATGGTTTGTTTATTGCTTTTGTTTGAAGCATTTTGTCGATTTTTGAAGTTTGTGTGTATTTTGGTTAAATATTGTGTTAATTCCTTTGAATGATTCTAGTTCTCATTCGATGCTTGATTTAACCCTTTGTTGTAGCTTTAATCAAGGTTGGTTTTAGGATTTGAGAAAAGATTCTTTTATTAACTTTTAGTTGCATGAATTAATTTTCTTTAGTTTTTCAATTCTTTTACGCTGACTATATATTTTCTTTGTAAATACTTATCATTATTCAAAAAAATAAACAAGCTCTACATATCTAAGTGAAGAAAAAAATGGTGTATGCACTAGGTTCCTATGCATTGATCGTAGGATACCTATTGGCACAAGACCAACATTCATCTAATGCAATAATCAATTGGCATAATTACAATGCATAATTGTATTAGCCTCCATGACCATAATTGGCTAGTGGAGGCCAAGATCGAGCATAATGTATGATTCTATGAGTTTATCAGTTTGTCAAGATTTAGGTCCCCACATGTCCGTTGGACCATTAAGGGATGAGATAACAAGTGGAGTCCCCACCTGCCCTGAATCTAGTCAGTGCAGTTGTGTTTCACTAACACCTTCCTGCTGTGACTTGTGAGTCTACATGTTCTGTTGTTGATGATGTGATTCATGTTATTTGACTAATGTTGTTATTCTTTTATTTTGACAATATTCTATAAATCAATGAAAGATTCACCAGTTTTTACAATTTTTTATAATGAAGTTAAATATTCGCCAAGTTTTTACAACATTATATAATAAAATGAAAGATTCGCCAAAATTTTACAACATTATATAATAAAATGAAAGATTCGCCAAATTTTTTATATATACATATTATATTATTGATAAAATCACCTTCAAATTTTCCTATATATTGGAGAGATTCGCCCAATTTTTATACATATAAATCTAGGGGGGGTTCTTAAAATCATCCCTGCTTCAAATACTTTAACGAGCATGAAGAAGACAATATCACTCGACAATCTTTTTGTATTTAAGGAGTCCAAAAAGAGTTTAAAGAAGACTCCACTAGGTCTCTTTTCACGATGAGAGATTTTACGAGCCTGAAAAGAATCAGAAATGGACTCAGACCTTTGATGCTAAGTTTTGAGAGAGTGACCAAAGTGTTGCAATAAATGCTCAAAAGAATTTTTCCATTTTATGGAAGTATGAAAAAGTAAAAAACAAACTCCCAAAAATTTACTGCTATCGCTCTTTTATCCTGCAATGACTTGAAAAAACAAGTGTTAAATGCTCCAATAACTAACATCAAACGATTGTGACTGATAGATTTTGAGTAATAAATTATTTTAAAACAAAAATATAGCATGTCAAACCCTAAAATGTATATAAAAGTCATGTAAATAGTAAAAAATCAAAACATTTTACCATTTACCCATAGTGGAGAGCCTTTGGAGCATTTTCTTGGCCATATTTTCAGTCACAGATATCGGGAGCATCCACCGTCGGATTCACACATCGTCAGTTTTAGGTAATAGCCTAGACCCTACTCTTTCATTTCATGCCTTCAATTTTGATTTTGGTGGTGTTTTGGGCTTATATGGAGATCCGTAAAAACATGGAAGCAGGCACCTCTCTTATCCCTTGCGGGATAAGCAGTACCTCGCTCGAACCGCGCCGAAAACACCACGCATAGGCAGTTGTGTCCCATTGAGGATAGGCAGTGCCATTGCCTATCCTTAATGGGACACAGGCGGTGCCTGCCGTGGATAAATATAAATGTATGCATAAGCAAAATTAGCTCATTTTTGTTGATTTGAATGATTGGGAATAGTTCTAATTAGTCTTGTGATGTTTTTTGACAGGTTCTTATTGATAAAAAATGGTCATATGGAAAGAGAGGCAACATGACAATGAAGATTCCTTTCCTGAACGAAATGCGGGTTGCATAGCCACATTGAGAGACTGTGGACTCTTAAAGTTCTTCTACACACCTAGTATGGTATCGCATGAGTGACTACTAGAGCATATACTCTGGATGTGGAGTTTGGAGCAACAATATTTCAAGGATGGTGCTCGCATATTGACAGTTGAAGTAGAGAACATCTACTTCCTGACTGGCCTTTCAATACGGGGTGCTCCCATCTCTTTGACTGGTTCCCATGGGGGGGACATTACTACTCAGGAGTTGATAGACTGCCATTGCATTCTTGGGACTAGGACATTGGGGAAGAAAATTCCCATAAAAGCAATGGTGGATGGCCCTCTATGGACCATGTTGTTTACCATGTAGAGAGTGGTGGGAAGCAAAGGGGTACACCAGGCTTCTAGAGCGCATATTCTCTACGCCATAGAGGCCATGGAACCTATAGTATTCAACTGGGAGAAAGCTCCACTTTCGATCTTCAAGGACCAGTTGACCAAGTGTCAGTAGGGGGAGCTGAAGCAATTTGGTTTCAGTTCCATTCTAGCTTGCTTCTTTCTCGAGCGGGTTACACAGATGAGACCCCAAGTGGTCTTTACAGAGTTAAGGGCATGGGACCCTTGCATGTAGAGGTGGGTTCAGATTATGGTCCGTACTGGAGCGGGTAGAGGCAAGGCAAATTTTGGTGACTCGTTCTTTCGATGGTTGAGAGATCAACTCCTCATGGTGGAGGACTATAAATATGCAGGCACTGACTTCAGTGGTGACCCTGACAAATTGCTCCCACTTGGTGGACAGTGGGGTGATATCGGTAAGAAACAAAATACCCTAAAATGAAAATAGTGTTTTTATGTTTTTATGTTTTATATTTTTTATGTTTAGTAATGAGACTTGAATATTTTAATGCAGATGTCGGAGTAGCACGACCTTGGGGAGCCTCCCCATTGGACAACCGAGCCGGAGCCCATTTTGTACCACAGGGTGACGATGTGACAGGGGAGTCAGACAAGAACCCAGAGAGGTTAAATCTAGACATCCCAAATGCCTCGATCGATGATCTCCCACTGAGGTATCAGAGGCGTACAGTGGGAGTACTGGGTCGCTTTAGCAGACTTCTACGTAGAGTATCCCAGGCAGTGATGTGTTACCACGAGCATCATTAGACGATGAGTGCATGATGTATCCACTGAAATTTGATAGCTTCAGGAATTTTTGTATGATGATTTTTTGCCTGAAAGCCTATGTGCTTTAGATGAGGTCTCATGACCTATTTTTTGTAAAACATGTTCATATATATATATATATATACAGACTTCTACTTGGTGTTTATATGTCTCAAATGGTGAATGTATTTTACATGAGTTTTATGTGTCTTTTATAGTTTATTTACAATGAACCATGCTTGATTTGCATGTCATGAATGGGAAATATGCCAATCTAGGATGTAATTAGCCAATGAGTCAGCAACTACATTATGTTCCCTAGGGATATGCCTATAGGCGATAGTTTCAAATGACCTTTATAACAAACGTACCCTCTGGAAGAGACGGAGAAGCACATGATTCCTAATGGTATAGACATGGTTTAGATGACAAACCACAAGTTGTGAACATCTTGGGAGGAAACTTCAATTAGAAGACCTATGACTGCTTGATACTCGGCAATATTGTTGGTAGCAGGACCAATACAAACCGCTCCTGAACTGACCAAATCATAAGTTGGGGAATAGAGAACCCAAGCAGCTGAGGAAAGATTCAAGGTGTGGTGGAAAGCACCATCAGCGAAGCCATAGAAAGCCATCTGCTCTGCACGACCAAAACATGGTATAAATAGATGTGGACACTGAACTCAAAATCATATTGAAAATAATTAAGCACACTAAAAGTCAAGTAATATACATATATACAAGATACTATCCAAGAGAGGTCTAGGCATAGTACCTCTTCAGGTACAACCCATTGAGATGTTGTCCTAAGGGGATTCCATCATAGTCCACGAGCTCGTAGGCCCCTTTCTCTAAACTTTGGAAATAACGAAAGGACCGTACCACATGTATTCAAACTTTTCTTTCCCTAGTTTGTCATATCTTTGATCATAAGTCAAAACTAGATCACCCTCGTTAAAGGCATGAGGTTGGACAGACTTGTCATACTGTGCCTTGACGCGTTTCTTGTGTGCCTCATTAGTCAAGGCAACATCTCTTCTAGTTTCGTCAAGGTTGTTCAAGTATAGAAATCTCTCTTCCTCTGCGGAAGTGTCTGGGAGAAGTTTGACGGAAAGTTTCAAGGATGGAATCTGACATTGAATTAGCAAGACAGCTTCGAGTCCATAGACAAGTTGGAAAGGTGTGAAACCAATATCTGTTTTCACCGAAGTCCTGTAAGCCCAAAGAGTGGAGAAAAGGATATGGTGCCAGTTGGATTTATGGTCTCCAACCATCCGATGAAACATCATTTTCAAAACTTTGTTAATGGCCTCGACCTGAACATTAGCTTGCAGATAATAGGGCGTAGAGTTTTCATGACGAAAACCTAGCTTGGCACTTAGTTCCTCCATCATTTGATTATGGAAATGTGATTTGTTATCAGTAACTATGGACTGTGGGACTCTGAATATTGATATCACATGATTGAACAGGAAGAGAGCGGTAGTCTTACCGTCCTCTGCATATGTAGGCATGGCCTCAGTCCACTTTGTAAAATAGTCAACAGCTATGATGATGTAACCATGCCCCTCGGATGAGGTAGGATTACAATGCATATAATCAATCCCCCATTTGGCAAAAGGGCCAGTGGCAATGATGGGGTGTAGCGGAGCAGGATGAGTGCACTTTTTCGGATAAAAATGTTGACAGGGTGGGAATTTCTTAACAACCTAGTGACAATATTTAAAGACTGAAGGCCATAAATAGCCAACACGAAGGATTTTCTGGGATGTAGCCATCCCAGATAAATGACCGCCACATGCTCCAAAGTGGCAATCATTCAATACTTGTTCAGCTTCCTCGTGGGTAAGGCATCGTCAGAGAACATAATCGATACCACGTCTATACAAAGTGTCATTGAAGATGAGGTAGTATTTTGCGTGATGATGGATACAGTGACAATCGTCACGAGATAGATTTGGCTGAAATATTTTTGTTTGGAGATAAATGAGCAAATCTCCATACCATGGGTCAGTAGTGCTTATCAGGAACATGAATTCATTTGAAAATGAATCACTGGGCTCATATTCCGTCGAAGCACAAGGAAGATCACACATGAGTTCGACAAAGACCAAGGATTTCTTTGATGTGGCTTTGGCAAATTCCAGATCAAACTCTTGTAGTATGACTATCCATCGAGAGTACTTGGCCCCAAGCACCCGACGAGTCAGGATGTAATACATAGGGTTCTGGTATGCCAATATGGTGGTTGTGTGGAGCAAAATGTAGTGATGAAATTTTTGAATAGCAATGACCATGTCCAATGCTAATTTCTCCATGCGTGAATATCGGGTTTTAAAATCCATAAGATTCTTACTAGCATAGTAGATCACGTGCTCCTGATTGTCAGGATTTTCTTGCACCAAAACCATAGAGATGGTAGTAGTGGAGGCAACAATATATAAGAGAAAATCCTTTCAATAATCTGGGGGTGTATCACGGGTGAATGAGTCAGAGCATGTTTGAGATTATCAAAGGCTCAATGGTATTGGTCATCCCAATAGAATGGATTGTCCTTCTTAAGGAGACGCATATAACCGTGTGTTTTCTCTACAAAATTGCACACGAAATGGCAGAGAAAGTTTGTCTTCCCTTGCAAACTTTGGAGTTCTAGAAGGTTGGTTGGGGCTGGTAGAGCTAAAATAGCGGCGATTTTCAAGGGATCTATTTGGATGCCATCCTTAGAAACCACAAAACCTAACAGGCGTCCCGTCTCAACGCAAAAAACACATTTATGAGGATTGAGCTGTATGTTATAATGATGGCATCTCAGGAAAATGTCTCTAAGATGAGCAGGGTGGTCCTCCCAACGTTGTGAATGAGTAAGGAGGTTGTCAAGGTAGGGTTCAACAATATGTTTTATATCATGAAATGCATAGGACATAGCACGCTGGAAAGTGGCTCCAGTTTTTTTAGGCCAAATGGTAACTTCCTAGATATGTAAAGGTTCCCCATGGGAAAATTAATGCCGTCTTGTGCTGATCGATGGGTAAAATCTCAATCTTATTATAACCTGAAAAAGCCATCCATAAATGAGAAGATGACACTTCCATCATAGTTATCGATAATCTGGTCGATATGCGGAGTGGGAAAGTTGTCTTTGGGAGAAGCTTTGTTCAAATATCTGAAATGAATGCAGACTCTAATGATTCCCTACTTTTTATTGACAGGGAAAATGTTTGATACCCATTCCGTCAGGGGTACGAGATAAATAAACCCTACTTTGAGAAGTTTCTCTATTTCAGCTTTGATAGTTGCAGCTTTTCGTGGATGTACTTGCCTTAGTTTTTGCCTGACAGGTTTAGTAATGGGATAGGTTTTTATTTCATGGACCACAATGGATGGGTCTGTCCTCGGAATTTCTTCATAAGACCAGGAAAAAATATCGCAGAATTATTTGAAAAGCGCTCTGTATGCTTCATATTCTTCTACTAAGTAGTTATGCCCAACATGAACATGCTCAAGGTACCAGGCTTGGTTGATATGTCAATTGGATTTGTATGAGTAATGTTGCATAGGTTTCCTTGAGAATCTGTGTCTTGCAACAATATAGGAGTTTGAGGTGTGTTGACAATATCAGTGGAAAAAGGAATGCAAAATCATGGTCTACTGAACTAGTGTTGGGGAGGAACGAGGATCTATGATGATGATCCTCCCAGACAGGCTCATTCGTACTCATGATATCCATAATGGAATCATCGAAAGGAAAAGTCTCGAAGAGATGATCCAGAATAGGAAGAGAGGGTTCTCACCAGTAGGGCAGGTGGTAAGGGTCCGAAGCCACTAGATGAAGTTCATCAGTGTGGTCATCGAAAAGGGTTTGAATAACATTGTACATTTCTTCATGCGGACTCAATGAGGTGGAATCAACAATTTGTTTTCCCTTTGGATTATAATCAAATGACGAAATCATATTTATTGTCGCTGTGTCTGTGTTAGGAGGAGTGGATGGAAAAATCCCGATAAGGGACGAGTCCTTCAACATGCCTACCCCAATTGACTGGTAAGGAGGAGGTGACTGGCCTAACATAGGGATGTTATTAGCCGTGGAGGTAGTAAGATCTGGCGTACAGAAATTGAGCTGGTCAATGGTGACAATTCTCCCTAGATGCAAAAATTAGACAGTTTGAAATACCATTGAAGCGACAACAGTCATGGCGTAAAACAAATTTCTTCCTAGAAGGAGGTTGTTATAATCTAATGGGGCGTCTACTACTTCCACTTGAATAGAAACAAATTTTCCCCCAAGCTCGACTGAAAGGGCTGGTATGAGACAATGGGGCTGGAAACCTTGTCCATCAAAGGCTTTTAGAGTTGTAGGTGATGGTACAAGCTCGGGAGAGCCAATAGCTTTCCAACAAGACATGGACAAAACCGAAGTTGAAGCTCATTCGTCTAAGACAGTTCTAAAGACCTTCTTTTCGAATACTTTCGTTATGATTTGGAAAGCGAGTTTGTGAGGTATTCTAGACTTATAGTTCTCGACATTGAAATGAATCAAATTAGTATTGTCCAGGTCTAAAGCTCCTAACGCAGTTAACAAGTTTTTGCGTTGTGTAGGACAACTTTGGAGTATTTCCAAGGTAGACATTGCACATGGTGCTTGAGTGAGATCTTCAACTACAATATAAAATTGAGCAGCTTGGGCATTAGGGTTAAAAACAACCTTCCTAAGAGTACTCTTGGGTGGACACAAAACCATGTCAAGAGTAGGCTTCTTGATGGTTAGGGGAACAATAGACAAGGATTCGGGAGAACCAGTAGAGGGAGCTTTTCTTGAAGAAGCATTGTCTTCTTTCTTGTCTACGGGTTTGTCGTAACTCTGACTTTGATTTTGCAAACTAATAGTATCCGAGGAAATCATACGAATTTCCTCTAAAGAACTAGAGTTTCCTTGATTAGACATGTGGTCTATCAGTTGTTGTTGAGAGGGAAAAGGATCCATGAGAATTGCGGGCGCGGGATTAGTTTTCAAAAATTGGGTGATTTCATCCTGACGAGGACACTCTTTTGTGAAATGGTCACCTCCACATAGAATACATGGATATTTTGCTTTTATTTTCCCTTTATCATTTTTTCTGGTGGTTGGTTTTGGATTCTCTTGTTGGTTTCCAGTTTTTTGTTTTTAGTTTTACCTTTCTTTTTATTGTTGCCGGTCATTTGAATACTCTGAATGGAATTGACCTCGGTGGAAACCTTGGGAGTTGAAGGAGTAGGGGTGGAAGTCTGGGGTTGCTTGGCAAGTTTTCTTCTGACGGGGATTGGATTGAACCAACAATCCCATCAACAAGTATTTCTGCTGGTGGCTTTGCAGGATCGGTGCTTGGGTGAGGAGCTTGAGGGATCAAGTCATACAAAGTTCTGAATTGGGAATAGACCAAGTCCAGATATTGGGCTCGACTAATGGTTTGCTCTTCAGTAACAACACCACCCATAGACACATCTCGAGAAATTGGAGGCAACAAAGATTTAGAAAACCAATCAGCTAACAACTGATCCAGGATAGGAGCCTTAATAAGCCTTCTTCGCTTGCTCCACTCATGGATATGATCGGATATGTGGGTGGAGGTGTTCTATCACAGATAATTTAAAAGATCAGTACCTGTTTCATAATGTATAGGAAGCTGAAAGTGTATAAGAAACATAGTTGCCAACGAGCCAAAATCCACAAATGAATGTTGCAGAAGTTCAATGTACCATTTCGTGGTTGTACTAGTCAAAGTTCGCTGAAAGAGTCTTAAACGAACTGAATCAACCATAAGGGAGTTTGAAGAACACCAAAAATGGAATGTCATGACATGGGTTTTCGGATCATCTCCCTACTTCCCATCGAATTTTGGAATGTCTGATGGTAACTTTACCGGAATGGGAGGCCACGAGGGGTTATGTCAAATGGGATTATTAATCAACTTGGACAAATTAGGAAAGTCCAAAGTTTCTAGGAAATGTAACTAATGATTAGGTTGAACATACTGGTAATATTGATATGACATATAAGTACTAGTAGGACCGTAAGTAGACTGATAGACAGGTTGTTGTGACGAAGAACCACTGGAAGATCTGCCTGTAGGGGTTGATTTCCAGGATCAGGACTGTTAGGACCACCAGGGCCTATGAGACCACCAAGACCATTGGGACCTATTAGAATAATCAACCCATAGTTAGCTACCTTAGACATTAATTAATTCATTTTTGTCTTATTTGCCTAGTTTCCATATTCCACCTTATGCAAGTTGTCCTCCACATGTCCAAAGTGGTCAAAATTGCTAAAATTGAGTCATGGAGCACTTGGGAAACCACTTGAAATCAAATTTTATTTATTCCTGGTCTTCCTAGCTCATGTTTTCTTTTTCTGCTTTATTGCCTGCTTTTGCTGAGTTTTAAGGCAATTGGGAAAGTTTGACTAGGTGAAGTTAACTTGTTTTTTGTCCTCATCATCCTCCACTCTTTTCTCATAAGAAAAGAATGTATGAGTTGTCCTTCCATCATCTATTAGCTTTCCTAATTGATTTTTCCAATTCTTGAGCTCCTAGACAGATTTGGAAACTACTTTATGCACCTATGGGGGATTTGCTTAGATTTAGTAAGACTGCTTTTGACCAAATTCGAATGGCATCCCAATGCATTCAAATATCCCATGTAATTATTTATTGTGGTAGCCTATGAATTCACAGGGTTGGCTATTGTACACTTATTCAATACAGATTAGTGTTCTGCTCCATATTCAGTCTCCTTTGTGTGTAATTTGCATGTGTAATTGGCAATTTTCGGGAGTGTAATTGTTCTAACACCTGGGTTCAATTTCCACATGGTATCAAAGATTTTGTAGATCAATTTCTCTCCTTCCACTTTGTTATTGCAGGTTTGACATCATTGACTGGGAGCATTCTGCTGACTGAAGGGACAATTTCTGAGCTATGGATTAATCTCAAAAGATCATCTTGACTCCATTTAAATTCTTTGAATGGAAAGAAGAGATGGAGATACTGTTGAGAGTGAAAGGCCTCTATAGAGTGACTATGGAAACAGAAGCATAGCCCAATGCAGTTGCAAAGAAAATTAAATGGCACAATAGGAGGGATGAGGCCTATGGTCTCCTGTGTCTGAGCATATCCAGAGACCTCCTTTTCCATATTGATGGATTAACATCACCAAATGAAGTATGGGAGAAGCTTGTTGATATTTTTGGTAAGACATATGAGATGGGGGGACATCAAATTGAAAATGAATTGATCTCCCTGAGTCCCAACAACTTCAAATCCCTGCAACTCTACTTTTCCAAGTTCGAAGCCCTTGTTTTGCAGCTAAAACAGTGTGGAATCGAAAAGAAGGAGGAGCAGCTAGTTTTGTCCATACTCTCAAAGCTTGGCCCTAACTATTCAGTGTTTTTCTTGACCTTCCATGCCACAAAGTTGACAGCTTGAGCTTGGAAAATGCCTAGCCTTGCAGATTTCATGGAATCTCTCACATAAGAACAAGATAAATTGGTGATGATGGGAACCATCAAACCTTCCAAAGACCAAGCTCTGGTTGCTAGAGATTTGAGGGTGGATTCAAAAGGCAAGAAGAAAGCTAAGAAGACACCTGAGCAAAAGAGAGACAAGAACAAGTCTCCAGAGGAGCCCCAAGGTTCTAAGAAGAACTTCCAGAAGAAGAAGAAAAAAGGAGAAATGAGCAAGTGTGCGTACTGCAGTAAGGGAAATCATCCTGAAATATCCTGCACGAAGAAGCAAATTGACATGCTGACCCAACTCCTGGAGAAGAATGGCATCTCCCTTCCTGATAGCTCAAAGAAGAGGGAAGGAGGATCAAATTCAGAAGACGGAGGGAGAGTTCATGCATTGGTTGCTGGCACATCAAGCTCACCTAGTTTCATCATTGATTCTAGAGCTTAAAGACATATGGTTTCGACCAAGGAGGCATTCACCTCACTTGACATGTCAAAAGGTCCACCAATTGTACTAGGAGATGACTCTCTCATTGAAAGTTTGGGCAAAGGGAGGATCGATCTTGACCATGGTAAGTTCAACAATGTATTGTATGTTCCAGGTCTTGCCTCTAACCTCTTATTAGTGTATCAAATGACCCACACAGGGTCTCCAAAGAAGGTCATATTCTCCCCTGATGAAGTTGAGATCATAGAGATCTCAAGTGGTAAATTCATTGCAAAAGGAGTTTCAAATCACACTTTGAAGGTATACATGTTCTCACACTTCTTAGCCTACTCAAACCCCTCTGCTCTTTTGATTCATGATAATGAGGCAAGAAAGCTTTGGCATGAAATATTTGGCCACCTTAAATATAAGTATCTTTCTGATCTTAGTGAAAAATAAATGGTCATAGGGTTACCAAATATTAAGTTTTCCAAAGGAGTCTGTCAAGGTTGCATCTTAGGAAAACACCCAGAGCATAATTTTGATAAAGCTAGTCATGAGAGAACCTCTGCACCTCTTGAGTTGATCCACAGTGATGTTGCTGGCCCATTTCCTCATATGTCAATGAGTCAAGCCAAATATGCATTGACATTCATAGATGACTTTTCCAGGTACTGCTGGGTTTACTTCCTGAAACACAAGTTTGAAGTTTTTGGCCTCTTCAAAGTCTTTAAGGATTTGGTTGAAAAATAGTCTGGGAGGAAATTCAAGGTCCTCAGATCTGAAAATGGTGGTGAGTATGTCAAGTCTGAGTTCATTCAATATTGTGCAGATGCAGGTATTCAGTTACAGCATTCTATCCCTTACACACCACGGCAAAATGGTGTTGCAGAGAGGAAGAACAGATGACTGAAAGAGATGGCAACCTGCATGATGGAGGCTAAGACTTTGCCAGCAAAGTTTTGGGCCGAAGATATAAACTGTACAACCTATATCCAGAATAGGGTGCCTCATAAAAAACTTGATGGTATGACTCCTTTTGAAGCATGGTGTGGGCACAAGCCAGATATGACCCATTTTAGGATTTTTTGCTCAAGGGCTTGGGCTAGAATTCCAACAGAAAAGAGGAAGGCTTTGCAGCCCAAAATCTAAGAGTGTCTATTTGTTGGGTACTCTGAAGATTCAAAATGTTACAAGCTGATCAATTTGAGCACAAACAAAGCCTTCATTGAAAGGAGTGTTCAGTTCCAAGAAGAGCCTTTAGCAGCAGTGGAAGTTGGAGAATCCTCTTCACCACCAGAACCATTGAATGCAAGTGAAGAGATAGTTGAGTTTGCTGATTATGATATGTCTGATAATGATGATTTAATTGCAGATCCTAACATTCCTACAAGACCAAAATGGGTAGAAAATACCATTCATGCAGCTGGAGAACTAGCTGGAAATCCTAATGATCCTAGGAGGACTAGATCTCAGTTTGAGAGTGCTCTGTGTATGAAAGACCCTTTGTTTTCAGAGAAATGCTATCTGATGGTTGAATCAGACCCACATACATATGAATATGAAGCACATGATCCAAGATGGAAAACAGCCATGAAAGAAGAGTTCAGCTCACTCCAGAAGAACAACACTTGGGAGTTGGTTGATCTTCCCCCAGGGAGGAAGCTAGTTCAGTGTAAGTGGGTTTACAAAACCAATTTTGCTGCTGATGGTTCACCTTTGAAATATAAGGCAATATTGGTAGCCAAGGGATACTCACAGGTACATGGCATAGACTACAATGAGACCTTTGCACCAGTGGCAAAGATGGACTCCATCAGGCTAGCCTTAGCCATTGCAGCTTCGAAGCAGTGGGAGGTACACCACATGGATGTGAAGTGTGCTTTCCTAAATGGAGATATTACTAAAGAGATTTACATGCAGCAGCCTCAAGGCTTTGCTACTAATCCATCTCTTATGTGTAGGCTAAAGAAATCATTGTATGGGATTAAGCAAGCCCCCAGGGCTTGGTATGCCAAGATTGATGGCTTTCTGCTATCATTGAATTTTGTTCGATGCAAGTCAGATCCTAATGTTTATTTGAAGCTGATTCATGGTTCTTTGATGATTATTGTCTTGTATGTTGATGACCTTCTCATTACAGGAATCTTAAAGGATGAAATTGCCTCCTTGAAGGATGCAATGAACCATGCATTCTCTATGACTGATTTGGGGTTATTGAGCCAATTCTTGGGGCTCGAGATTGCTCAAACCAAACATGGAATAAAAGTACATCAGTCCAAGTATGCCTTGGATTTTCTGAACAAGTTCAACATGAAGGACTGCAAGCCAAGCAAGACTCCCTTCCTTTCAGGAGTTAAGCTTGAAGAAGCAGATTCTTCACCTATGGTAAATAATACACTGTATAAGCAACTGATTGGGTGTTTGCTGTACCTTACACATACTCGACCTGATATTTATTATGCATTAAGTGTGGATTCAAGATACATGGATCAGCCTCATGAGATCCATTGGAGAGTAGCCAAAAGGATCCTTAACTTTGTTCAGGGAACAAGGACTCATGGGATCTTCTACAAAGCTAAATCTGATCTTGATTTGATTGGGTTTACTGACAATGATTGGGTAGGTGACAACACAGATTGAAAGTAAACATCAGGATATGTGTTCATGCTTGTTGAAGGACCAATCAGTTGGTCAAGCAAGAAACAGAGTGCCATTGCACTCTCATCTACAGAAGCAGAGTACAGAGGAGTTGTAAATGCAACAACTCAATGTTTATGGTTGCAGGGGTTACTTGATGAGTGTGGGTTCGAATCAGAATACTCAACTACTATCTATTGTGATAATCAGAGTACCATTCGAATCTACAATGATCCAGTTCAGAGACAGATAACCAAACACATTGAGATCCATACGCACTACATCAGACAGCTTGTGCATGATGGCACCATTCACCTACTCTTCTGTTCATCTTTAGAACAAGTAGCAGATATCTTCACCAAAGTTTTTTGTGAGAAGACATTCAGCAATCTCAAATCACTACTGGGGATTGCTGATCATGCTGTGAAGCATGAGTGATGACAATATTTTCAAATTTTGTTTTATTGTCCATGTTTAAGGGAGGATTTTTCCCACTGGGTTTTTACCTCTTTCCTTAGTTAAATGGACATGCAGTATGTAAAGGGTGACTAAGCCTTGTTGGTAGGCCCTATAATTTTCTGATATTTTTCTCATAAGTTAGGCTTAAGGGGGGGTGTTAGAATAATCAAACCATAGTTAGCTACCTTAGACATTAATTAATTCATTTTTGTCTTATTTGCCTAGTTTCCATATTCCACCTTATGCAAGTTGTCATCCACATGTCCAAAGTGGTAAAAATTGATAAAATTGAGTCATGGAGTGCTTGGGAAACCATTTGGAATCAAAACTACTTTATTTCTGGCCTTCCTAGCGCATGTCTGCTTTTTCTGCTTTATTGCCTGCTTTTGCTAAGTTTTAAGGCAATTGGGAAAGTTTGACTAGGTGAAGTTAACTTGTTTTTTGTCCTCATCATCCTCCACTCTTTTATCCTAGGAATAGCATGTATGAGTTGTCCTTCCATCATATATTAGCTTTCCTAATTTATTTTTCCAATTCGTGAGCTCCTAGACAGATTTGAAAACTGCTTTATGCACCTATGGGGGATTTGCATAGATTTAGTAAGCCTGCTTTTGACCAAATTCGAATGGCATCCCAATGTATTTGAATCTATCATGTAATTATTTATTGTGTATACCTATGACTTCACAGGGTTGGCTATTGTACACTTATTCAATACAGATTATTGTTCTGCTCCATATTCAGTTTCCTTTGTGTGTAATTTGCATGTGTAATTGGCAATTTTTGTGAGTGTATATGTTCTAACACCTGGGTTCAATTTACACAGGACCACCTCCATAAGGAGGAGGACCACCAAACCCTCTGGGACCCCTAGGAGGTAGACCTATGGAGCCTCCGGAACTATTAGGAGGAGGGACACCAGACCTTTCAGGACCATTAGGAGGGAAGCCACCAGGCCCCCTATGACCTCTAGGACCATTAGGAACATAAGGAGGAAAGCCACCAGGCCCTCCAAGACCATTATGCCCCCAAGGGGGAGGACCTCCATAAGGTGGTCCTTTGGCACACCCCGTAGTATGTATAGGTATCCCCCCCATAGCTGGAATGTAGGACCAGTTCGGTTTCCCCCATGGTGTGAAAGTATTGCTAAGATATGGAATTCCAGCATAAGCCATTCATGTAGAGTTGGGTTGATAATTAATGGCTCCTATAGGTACTTGATTTGCTGTGTATCCATACCCCCAAGAGGTTTGATTGGTTACAAGTTGTGCCCCCAAGGGACGACCTGAACTGGATGGGGGGTTAACCACATTGGTGTGTGTAGGAGGGACATAAACTATAGATTGCTCTATACTAGAGGTCTGTCCATGACTAGGTACAATTTTGGTGACAAATAACGTAGGTCGTGCTAGGGGTTTCCCCCTGGCACTAGAAGGTATTGATGAAACAAGAATTGAATGTTGAGCCCTAGGTGCGGAAGACCCATGAGGATTGGGAACAAACATAATATGGGAGGTGGTGGGGTTGGTAGTTTGACCTGGATTATGTGGAGTCATAGTGATCTATAATCGGTTCAATGGGTCTCATAGAATCAGCAAGTGAACGATATCCCATAAGAACAACTGTGGAACGAGGTGGTGGTGTTCCCAATATGTTATCTATTTTCTTCTCAATTTCTTGTGCACAGAGAATAGCTTCCTGGTATTGTCTATGTTCTTCTTCATTTGGTGAAACTTCTTCAGAAAATTTTAAACGGGTGCCAAATGAGGCAATGGCTTATCTTATAGTGGTATCCCAAAATGGAGCATTGGGACCATAATCTGGATGGGAAATATCATCAACATGACCTTCTATGGGAGAATGGAATGAAGTATTACCCCAAGAAGGCTGTTGGACCAAGGGAGGCGAGTGCGAAGTATATGGATCTCTACTTTGTGCAAGCACATTTTCTCTCACTTGGGAGTTGGTAGCAGCTCCTTGGTCGATAGCTTCCATAGGATTTTCTCTTGAAACAGGAATAAAATCAGGTGGCAAGCCCCGTACTCTTCTGGACTATCTTAACTCAACCAGTTTGTACAGTTCCTATCTAACCTAGGGTCTCAAAACTAGAAAACACACCAAAAATTTCCCTACTCAAGCTATAGGTCAAACAAGCAAACTTAAATGACAAAAGGAGTTCAGATAGTAAGGTCTCTCACCAGGATTGTCAAGAAGGTTCCACTCGCAATATACCTCAAGGGTACGTGCGTAGTAATCTCCTCGAATGCTATTTTTGGTGTATGGCTCCAAGCAAGATGACCAAAGGGATTTTCTCACATAGATAAGGTATCCTAGTGGGATCTCCCGATATACACAAGGTACGTGGGAGCTCAAATTGGTAGTAGTGCTGTCTAATGCATAACCATTCACAAAGAGCCGTCCTATATACAATTGAGTATGTGAAGTACCTTTCTATATACCTCAAGGGTACGTGAAAGGCTGTTCGATATAACAATGGTACGTGGAAGAACCAGGCAAGTCCCGAGATGTAATGCAGACGAGTAACGACAGCTCCTACGCTTAACGACGCCCGAAGATGTCTCTAGCCTATCACTCAAATTGCTATGTAAATTTTAGCCTATAACTACCGTTAATTTTAAAGTGGACGGTTAGATGAATGCATGGAATATTGACAGAAAAAGTAAAACCATGTAGAATGTAGATGCAAATATTTCACTTTACCGTTCGTGGTATGCCTACCTACGGGAGGGAAAGAGAGTATTTTATTTTAATTTTGAAAACCAAAAATTCCCAAACAACTACTTTGAACAAATCAAAATCAAAGACAAGCAACAAATTCCAAACTCATTTTTCTTTTTGAAAGCAATCAAAAGGGTAAGAGTCTCTTTTCCTAAAAGAAAAACAACAAGCACTCTACATGCATATGCACTCTATTTTTTTGATTTTTCTTGAAACATAGATAGATCTAACTTAAAACTACACTATTTTTTCTTTTGGTGAGATAGTATTAATGCAAGAGAGACAAAAGAACACAGAGAACCTAAAATCTTGTGAGGCTAATCAGAGATCCAATGCCTTATGCTCAATAATTATAATGACCTAATCTCAATCAAAAAAATTTCTTTTTAAAAGCAAAAAAGAAGTCCTCTATGGAAAAAAAATGAAAGCAGGATGCTAATCAAATGGTTTTTCTTTCAGTCTTTATAAAATATATGAAAAGAGAACTAACTGAAACCTAAGATTTCACAAAATTCCTTTCACAATCATAACCAACAAGCATGGAAGCAAATGAATAATCAACAAGCCTAATCTAGCTTTCGAATTCTTCAATCAAACCAATCTTTTACCACAAAATTTTCAACCATGAGCATTCAGTTTCTAACACACAAGCTTGACAGTGCAGGGCTGAAAGCAAATAGACTCAAATTTTTGCAGAAAAATGATAAAAAAATAGTTCTGGAACAAGGCCTACCTGGCACCATGCTGGAGGGGTCTTGACAGGGCGGTTCTGGAGGAGCATTGCTTCTGGATAACGAGACTCGGGTGGTGGCACCACTTATGGCTAACAGAGTTCAGGTGGTGGCACCGCTTGTTGCCAACAACACACGTGCGGTTCCTTGAATAGATCCAAAACACAAGAAGAATGAAAAATCAACTTAAAAATTGATTAGATCAAGGCAAAGATTGATGAATTGATGGTAAAAAAGAGCATATAAAGTCGAAATAGTTCAGATCTGAACAGATATGAAAGTTTCAAACCAAAATTCATTGAGTCAGATGGTAGATCCGACTGAAGAGAGTTGGAGATGGAGGCTGGATTCGGACAAGAGTTCAAGGACTGAGGAAGATCAGATCAACTGAGATTTGTACTGTTCCCTAGCAGAGTTACCATATTTGTTATCAGGAACGACAAAGGATGAAGACATTCCTTGAATGTTGTAGAAACTTGGAATACTGCTTCGATTATGAACCTATGTACCTGCAAACATATCAAACATACAAGCACATCAAAGCTACCAGAAAATCATCTACATATCCATGCTAGTGACTAAGGAATCTAGCAACATATACATGTGAAATCAAAACAACAGAAATGTGGGATGAAAATCAGCTTTGCATTAAGAATGTATGGAGAAGCTTACAACCATTTCCTTAGTGTTGACAAGCTCCTCCATGAGACAAACACTTCATCCCCATAAGCTCCAACTTTTCTCTCTATGCTCTCCAATGATTTGGACTGGGTAGTCAATTCAACAACATAACAATACCTCTATAGTTCTCCCCCTCAACTATGGATATGAGCTTGTATTTATAAGGCTCAATGGATAGGGATAGTTGAGATAATTATGGGTGAGGTGGCTCCAAGATCCTACCAAGGGGGATCTAGAGCTCAAACTAACCGATAATGATAGGGATAAGGGAGGACACGAGGCTCATGATCTAGAAGCCTCGAGAAACTTCTCTTTTTCCCATTTTACCCAGGGTACCACTTTTGTTCCCTTATGACAAAGCGGTTTAGACGAGAACCGCTTTAAGAACAAAGATTGTAGATGGTGGCACCGCTTCTCTATTATAGGATATAGGTGGTGCTGAAGAAGGTACCGCTCATCAGCCACAGGGTAAGCGCGGTGCTAGTTTTTTTCAAGTAGAATTGACAAATAGAGCAAGTTTTCACTCCAAGTGTTGGGATTAAGGGCAAACATGGAAGTTAAGGATCTCATCACATGATGGTGACATGATTTAGGTATAAAAGCCTATGATGATGATGCATGATGATGCATTCCTTATGTTCAGTGAAAGCAAAGCATAATTACTTGTTCAGTAATTATGTATTACGAGGTGTACAATGATGTACATGAGTAGTGTATGGAAGTGAAATGACTTTTTGGTATACATGGATGATTTGGCAGTGATCAAAGTGCAGAGGTTATCAGAAACAGATTTAGAGTTTGGTTTGACAGGTTCACATGTTCATAAATATCTTTCTTATTTGGGTGGAAGGATGGGGTAAGGAAAGGAGGTTGTATCCTCCTTCCGGTTGTAGCTGAAAAACTAGGGAGTTGTAGCTTCCTTCAGGTTGTATCCTGTAAATTCAAAGGTCTTAGTCTCCTTCTGGTTGTATCTGGAAAATTGAAGTCTTTATAATAAGGGGGTTGTTGCCTCCCTCAAGTTATTTCTGGAAAACTATTTTAAAAATGCTTATGTGGTTTTACCCCTAGGACTTGGGTTTCCACGTCAAAAATTATCGTGTACTATGCAACTTGTTATTTTCATACACATTGATGATATGCTGTGATTGGTGATCATCAAATTTCTTTTGATTAAAATTTTTATATTGTGTTGTTGACTCCCTCCATTTATTTCTAAATAACTATTTTAAAAACGATTCCGTGGTTTTACCCGTAGGACTTGGGTTTCCATGTCAAAAATTATTGTGTACTGCGCAACTTGTTATTTTCATACACATTGATGATATGCTGTGATTGGTTATCAACAACTTGATTTTGATTAAAATTTTTATATTGTGCAAATACTGATTCACCCCCTATCAATATTTCAACATTAAATTCACACTCAATTATATCTTCCAAATATCTATAGTACCTATTTTTAGATACATCTGTATGCCTATCACTTCTAGAGGTAACATTAGTGACCTGAAAAACTACAGATATCCCATAACTAAAGGTTTTTTCTTTATCATTCAACTTTTTGATGCGAAATGTATGGCCATTGCATCACATAGCCTTGTGGTGTTTCAATTGCAACATGCCGACACGTATAACATGCATCTCCAATTAATAAACATATTGTAATATAGACTTAGTAAATGTATGTATGAAGTAATAAGAAACCAAATACATTGATAAAATGGGAAATAACTAAATAAATGTGGGTGAATATACTTTCCTTTTTATCTTTTAAAACATATGCTAAATCAATTTCCCTTTGCGTAAGACCATTATCTTGTTGTTGATGATGATGCACTGTTTTAATCAGCTTACTCACCCCTTCCCATGATAAAACTACATAGAATTCTATACATTATTCTATCCATTCATCCATCCATTCAATATTGTTTGCAATGTATAAATGTAGTGTATCCCATTCACACATTAGACGAAGAATTTCTCTCTTCCAACACCTAATATCTTCTTTACGAATTTCTTTAGACGAACACAACCTACAAATGATGCAAGGAAGTAGCAAGTTTCAACTATATCAATGTATATATAAAATTGCAAGTAAATCACAATATGGCAATATGTTATGCAACAAAGTGAAGAAACATTTTGCATATAAATCATTACTTACCTCACGTATTTTACAAGATTACACATAACATATTTTATGTTGTTGTCAAATATGTTTGGAAGAGATACAGGTAGAACTCACTGTAACAAAAAGTGAATCATTCTTTATTTTCAAATAAGAGAAACAAATTACTAAAAAGATGTATACCGATATTTCCATATGCCTAAATAATTATCTTAACGATTACATGCCAATAATGAATTTTAACACCACCAAATTCACCCTTCTTCATTAAGATATTCCATATGTTCAACGAAAACCCCATTGGAAACATAAATTTCCGAATGACCTCTTTTACAACATTGTCTTGTTACTTAGTCAGTAACCATGGAAGACTAATATTTTGGTCTCCAATAACATTAGCATTAATCACACTTTGCATTGCGTGATTGGATTCCTCAATGTCACTACAAAATTTCCCGATTCTTTCTTTGTCAGTTCTTCCCTATAATATTCTCCATAATGTTTATGCTACATTCTTCTCGATATGCATTGTATCAAACAAATGAGCTATTTGTAAGTGCTCGTAGTAGGTAAACCTGCTGAATTATATGGGTTAACTTTTCATTCTCATGGATTCCTATTGATTCCTTAACAACATTCATGATACAAAAACAAAATCACATTAACAATAATTAATGATAGATATGGTAAACAAAATTCACTAACATAATCATAAGATTACATATGATACATAGGCAATTTACATACCTTGATGATATCGATTATATTCCAACTTCCATATATAAGGAGTCATTCTTTGATGTTTTTTTCCATTCTCTTCCTTACCATTGAATTTTTTTTCTTGGTGTTTCGATACTTTTGATTCTTAGGGAGGAAGTGCTATGCTCATCAAACAACTCCTTTCCTAAAATTCTTGATAGACGAGATTTTATCCTAGGACCACAAACTGAACATGCAAATTTACCCTTTGTTTGAATACTTGCAAGATATATGTATGAATGTAGCAAAGGACTAATAATTTAAAAAATGCATGATATTTTCAATAAATTATATCATATTAAAGTGCAACAAAATTTTACATACCACAAAAATGTGTTAACCCTGGAGCATCATGAATTGTCCATGCAAGTATTCCATGTAATTGAAATTCTTTTTGCCTATTGGTCTAGAGATGTCATACATACTCATGACAACCCATAACTTCAGTAGCTCATTGAGAAGAGGCTCAATATATACATTCCTATCTTTCACTTTGTACTTAAATGATTGATTCAACATACAATTATATTTATTTATATGTCCTTATATAGAAATATGTTCTCATGCAACGAAACAAAGAAATATTATACTACTTTCAAAAAAATATTCCAAACTAATTAAATAACTAGAACAATGATTGCCAACATTGTGTGCTCTCACTTTATCGACATCCAAGGAGGAAGGTTATTGTTTATAACAAAAACATGCCACACTTAGTAAGTAGAATGAAGAATGAATCTCTCCAAATGGATTGACACCATCGGTTTCAATGAAAGTCTAACATTACAAGGTTCTTCTTTAAAAATTGTCCATTTTTATTTAATGTTATTTAATGCAGAACCATCTACAGGAATTCAAAGAACACCGTCTTCACTTTTTTTCTTTGTGTGGTAATCCATAAACTATGCTATACTTTGGAACCTAAACAATTGTTGGAAACATGGAATTATGGGAATATGATGAAGAACTTTGCAATGAACCTTTTTTGTTACTTGATCAATTCGATATATACTTATTTGACATTTCGAATTTTTTTATTTTATACATTGTACATAATATATAATATGATCATTACGACATGGATGAATAGCTTGATACTCCATTCCAATTTCTTTCATAATCACATATATTTCTTGATATGTGCATAGTAAAATATTTGATCGTGTTAGTAGAAGTTCACCTAACAAACTATGACATTGGAGAAGACAAGTTAATATACAAAATAATCGTCCTTAATATTGCATCCATATTTTATGAATTAAAAACTAACAATAGAGGAAAATATACAACCTTTACATTGTACATGTGATGATGAAATTAATACATTAGAATATAACTTATGATATGTGTGAGACAAGTGTTTTATAAACCATTCAAAACCTTCATGTCCACCAACAACAATTTAACAGATAGAAGATTTGTCATTGAGCCATCACAAAGAGGTTGTCATGACTTCTTGAGTAAAGGAACATCATGAATATCATTGAGGTTGTCCTCATCCATTGGAGAAAATGTGTCTTGGATCAATATATTTATCCCATCTTCCTCACTTGTATCAATAAAATTATCTTCATCCATAGCATCATTAAAAAATTGATCATCAATATTATGATCTCCATGTTTCTCACCTTGTAAAGTGGCATTTCTACTACTAGTTAGTAAATAATTCTCTGGAGGTCAACATTTAGGGGGAATTGTCTTTATAATTACAAACAATGTAATAAAATTAGTTTATATAAAAAAATATTAAAACGTTACACCGAAATATTGTCACCCTCATGTTATGAGATAGGTATTCCCTTGTCTACTCCAATCCCTCAAAATTTCCCCTAGATAAATGAAGGAATAAATTAACCCCTTGCAATTTTTCCCTCTTTTTGGTAACGCTCTTTCCCCATTGAAAAAAAGCATTACCCAAGAAGCAAAGAATGGTAACACTCCTAATACATGAGAAAGGAGCGGTTCCACCACTTATATCCTTACGATAAGAAGCGGTGCCCCATTAGCACCACCTGTTTGCTTCATTGGAGGAGCGGTGCTCTAGTTTTCAAGGCAAAAAGAGAAGCTTCAAGAGGCTTCTCGAAGCTAAGCTTTGTGGAGCCTCATCCCTATGGTTTAGGACCAGTTGGAGCTCGAGATCATCCCTTTTAGGATCCTATATCCACCTCAACCATACCAATCCTCCCATGCCTTTAAATACTAGCTCATCCCCCATGGGGAAAGGGAGGAAGAATTGTGTTGCATACCCAAACTCTGTCAAAATCATTATTGAGTCTTTGGAAACAAGGAGAAGTTAGAGGAAAGGAGCCATTGGAAGGAACTCTCAGCACCAAGGCATGGAGGCTGTAGTCTCTCCAGTCATTTCTAATAAAAAATGTATTTTATTTCCCATATTTACTGTTTCATGTGTTTATATTGCTTGATTCCTCGGTCACAAGCATAGATATAATTGATTATATTGTATGCTATCATGTTTCTCTTGTTGTTTTCCATATTTTACAGGTTCTTTTGCGGGGATAGTGAGGAATCTAGTCTATGGACATCATACTGAAAGTTAAGCCACTAGATTTTTATGTAAAGGGGGAAATCTACCAACCTCTAGATATCATGTTGGGTAGGAGCAGGTTTGTGAGCATAGTTCTTATTCTGTGTCAAGCTCGTTAAAAAATGAAACATGTTGTAGAGCATAGTTCATTTTCTATTTCAAGCTCGTTAAAAAATGAAGTAGGTATCCTCAAGAATAATTTATCTTTTGGTCTCAAGCTTGCATAAAAATGAAACCATTCCTGAGCATAGTTCATTTTCTATTTCAAGATCGTTAAAAAATGAAGTAGGTCCCCACAAGCATAGTTATTTTCTGTTTCGGTCTTGTGTAAAAATGAAACAGGTGACCCTGAGTAGTGTTTATTTTTGGTTTCAAGCTCGTTAATAAATAAAACCACTCCTGAAGCAAAGTTTACCTTTTGGTTTCAAGCTTGCATAAAAATGAAACCATGTTTCAAGCATAGTGATTTTTCTGTTTCAAGAATGTGTAAAAATGAAACAAGTCATTTTGAGCATCGTTCTTTTTGTGTTCCAAGCTCGTTAAAACATGAAGCAGATACCCTGAGCATTCTTTCATCTGATCTTCGAGCTCGTTAAAAATAGTAAGATGGTTTTGTGCTTGCTTTATCACTTTTTCATGCTCTGGATTCAAAACATGAAAAAGGTTTCGAGCACCTTTTATACCTTTGGCGAGCTCGTTAAAAACTTAGTGAAGAGGTATCGAGTGTACTTTTACTATTTTTCAGACTCGTTAAAATTGGATTATGAAAAAGAAACCCCTTATTGGAGTCTTCTTTAAGCTCTTTTCAGACTCTTAAAATGTGAAAATATTGCTGAGTGAACTTGTTTTCTTCATGCTCGTAAAAGGACTTGAAGAGTCGTATTCTTGGTGATAGTTTACCCCTTTTTTGGACCAGGGGGCACTACTTACGAAAAATGTATACTCCAACCAATAATGTCTGGAAGAGTTCTCTTGGGTATTATTTTATACTTTTGCAGGCCCTAGGGACTAAATCATACGAAAAAGGACCCTTTGGAGTCTTCTTCCGTCTTCGTTCAGACTCTCTAAACATGAACGATACCGAGTTTTCTTTCATTGGACTCGTTAAATTAAACATTGAAAGACCCTTTCTTGGGAATGAACCCCTCCTTTATCAGGTTCATAAAATGTATAAAAATGGTCTTGTCTTTGGATGAGCTACTACAACGAATGTTTGTTACCCTCTTTGAACTCATAAAAATGAAAAGAGGCACTCATCAATCATGATGGGGAAATTAAGGGAAGGGAAATACATTTCATTTTGCAATAATGGTGATTGTTAGTCACCTTTGAATATGGCACTTGTTTTCATTTCATTTAGTCAATTGGGTATTCAGCTTGTTTCTGAGTCGATCCACTTTCATGAGTCATGTCACTCCTTTGAGTCTTTCAAAACTACATTATCCTTTGTCGCATTGTGTTCTGCATCGTCAATTCAATGCTTCCAAGTATTCGGTCATGTCGCCTTATGTTCAGAAGGGAAATTGTCTTTAGAGTTTGCAACTGCATTCAAAACAACTTTTTCATGTCAGTTACTTTTGAGTCAGTCCTATGGTTACATCATACTCAAAATTCTAGAAATTTGGTCCTAGTTTTGTGTCGTTGATGTGGGATTCATCATGACCCTACTTCGACGAGACTATTCCTGTTGACATCAACTCATCATCCAGGAATTAGTCTTAGAAACAACATTTAGTACCTTGAGATCTGTATGCCTTAATGACCTTTGATTGAAAGATTCAACTAAGTGTTCAACATCAGATCATCTATTCACACTCATGCGATTGTACTAGGGTATCTTAGGAATCATTGACATCAATGGTGATCTCCCTCGCACTTGTTAACAGTTCTCATCATTGACCAGTAATCAAGTGGTTTCTACCATGTTCGACATCAAAACATTGTAATAACATGGATAGAATCGTACTTTGTGGAAGACGAGGAAAATACCCTGTGTACTTGTTAAGCACTCATTGCTTTCCCCAGGTTGCGATGGAGTATTTTTATAAGTCCTAGCATGGATCCACATTTGTATGTTCATGGCTGTGCTCAAATTTGCTTCTGTATGACATAGATCTACATTGTATGTCCGGTAGATATGTCCAAATTTGAGTCTTTTTCGCATGGATCTACGTTGTATTTTAGTAGCCATGACTTTTTTGTATCTCACATGGATCTGCATTGTATTGGTTGGCAACCATGTTGTGAGTCATTTGGGAAATGTATCAAAATGTGATGCATAAAGTTTGTGATGTTTCAGAATTTCCAACCATTGGACCTTTGCCTCGACACTACACCTTCTTCTTTCAAAGTATATTTCCTATCGTTTCCCTCTAGCCATTATACTTTGGGGGGAATTTTGTTACGCCAAAATATCATCACCCTCATGTTAAGAGATAGGTATTCGCTTGTTTGCTCCAATCCCTCAAATTTTTCCCTAGATAAATGAAGGAATAAATTAACCCCTTGCAATTTTTCGCTCTTTTGAGCTAGTAACGCTCTTTCTCCATTGACAAAAATCGTTACCCAAGAAGCAAAGAGATGGTAATGCTCCTGATACATGAGCAAGGAGTGGTGCCACTGATTCTATCCTTATGAAAAGAAGAGGTGACCCCTTAGCACTGCCTGTTTGCTTCATTGGAGGAGTGGTGCTCAAGTTTTCAAGGCAAAAAGAGAAGCTTCGAGAAGCTTCTCGAAGTTGACCTCCATGGAGCCTCATCCCTATGGTTTAGGACCAGCTGGAGCTCGATATCCTAGGCTTTTAGGATCATATATCCACCTCACCCATGAAATCCTCAACCATACCAATCCTCCCATGCCTTTAAATACTAGCTCATCCCCCATGGGGAAAGGGAGGAAGAATTGTGTTGCATACCCAAACTCTGTCAAAATCATTCTTGAATATTTGGAGATAAAATGAAGTTAGAGGCAAGGATCCATTGGAAGGAAATATCAACACCAAGGCATGAAGGTTGTAGTCTCTCCAGTCATTTCTAATAAAAAATGTCTTTTCTTTCCCATATTTACTGTTTCATGTGTTTATATTGCTTGATTCCTTGGGCACAAGCATAGATCTAGTTGATTATATTGTATGCTATCATGTTTCTCTTGTTGTTTTCCATATTTTAGAGGTTCTTCTGTGGGGATAGAGAGGAAAAACTTTGAGAGAAGTATCATGGCATTTCATTCAACTGATTAACCAGATCTATGGGTTGTTTAACATTTTGTGTTTGTGTTTTGTTCTAAACTTGAACCATTCAGATTTGGGGAACCAACTCTTGTCTGCAGGAGGTGGGGATTTACGATAACATAAAACTATAATTTTTTTTACAAATACAAGATCATGATTACAAATAGTACATTATATAATGAATAATGTCTTACCAAGGGATGATATTCATAACCCCCTTCAGCATGCCCCTTCTCCCTACAATGTTTTTCAGATGTTGTTCTTAAAATTCTTTTCCTTTGCAAGCCCCTACTATCATTGCAAGGGAAATAACATTTTCGATCACCCTTCGCCTCCAATGCCACCCTAAACTGAGCAAGCCTCGCATTTTCTTCTACAATATATTTATATGACATTATAATTTCCTATAAGAACCAATTTAATTGAATCAATATATTAGTACATTGAAGATATATATATATGTGTGTGTGTGTGTGTTCAACCAATTTAAAAAATGTAACAACATTAATTCAACCAATTTCACAAATGTAATCACATTATTTCAACCAATTTTACAAATGTAATCACATTAATTCAACCAATTTTATGCAGTAAAACCCTAGCCAATTCAACCTACAATTTCATGCAGTAAAATTCAAATATTTTTAAAAATTCATTTAGCTATTCAATATATTAACCAAAATTATGGGAAAAATCCAATTACTGGCCTCCACACCTATAGATCAAGAATTGATAATCTTGTGAAAGAAGTAGATATAAACCTAAAATTTCATGCAGCGAACAATGATGGAAAAAAATCATTTTCAAATATTGCAATGGAAGAATTTATAAATGAGTTTCCTAGCTATGAAAACAAAATTATATAAATTTCACAATTATACATTATGAAGTTAACACATAAATCCATATCATAGTAAATACATTTCTCTACATAGCTTTGTATTAAAGGAGATCAAAAAATAAAAAAATACTAACTTTGAAACTCTAAAATACGAGCTATGTAGATAAAAAGTTGAATGTGTTAAACCAATCCCTGATAGAAAAATACGAGCAATGTAGATAAAAAATTGGATGTGCTAAACCAATACTTGATAGAAAAATCGCAGATCAAACAACAAACAATCACCAAAAGCAATGTCGCAACTATAACAAATTTGTTGAAATTTGTTTCATGCACATATATTTATAGATCGACACTTGTCAAAATTTCGATGCACATATGATATGTTTATAATTGATCAAAAAGAAAAAGTCAATGACCATTTCCTAGAAACGTGTGGTTCATACATGTAAAACATGATGTCGATATTACGACTTATAGGTGTCAGAATATTGACACTATTGGAAATGCATCAATATATCGACGAACATTAGGGATCATGAAAAAAAATTGAAATTTTTTCACACTTCTAATGTATATTTTGACGAAAAAATTGCTTTTATCTTAGCCATTGCAAATTTTCTTCAAATTTTGAGCCATATGTACTAGAGTGGATTTTCTTATGGTTGCTAGGGATGCTTTTTATAGAGTGGTTCTACACAAGGTATTTATTGGTTAATTGAACAATTTGGATGGACATTCACAAAAGAGGAATTGTTTGTTTCCCTCTCTTCCATTTAGAAAGGAAAATATCCAGGTTATATTGATGGTCAACCATATGAGTTTTACAAGGTGATGTGGGACATGGCAGGGGAGGATTTTATCAACCTTGTGGAAGAAGTTTTTTTCTACTGAAAACCTTCTAGAATATTTTAATCATGGCCTCATCAAGATTATTCCAAATCATTTGCTCAAAGACACTATTTTTGGGTGACACTTGATTACCTTGTTGAGCGTCACCTACAAAACTATGGAAACAGATTTATCTATTAGAGTTTGGGATGTGTCTTGGAAAATTGTTCATCAAGAGAAATCATTCTTTGTGCAAGGATAAGTTTATTTTGGATCCAATATTTTCAGCTTGGAATACCACAGAGCATGTTATAGTATTAAATGGCAGAGACAAAATTTGTTATTATCATAAATGTATGGCCTATTCACTCATGTTTCAAAATCATTCTCAACATAGTAGACCCATTAGTCATTCTATACATATATCCATTGTTCACTTTACAAAGTCTATTGTTAAAATATACCATTTATTCATATTATGAAGTCAATTATACCTTCCGTTAGATGGTTTAGAGGATATATTTTTGGTTTAAAATATGCCTTTGTAAACAAGCTCTAAATATATAAATGGTTTCCTTGTATTTGTTGGAATAATCAAAACCCATCCCAATACTTAGGATAAAATAATTAATCTCTTTTGATTAATTCCTAGGTACTACACTAGCTAGTTTGCACCCAAACCCATTTTTGAGGTCAAACTTGCCAAAAATGCCTCATGGAGCGAGTTAGAAATATTCTGGTAAGTTCCTTCCAACCCACAGATTTCCCATAATGGAAATTGTGCATTACTGCTTTTTCCATTCTTCCCAACTTTTCTACAGTTTCAGGGCAAAAGATAAAGCTAGTTTTAAGGTAGCCTGCCTTGTTTTTTGCACCAAATCACCTCCCTTATTTTCCTCATATAAAAGCATGATAAATTTAACTTTCCATTACTTATGATATGTACACACTCATTCAGCAAATTCATGAGCCTCTTAACTGATTTGGAAAATGCTTTGTCCACCTATGGGGGATTTTGACTAGTTTAGTAAGCCTTCTTTTGTACTGATTCGAAAATCCTCCTAAATATTTTGAATCCTTGGAGTATCTATTGTATGAGAAGCCTACATCTATTTAATGATGAATAAGTTAAATTAATATCATCAATAGTTTGTGGATTATCACATATTCAGTCTCCTTCTTGAGTGTTTCTTGCATATTTTCAAGCAATTTTGTGAGTTTAATTGTTCTAATCTTGGGCTTAATTTCCACATGGTATCAAAGCCATAGTAGCTCAATTTATCTTCTCTTCAATTTGATTTTGCAGGGTCAACATCACTCTCTGGGAGCGCATATTGTCTAGTAAAAGGGTGCGGTTGAAGAATGGATCAATCTCAACCAATCATCTTGACTCCATTCAATTACTTCTAATAGAAGGCAAGGATGGATATTCTGATGAGGAGAAAAGGAATCTTCAGAGTAAAAATGGATACTGAATCCGAGCCTAATGTAGTAGCAGAGAAGATCAAATGGCATAATAGGAGAGATGAGGTGTATGGTCTCTTATGTCTCATCATTTCTAGAGACCTTCTATTTCATCTTGATGGTATTACATCACCGAATGAAGTATGGGAGACAATTAAAGCTTTGTTTGGGAAGAAAGATAATGTGAGAGGTTATTAACTGGAGAATCAGCTGATAGCATTGATTCCAAGCAGCTTCAAAACCTTGTAGGTCTACTTCTCAAAACTCAAGTCACTAGTATTGCAACTAAAACAATGTGGTATTGATAAGGAAGGTGAACAACTAATCTTGGCCATTCTTTTGAAGATTGGTCCTGAATATTCAATATTTGTTTCGAACTTCCATGCCTCCAAGTTGACAAATCAAAATTGGAAGATACCTTCACTAACAGATTTCATGGAATCTTTGACTCAGGAGAAAGACAAATTGGTCTTGATGGGCACCATCAAACCTTCCAAAGATCAAGCTTTAGTTGGTGGAGATTCCAAGGATAGGAAGAAGGCTAAGAAGCCTCGAGATAGAAAAGGAGACAACTCCAAGTCTCAACAGGAGTCCTCAAACTCCAAGAAGAAGAAATTTCAGAAGAATAAAGGTAAAGGTCAAGGTAGCAAGTGTGCATAGTGTGGTAAGGGATTTCATCCTAAGAGATCTTGCATGAAGAAACAAATATATATACTGACTCAACTCCTGGAGAAGAACAACATCTCCCTCCTTGGTTGCGCAAGAAAGAAGGAAGGAGGATCCAGTTTTGATGACCAAGAGAGAGTACATGCCCTGGTTGGAAGTACTGTAAGATCTCCTTCCTTTATCATCGATTCTGTAGCTTCTAGGCACATGGTTTCAACAAAATAATCCTTCTCATGTCTTGATGATTTGAAGGATCCTAAGATTTTGCTGGGAGATAACTCAGAAATTGAAAGAAAGGGTAAAGGTAATGATTGATTTTGACCATGGTTCCTTCAATAATGTTTTATATGTCCCAGGTATTGCTACTAACCTCTTGTCAGTCTACCAGATGAACCACACTGGGTATCCTAAGAAGGTTGTTTTCTCTCCCAATGAAGTTGAAATCTCTGATATTGCGAATGCTAGAGTCATTGCTAAAGTTTTTGTGGATTATAGTTCTAGAGTTTACAGGTTCTCACACTTCATGCCTTTCTCTAACCCCTTTTCTCTCCTCACGCATGACAATGAAGCAAGCATACTTTGGCATGAGAGATTTTGTCATCTAAACTATAAGTATATTTCATATTTGTGTGAAAAGACATTTTTTTATGATTACCAAAGATAAAGTTTTCCAAATGTGTCTTTCAGGGTTGCATTCTAGGAAAACATTTAGAGCATAAGTATGAGAGAGTCAGTCATGAGAGAACCTTAGCATGTCTTGAGTTCATTCACAGTGACATTTCTAGCCCCTTCCCTCATATATCCATGAGTCAATCCAAGCATGTCCTTACTTTCATAGATAAATTTTCTAGGTACTGTTGGATTTACTTCTTTAAAATCAAGTCTGAAGTTTTTGACCACTTCAAGGTTTTCAAGGCCTTGGTTGAGAACCCATATGGGAGGAGACTCAAGATACTTATATCTGATCATGGTGATAAATATGTCGAGTATGAGTTCATTAATTATTGTGAAGATGCATGTATTTAGATGCAACACTCTATTCCCTACACACCTCAACATAATGGTGTGGATGAGAGGAAGAATAGAAGTCTCAAGGAGATGGCTACTTGTATGTTGGAGTCTAAGAATTTTCCACCAAAGTTTTGGGTTGAAGCTATAAAATGTGCATCCTACATCTAGAATAGTGTTCCTCACAAGCAGCTTTATTAATTTACTCCTTTTGAATCTTGGAGTGGGCACAAACCATATGTCTCATTTCAAGATTTTTGGCTCAAGAGCATGGGATAGAATTCCACTAGATAAAAGGAGGGTTTTGGAGCCTAAAATACAAGAGTGCCTATTTGTTGGGTATTCTAAATATTACAAAGGGTAAAATTTGATAAAAATGAGCACTAACAAATACTTCATTGAAAGGAGTGTTTAGTTTGAAGAAGAGCCTATGGTAGCAATAGAAGTTGGAGAGTCCTCCTCACGTCCTCCACTTTTGGTTATAAGTGATGGAACTATTGAAATTTATGATTCTGATATGTATGATAACGATGATTTAATTTCATATCCAAATAGCCCCAAAAGGCCAAAGTGGGAAGCACAAAATATCCAAGTAGATGGGGAACTAGCAGGGAATACTAGAGATCCTAGGAGGACTAGATCTCAATTTGAGAGTGTCCTTTCTGTCAAGGACCCTTGTTTTGCTGATAAGTGATTTCTAATGGTTGAATATGATCCAAAGAAATATGAATATGCATGTGAAGACCCAATATGGAAAATGACCATGAAGGAGGAATTCCATTCACTCCAAAAGAATGACACATGGGACCTAGTCATTCTCCCGTAAGGGAGAAAGCTAGTCAAGTGTAAGTGGGTTTTCAAAACTAAATTTGCTACTGATGGTTCTCCTTTGAAATATAAGGAAAGTTTAGTTTCCTAGGGATTCTCCCAATTCTAAGACAATGACTACAATGATACCTTTGCACCAGTTGCAAAGATGGACTCCATAAGACTAGATTTGGCCATTGCAGCTTCCAAGTAGTGGGAAGTACATCAAATGGATGTAAAGAGTGATTTCCTACATGGTTACTTAAAAGAAGAAATATATATGCAGAATCTAGAAGGTTTTGTGACTAATCCATCTCTTGTGTGCATGTTTAAGAAATCATTGTATGGGCTAAAACAAGCTCCCAGAGCTTGGTATGCCAATATTGATTGCTTGTTTCTCTCATTGAACTATTGTAGATGCAAGTCTGATCCAAATGTTTATTTGAAGTTGATTCATGGTTCCTTAATCATAATTTATTGTATGTGGATGACCTCTTGGTCACAGGAAGTTCCATGACATAAATTGCCTCCTTGAAGGATGTAATGAACCATGCCTTTTCTATGACTGGTTTGGGATTGTTAAGCCAATTTTTGGGGCTTGAGATTTCTCAATCAGATCTTGGAATCAAGGTACATAAATCCAAGTATGCTTCAGATTTGCTGAAGAAGTTCAGTATGAAGGATTGCAATCCAAGCAAGACTCCTTTCCTTTCAGGAGTTAAGCTTGAAGAAGCACAATCAACTCCATTGGAAAAGAACATCCTGTATATGAAACTAGTTGGTCATATTCTGTCAGGATTATAATCCTCCCTTGTCCAATTTGGTCAGTCACCTAGAGTCAATTTAGTCATTAATTGGGTCCACTAGTACTATTGGGTCCACTTGTCCTAATGGGACCCACATGGGACCACATGTACCAGTCGCTGGAGTGTGGGGAACATTGCTAGAAGTTAACTGCCACTTAATGCATGTACATACATCATTTTGGGATCCTCCTAGGCCAATCCCTACATTTTAGGAGCCACTGGGAGTCCTGACACCAACCTACTTCAGTTAGTTGGAGTTAGTACTAGTTAGTCTTAGTTATCCCCCAGTTACTTTTAGTTAGTTCATAATCAATTAGCTAGTGCTACTTATGCATGGATAATGCATGGATGCATGTGGAGTAGGCACCTTTTCCCACCTACCACACTCAGTTGCACTGAGTTAACTAGTTATCACTGATTGATTGAGTTGTTGGACATCTGGGAGTTGATATGTTGGACTTCGATAGTGATTTAGACAAGTTCAATTAGCCATGAAATTAGGTAGAGTCAATCAATTCGAATTCCTCTCTCATGCATTCAACTTTACTGGTTATTAATACCAGTGTATTACATTGTAATTATTATCCAATTACTTTTTGATTAATGAAAGCATTCACAATTGCAAGCCATTTTTTGCACTGTTTTATTCTTCAATTATTGAGTAAAATGGTCTGATCTATTCTGTAAGTTGTGTGTTGATCCATATATCTTTGTGTTCAATTTTATATGGTATCAGAGCCTCGGCAAGACAAGGAACTTCTCCTTTCTACAGATCTCATGTTGGATCAATTTTTTTTTTTGAGCAAAATTTCTCCTTCTAGCTCTGCACCAGAAGCGACAAGTTTACCAAAGAAATCCTAAGAAAAGGAATTATTGATCAAGATTGATTGATTAACTAAGTTGGGTGTGATGAAAACTTGAAAAATGCAGGTTGTTCAACCTTATAGTGCCACTTTTGTGTTTTTGCGGGTACAACTTCGAATGGATTCATTAGTTCCTCTTCTCACCCCATTCACAAACTATTCAGAATGGAAGTTGAAGATGATTGCATCTCTCAAGAGACAAGATCTCTATGAGGTGTATATTGGAATTGGTAAAGAGTCTTATGATAATGGGAATAACTAGCTAAATGACGGTGATGAAGCCTTTGCAGAAATAGGTATGTCCCTTTTTCCTAGCTTGTGCTACCTCACTAAATCTATTGAAAACCCAAAGGATATCTGGACAAAATTGGACAGAACCTTTGGCAAGTATAGTGAGGATCATAATATCACTTTGGAGAGCACACCCAGTACCACAAGGATTCTTGATCCAAAAGTCTTGGCATCTACTCTCTCTGTTTAAGTTGTTCAAGATGAAGAAGTAGCAAAATCTTCTACACAGTCAATTCGAATTAAAGAAAGTCTCCTTGCAGTGACTCCTTCTCCTGATACTACGGAAGTTTGTGAGATATCTGATATCTCATCTTCTCATATGGATGATACAGAAGAACACATTTGAATCTCTGATATTGAATAAAAACACTGATGTACTTCTATGCAAACATTTTCCAGTGATTCTCCATTAAATTTTATGCAAAATTTGCCAGTGATTGCTTCCGAAAGTGAAGAGGAATTTGATTTCTCTCCCTCTAATGTTGCTACTATTGTGCAGATAAATAATACCTTGGATATTTTGGAAAAAATATCAGATTGTAGGAGTGATCCATTCTCTCTCCTTGATCTAGATCTTCCAGCAAATTCCTACAGGATTGCATGCACCAATATTCAGAATTTTGAAGAAAGAGAAAACTGTGAATCTACCGTCTCTGTGGACTATACTTTTGGATCTAATATGAAATTATTGGGATATGATATGATATTATTTGGATATGATCTGATATTACTTTTTTCAATATTTCAGGTTCATGAGCTTTCAGTACTTCTTGTAGTCGTTCTCATCAATTTTGGTGTGAAGAAACAAGTACCACAAGTCTCCTTCAAAATTGTTGCTGAGGATTTAATTTCATTCCACAATTTTGGATCTAATATGGAATTATTTGGATCTGATATGATATTATTTGGATATGTTCTGATATTAATTGGTTCAAATTTTAGATTCCAAGAGCTTTCAGTCATGCTTGTAGCTGCTCTCACCAATTTCGGTGTGAAAAATCAAGTACCGCAAGTCTTCTCCAAATTTGCAGATGGGAATTTGGTGTTAGTTACCTCTTATGAGGTTGATGATATTTTATTTTGTGAATAATTAGTTATATATGAATATATATCATATTATGGAGCTCAATCAATCTCTCTCCACAGTCTCAGGGCTTCTCTACCTTTGGTCACATACTCATCTCCCCATAGAACTAGTAAAGAGGAAGAAATTCTGCATCTGCCTGGACACTTGCTCCTAACACTTGGGGGTGATTTTAACACTCATGGTTTTTTTTTCAAGGATGCAACATATCGGTTTATTGAGTGTTCCTCACATGGTTTGAATCCTCAAGAAATTTTTCTCTCTTATCAGTTGATTTTAGTTGCTCTACATGGGTACAATTTTCATCCAGCAGTTGTCTATGTTCCTAATTCGGTTGAGAACATTATTCTTCTTCCAAAGAGGAAGATTCATCTAGAAATGATCATTTAGTTTGGATGGAGAAGTTCACATTCTAGGCCCCAGGATACCTGTGCACAGAATAACAGATTGATCCTGATTTTACCTACTTAGTTTGAGGGGGGGTATTTTTCCCATGAGGTTTTTCCTCATTTCCTTGGTTGTATTGAGCAGTTAATTTTTTTCATTTTTACCTTTGGTCTTAGTTACCAGGGCCCACATTGTTGAATTCAAGATTCAAGGGGGGTGTAAGGATTATAATCCTCCCTTGTCCAATTTGGCCAGTCACCTAGAGTCAATTTAGTCATTAATTGCGTCCACTAGTACTATTGGGTCCACTTGGCCTAATGGAACCACATGTACCAGTCACTGGAGTGTGGGGAACACTTCTAGAAGTTAACTGCCACTTAATGCATGTGCATGCATCAGTTTGGGAACCCCCTAGACCAATCCCTACATTTTAGGATCCATTGGGAGTCCTGTCACCAACCTACTTCAGTTAGTTGGAGTTAGCAATAGTTAGTCTTAGTTAGCCCCCAGTTACTTTCAGTTAGTTCACAATCAGTTAGCTAGTGCTAGTTATGCATGGATAATGCATGGATGCATGTGGAGTAGGTGTCTTTTCCCATCTACCACACTCAGTTGCACTGAGTTAACTAGCTATCACTGATTGATTGAGTTGCTGGAAATTTGGGAGTTGATCTATTGGACTCTGATAGTGATTTAAACAATTTCAGTTAGCCATGCAATTAGGTAGAGTCAATCAATTCGAATTCCTCTCTCATGCATTCGAATTGACTGGTTATTAATACCAGTGTATTACATTAATTATTATCCAATTACTTTTTGATTAATGAAAGCATTCACAAATGCAATCCATTTTTTGCACTGTTTCATTCTTCAATTACTCAGTAAAATTGTCTGATCTATTCTGTGAGTTGTGTGTTGATCCATAGATCTATGTGTTCAATTTTATATCTTCTTTATTTGAATCACACTTAACAAGATATATCTTATGCAGTGAGTGTGGCTTCTAGACACATGGATCAGCCTCATTGTTAACACCCAAAAAGTGTTCACTACCTTATCTACCGCACTATATGGCTCATTTGTCCATTTTCCTACCATATTTCCCTTGAAAACGTTGAAAATCCCACTAAAATGCCTCCAAAAGGCCATAAAAACACCTTTTTCCTCCAAAATATCCAAAATTCCTCTAAAAATAGCAAAATCCCCTAAAAAGGGAAGAAAAAATAAAAAACAAAAAATAATGACGAAAAAGGAGGAAAAAACCCTAAACAAGCTGCCCTAAACCACATGGTTTCCAAAAACCATGGGCCAACACTCCACCACTAAAAAACTATAAATAAGTGATGGAGACCCCTTATTTCACATCCACAATCCCAAGCATCCTTACTCTGCCAAAATTGCTCTTGAAACCCTAGCTCACCCTTTGAGCTACTTTCACCATTGAGAGCCCCTTTTGGCCCATTTCTACCACCAGAGAAAGAGAAGGAGCAGCTGGAGCTCAGAGCAACCTCTCGGATCAGCACAAAGGGCTTCACCAACCTCCACATCAGAGGTAATATCAATAAAAAACCATTCTTTATATTTTGCAGTTTTGTTTCATGCACATGTTTAGATTTAGTTTTTATTCCTGTTTAGCATTTTTATTTCCTTTTCATTGAACTGCTACTAAGGAATCCATTCTCCTTAGTAGGTGCTCATTCACACAAGCTAGGGGTAAAACCCTAGCTACAGTTTTGGTGACTCCGCTGTTTTATTTTCTGCAATAGTTTTTGTTTTTTCCTTTCGGCTGTCGCTTTCGGCTGCTGTAAAACGCATTTTTTTCTTCCGCAGTCGCAGCCCGACCGCGTGTTTCAGGCCTTTACCTGCGACCAGACCGTAGCTCTCAGACTTTTTCCCGCGCCCTACCGGCGGATTCAAGTCTGTTACCTGCAATCCGGACATGGCTAATCAGCCTGTTTTCTACGGTCCGACCGCCCCTGTCGGCCATTTTCCTGCATCTCGGCCGCGCCTTTGAGCCCCTTCGCTGCGACCCGACCATGTATTTCCCTTCCGCAGTCGCGGCCCGACTGCCTCTGTCGGCCCGAAACCCGCGACCTGTCCGCGCCTGTTTCCTTCAAACCCGCGGTCCGAACACCCGATCCAACCACAGACCCGCGGTCTGATTTCTGTAGTTTTTCCTATATTTGACCCCAGCCCCTTTGCTTCCATATTTTCTGCATCTGCACAGCCATCTGTTCTACCTACAGCCTTTTGTGCACCATTATTTCTGTTATCTTTTTACAGCATTGTTTTTAAAATTTCAACATTCTTATTTCAGAAAATTTTGCATGTTTAAATTTTGAATTCAATATTACTGTTAGTTCAATATTACTGTTAGTTTATCACCTCACGAGCACACACTCTGTCACCTAATTCAAGTGAGACTTAAAAACTACTTAACTCAACCAACCTTCTAACCCCACTTGGGGAACACAAAAGAATCTTTGTAGTTAGGTAGGATCGGGGGGATAGGCTTCCAATAACACCCCTCGGTTACTTACACTTGAGACATAGCTGTTGTCCAATTAGGGAACCAAAATCCCCTAGTATTTTTTGGCACGGTCACAACCAGTTTACCAGAAGGCCTCTCACTTAGGAGGGTTGAAGTCGTGAGATTGGTTCCGGAGGCCTGAGTGGAATACCGAACTCCATTCAGTAACTAAAGGGCTACCTTTCGCAGTTCTCGGGATATCCCTGTATAGGGGTATTGCGGTAAAAGGACCAAGCGGCAGATTTACCTTTCTGGACGTGTCATGAACGGGGTATCTTAGTTGCCATTCTTCTAGGATTGACTTCCCGGTGTCCCTCCTGGTAGGGGGATATCTCAGCCACTTGGCTTTCCTATTCATATTGTCTGACTTGGATTTCATCACCTTGCAGAGGATATGTCTAGTTGAGTCAGAATACTTTTAGTTAGGTGTTTGCATGCTCCCTTACCTCCTTTTGGTCTAGCGAGTCCATCGTTTTTTATTTGTAGGCAACTTGCTGCTTGTTGGTATTCTGACCATTTCTGTTGACACTCCGCCTATTGTAGTACGCTGTTACAGTGGGTGTTTTGAGTTGGTTGTTGGCCTGAGTGCCCTATTTTTTGAGCTCTCCTTCTGCACACTCGGTTGCATTAGGGTTTTTGAGCTATTTTTTACTCACCTCAACCCACAGAGATTTGGCACCATTTGTCACCATTGAGTTCCCGAGACATTCTCCGCGCCTCAGAGGTGAACCCCCACAACACGGTTCACTTGACACCACCCGTCATCGACGCAGACCATCCTCACTTGATACCACTTATCATAGATCTCGAGCCTTGTCACTCGACTCCACTGGTCAGCGGCATAGGACTCAGTCAACAGATATTGACGCCCCTTATTTTACCTCCGATTCTGAGCCAAAGTCCGAGAACCCCATTTACACTGCCCCTACTAGCACCATGGCTGGCGTGACTCCCACTCCCATCTTGGTCGGAACCGTTGGTGGCACATCCACCACTACACCAGTTACCACACCTACTTTGGGTATGCCCTCCACGGGGCCCCCGTCTACCGTTCCCCTCACGGCACCTATTCCCGTAGCAGGAATACCCACCCCCACTCCATCAGTGACTCATACTACCCATGGTGGTGCAGGACCGTCCTATACCACCTTAGTTCCCCCACTGGGGGGTAACCTCCCTCACATTACCCCTCCACTTGGAGGCATCGGCCCCAACTTGGTCCAACCCACTACCGTGTCACATCCTTCTTCCAGTTTTCCATTCATGGCTAGCCTCAACCTACCTGACCTAGCCAGATTGACCAACGACCCTATCAGACACGACCCGACGTGGCCTCACATGCCCACCAAGCTCCCCTCTGACATCCCTAAGTTCGAGGGCAAGGCAGGTGAGGACCCACAAAACCACATTATTTCTTTCCATCTATGGTGTTCCTCCAACTCCATAGGAGACAACTCCATTCGCCTCCGTCTATTACAGCGCACCTTCACTGGCTCTGCGGCCAAGTGGTATATCGAGCTACCCCATGGAACCCATGCCACCTTTGCTTCCCTTGCTTCAACCTTCCTGCAGTTCTTCCAGTTACCCGTCCGCTATGACGCCGGCGTTGAGATCCTCCTATCATGCAGACAAAGCATGGCTACCCACATCACGGACCACATTCATGAGTGGCATCGACGCTGTAGCTTATGCAAGATCAAATTAGACGATCGGATCTTCCTCAATTGGTTCCTCAAATCCCTTCTTCCTATCATTGCTAAGGATGTGGCATCCGAAAGACCCCAGTCTGAAGAAGAGGCCATCCTTAAGGCCCAACAATTCGACCTCATTTACGCCCAGTCGGGTTATCTCTATACCATCATACCTGAAGCCCCTCGCGGCGAGTCCTCCCAGCACGATGCGCCGGGGGCATCCCACGCTGCTGACGACATCATTGGCCATATCTCTTCGCATCCTCAACCTTTTTCCATAGCACGTCCTACCCCTGGCCCTGACCTCTCACGGGCTACCTCACAGCCTGGAGCCACCAACTCGTATGCTCCCATGACACATCACCACCATACCCATGGACCCTCATGTCCACCTCAGTGTTTCGGTCATGTGACTCCGGCTTACGCCCCCCAGTCGCACCTCAACCCTACTACCACCAGCAGGCTGCACCAGCTCCTACGCCTTCACAAGCCCAACCCGCTTATTACCTGCCACAGGCAGCCCCTGCGGTAACCCCACAACCTGCTCCGCAGCCCTATCAGCAACCCGCTCAAGTTGCTGCACCTGCGCAGCCTCCACCTACATATCATCCACCGCATCCTGCTCGTGCACCTGCACAACCTCAGAATCCACCTACTGCCCAAGGGTAAGTTTACGCCCAACAAAACCCGCAGCAAAACCAGAACAACCAACGCAACCAGGGCCAACAAAATCGCGGTAGGGGCCGAAATCGTGGGAACAACCAACCTACCGAGCAAGTTGGTCAACCCCCTAATCCCCCCGCTAATAATAACGCGGCCCCTGCTAACCAAAACCCCGATCGCCTGCCCAAGCAGGCTAAAAACCCCAATTTGCGAACAAACCATGCTTGTTCTATTTGCGGGGTCTATGGCCACTACACACATTTTTGTCCACACATGGAGCGAGTTCGACAACTTTGGGCTGCTGATGCACAACGCCAAGGGCATGCAGCTCCCAACCCCCCACAACCTCAGCAACCACCTTTGGTATTGCAAAACCCCTTACCAAACCAAGGCGTAGTGAACACTCAACCGTTGGCTCCCCCTCAAGCCAACGCGCCAACCCAACAACAAATCACTTATGCTGCTCCTGATCAACCCATGCTTGAATCAGGTACCCACCACTTGTTGATGATGTTCTCCGATGAGGTCAACCTCCAGACCCGGCGGAACCAATATGGCTCCACCCCTGAAGCCCCTCCTGCCGATAAACCCACTAACGCTCATCCCACTGATCAGGCGTTATGCATACCTCCACCTCCACTAGATGGCGCTCCCAAAGCACCTCGTTTCCCACTTCGCCATATCAACAATAACCCCAACGCGCGGGCTGCGTCAAACTACAACATTGTCGATGACTTAGCCCAATCCCCCGCAGCCATGTCTGCGTTAGAAGTCTTAAAAAACTGCCCTTTGCAGTGTAAGACTTTACTCTCAGCCATTGGGGCTATCGATGCAAATGATTCGAGTTTAATGGCATTTGATTTGGACCAATCAGAACCCCGCATGCCTTCCACTTTAGCATTCCAAGTTTCTGTTTCCATTCGGAATTTTGTCGTCCATCGATGCATTATTGATGAAGGTGCCTCTACATGTGTCATGCCCACCTCCATTTGGCAGAAAATGGGATCCCCCACTCTCCAGCAGTCCACTACTGCGTTGCGAGCCTACGACGGTCGTTCGGCTCAACAACAAGGCCTATTAACTAACGTCCCCATCTAGCTGGCTGGAAAAACCGTCCTCATGAACATCGAGGTTATCAATGCATCGCTTGATTATAACATTTTACTTGGCCGCAGCTACATGTATGCCATGCGGGCAATTGCTTCTACCGTTTTTCGTACCATGATGTTCCCCCATGAGGGACGCATGGTCAAGGTTGACCAACTCACCTACCATGATCCCAATGCCCCCGCGGCACCTGAAAATGTTCTCCCCATGATTGAACAACCTGTTTCGGGTGCCACCACCTCATTTGTTTCCTCTATGGGGCTCGGAGTTTACTCAGACGCGCCAATGACCTCGACCTTCCAATCTATTCCACCCCCATCGCCCGACACTGACGTGTCTGACCTATGTACCCTGTCCCATACCACGCAAACTCCTACTAATCAACCGCCCTTGTTACCTAAACCCCCTTTAGTCCCTAGTCACATTGGTGCTACACCCATCCATACCATTCCTTTCCTCTTCCCTCCGCCTCCCGGGGTTAACATTAGGATTACCCGTTTGGTATCTTTTGCCTCCCGTTCCCCCGCCGACACCAAATGTCGTCTTGCAAGCGGTGCAACCCATTGTCACTACTAGTCAACCACCTCCTGGTATCGCTACCCCGTCGTCCTCCGCGAACCCCCCCCCTCCTATTACCAAACCCACTGGGGGCAGAGGCCCCCAACCTTACACTGTTGTCCCACCTCCTAATACAGTAAAAAACCCCCCTGTGTTTCGTGCTCCTCCCAAATGCACACTGTGTGATGAGTTGGGCCATGTGACTCACCTATGTCCTCAGTTATTGGCATTACAGGAGTACATGCAAATGCTTGACGACGACCCCACTCTCCCGGTTGTCCATCTAGATTCAACCCCTAAGCCTCGCGACAAATCCCTGTGCACTAACCAATCCTGTGCCCTATGCGGTGTTTACGGGCATTACTCACATCACTGTCCCGATCTCCTCGAGTACAGAGCAGCTCTCTTTGAGATGAACAATCTGGATCTTGAGACGGCACCACTAACCATTGAGGAAATCCACCCCCCGGTCTCTTCCTCTTCCGAAGAGGTTAATACCATATATATGATCTCTTCCGTCACTACTCCCTCGTCAACCGACTTGACGACACAAACATTCCGTACTGATGAGGAGATCCTCGAGGCTCTCACTGCCCCGGAGTATCCCTGGGATGACATGCACCATCGTTCCTACTTTCTCCCAGATGAATCCTCTTCTAACACTGCTTCCCAATTTGTAGTTGAATCCAAAGACTTCCTTCCCCCCAAGGTCGACTGGTTCAAGGACCCTATTCCTGCTCCTAACGCCTTCGAGGAGGGTAATATGGCCAACAACTCACCTGTCATCCAAATTGATATCGCGGCCCCAGGAAGCACCCCCGAACTCATCACTTTAGGAGCCTCTTACAGTAAGCAAGAAATTGAGGAATACAACAAACTCTTTAGAGAATTCCGTGATGTCTTTGCCTGGTCCTATACCGAAATGCCCGGCCTTGACCCTGCCATTATAGAGCACCACATTGACACATGGCTTGATGTACCCCTCGTTCATCAGAAACAACATCCCATAACATCTCATCCATATATATAAAACCCAAAAAGACTACATTGCATCAACATGTGTACAATTTCACCATTGTGCCTCGACACCTTGCTGCCTTGATTTGCGCGCCACATCGGCTGCCATCAGATTGTTCCACACTTTTTACATGAGCCATCCACTCCTGTCATACTGCAAATGTTTCGTTATTTTTCCACCATTCATTCACCCCGCAAGGAGGCCCACCAGTGTTCCCCCCACCCTCGTTCCTGGTCATCATAAATATTCCTTGATTGAACACTTCCTCCTTGCCTGGCCATCCCATGACTTCAGAGTCTTCTTATTTGCTTTCAGATTCCTTAAAATTGAAAGCAATCACGAGCATGAACTGTCTTGGGCTCGTAAAACCCACACGACAGTACCATTTCACTACTTCAGAGTCTTCTTATTGCTTTCAGACTCGTTAAAATTGAAAGCAACCACGAGCATGAACTGTCCTGGGCTCAGAAAATCCAAACGACAGTACCATCTTATATACACACTTCTTCTAGTTCCCTAACCCATGAAGAAGTCCCCCCGCGCTTTCTGGCACTATGATCAATCCTCTCGGCAGCACCCCTAATCAGGTCGCCTTTGTTCAGAGTGTTTTGCAGTCTCCTGCCATTTGACCACAGCATTGAGTCTCCCTCAGCCCAGTCACCCTCCCAGATCCCATACAACTATGATCCCTTTACCACCAGTCAGTTTCATATGCTGCCTAATCATCCCCGCCATCATACTCTGAACAAAGGAAGTTTGAGTCCACCCACTCTACTTGCCCAGTTATTCCCCTGATTTATCAATCCTGCCATCAGTACTATCACATTTCGGTTTTCCACCTCTCGCTCCTGTCAAGGAAACATCATTGCCTTGATAGTTGCAGGTCTCCCTTTGTCGACGAGAGCCCCTCTATTCCAGAGGATAGACCTAGAGGTCCCTGCATCTTGGACCCATCACCATCTGTGGTGAGTGCCTACGGACCATTTTGGGAGGAGTCATCATTGCCTCTCCGAATGGTTGTTTCTCACATGCTCGACTTCAGCACCTTGATCGCATCATTGAGAATCACGCAGGATTTAGATCCCTTCCATTATTTGTCGAAGACCCCGGATTTCCCCCGACTCTAGCACATTGGTGAGTCACTTCGGAACGCCCAGTTCTATGTTCCCGTGGATGTCCGAGCTGCGTTGGCGATCGTAGTCGGAAGCCATTTAGTTCCGTGCTTCCTTGAGTACCCAGTTCAGTTCCAGTTCAGTGTACCATTGCGAGTATGACCCTTGTCACTCTGGTTCAGCAGCTCATCAGTTCCTTTGGTACCACATTCAGTAGCACTGCTGTCATTCCAGTGCATTAGTTTTTCAGCTCAGACATGATCAGCCCAGCAGTATGTCCCAGATTTGAGTCCCTTCTAGACTCTTCTGATCTACACAGTGGTTCTTTATGTATCCTACAGGTCCTTCTTTTTGGGCCTCATAGTTACTTTTATGTATCTTGATACGAGCATGGGTATGCCCGCCTCGTCCATATATTGAGATTCTTCCTCATTCAGTATTTGAGGCCATGTATATGTCAGGTCCCCATTGTTATTATTGTGTTATATCCTGATACGAGCATGGGAATGCCCGCCTCGTCCATATGATCAGATGATTCCTCATCCATTATTGAGGCTATGTACTTTTTAGTTCTTGCAGGTGGTTCAGGATCGTGGTTTCGGGCTTCAGTTCGTTTCTTCTCTTCTCCACACCCCATTGCAAACCAGTTATGACTTATGATGTTCATCGGCCATACAATGAGCTCCTGCCCTCGCACATCAGGGGGCAATCTGTTAACACCCAAAAAGTGTTCACTACCTTATCTACCCCACTATATGGCTCATTTGTCCATTTTCCTACCATATTTCCCTTGAAAACCTTGAAAATCCCACTAAAATGCCTCCAAAAGGCCATAAAACCATCAAAAAGCCTCCAAAGGGCCATAAAAACACCTTTTTCCTCCAAAATATCCAAAATTCCTCTAAAAATAGCAAAATCCCCTAAAAAGGGAAGAAAAAATAAAAAATAAAAAATAATGAGGAAAAAGGAGGAAAAAACCCTAAACAAGCTGCCCTAAACCACATGGTTTCCAAAAACCATGGGCCAGCACTCCACCACTAAAAAACTATAAATAAGTGATGGAGACCCCTTATTTCACATCCACAATCCCAAGCATCCTTACTCTGCCAAAATTGCTCTTGAAACCCTAGCTCACCCTTTGAGCTACTTTCACCATTGAGAGCCCCTTTTGGCCCATTTCTACCATCGGAGAAAGAGAAGGAGCAGCTGGAGCTCGGAGCAACCTCTCGGATCAGCGCAAAGGGCTTCACCAACCTCCACATTGGAGGTAATATCAATAAAAAACCATTCTTTATATTTTGCTGTTTTGTTTCATGCACATGTTTAGATTTAGTTTTTATTCCTGTTTAGCATTTTTATTTCCATTTCATTGAACTGCTACTAAGGAATCCATTCTCCTTAGTAGGTGCTCATTCGCACAAGCTAGGGGTAAAACCCTAGCTACATTCATGACATAAATTGGAGGAAAACAAAAAGGATCCTAAACTTTGTACAAGGAACAAAAACTCATGGGATTCACTATGTTGCGCAATCTAGCCTAGAGTTAGTTGGTTTTACTGACTCTGATTGGGAATGTGATGACAAAGATAGGAAATCAACTTTTGGATATTTGTTTATGCTTGCATATTGACTAATCATCCGGTCAAGTAAGAAACACAGTGCAATTGCACTTTCATCTATAGAGGCATAGTACAAAGGAGTTGTGAATGTAGCTACTCAATGTTTGTGGTTGTAGGGAATACTTGGAGAGTTTGGGACCGAGACAGAGACTTATACAGTCATATATTGTGACAACCAGAATACCATTTGTATCTCAATTGATCCAGTACTGAGCAAACGAACCAAACACATCGAGATCCATATGCACTACATCAAAGGACTTGTGCATGATGGGGTCATTGATGTGCAATATTGCCCATCATCTGAGCAACTTGCATACATCTTCACCAAAGTATTTTCAGGGAGGAATTTCAACAATATTAAGTCTTTACTTGGGATAGATGATCATATTGTGAAGATATATTGAAGACCATATTTCATACAGTTTTGTTCATGTCCATGTTTGAGGGATGATTTTCCCACTTGTGGTTGTTAGGATTTATAATCCTCCCTTGTCCATACTTGTCTATTATATTAGATTTGCCTAACTTAGGATTCATTAATTAATATTGGGTCCACTAGCACCAATGGATCCATTTGGTATAATGGGGAAACTAGTATGGGACACTAGAGTGTGGGGAACACATATAAAGATAAACTGCAACTGACTGCATCTTCATGCATCAGTTTATGTGCCTCTGAGACCAATCCCTAAAATTTAGGAGCCACTAGGAGTGCCACCACCAACATCCTTCAGTTGTTGGTAGTTGGTAACTAGTCAAGCTAAGTTATGCTTTAGTTAAATTCAATTAGATGTCCTCCAGTTCAGTTAGCACCAGTCTTGCATGGATGCATGTGGGTAGCCTCCTATTCTCACCTACTTCTCACCTACCACATCAGTCTACATAGTTTAACTGATTATAACTGATTGAGAGAATGAATTAGAAAACTGGAGATAAACTAGTGAGATCCAATAGTGAATTAGACACTTCTAGTTATCCATGCAGTCATATTGATTTGGTAGATTCGAATCATATCCACATGATTCGATTTCTCCTTTATGTAACACTGTTGTATACTACTGGGATTAATGAAGTTTTTACTGTAATTATAATAAGCAGTACTTATCTGTTTCCTGTGAAATTTGTCTTGTTTAGTTTGTATTTTTCATTCCATTACACTACATCATAATACAACAATTCAATTACACTCATTGCTTGAAGATCAATGTCACAATAATTTAACAATGGTTTTGCCTCTTTTCCTTATTTTGTATGGACACGCAGTATGTAAAGGGTGACCAAGCCTTGTTTCTAGGCCCTATATCTATGATATTTTTCTGATATTGTACTTAAATTCAGGCTTAAGAGAGGGTTTTGGGATAATCAAAACCCATCCCAAGACATAGGATAAAATAATTAATCTCTTTTGATTAATTCCTAGGTACTACACTAGCTAGTTTGCACCCAAACCCATTTTTGAGGTCAAACTTGCCAAAAATACCTCATGGAGAAAGTTAGAAATATTATAGATAAGATACCACTAACCCACAAACTTCCCATAATGGAAACCGCACATTACTTCTTTTTCCAGTCTTTCTAGCCTTTTTGTGGTTTTAAGACAAAAGCTAAAGCTAGTTTTAAGGTAGACTAACTTGCTTTTTTCACCAAATCACCTCCCTTATTTTACTCATATAAAAGCATGATAAAGTAAACTTTCCATCACTCATGAGAAATACACACTAATTCAGAAAATTCGTGAGTGTATTGACTGATTTGGAAAGTGTTTTTTCCACCTATGGGGGACTTTGACTAGTTTAGTAAGCCTACTTTTGTACTGATTCGAAAATCCTCCTAAAGATTTCAAATCCTTGGAGTATGTATTTTATGAGCAGCCTACATATATTTAATTATGGATGGTGTAAATTAATATCATCAAAAGTTTGTGGATTATCACATATTCAGTCTCCTTCTTGAGTGTTTCTTGCATATTTTCAAGCAATTTTGTGAGTTCAAATGTTTCTAAAATTGGGATTAATTTCCACATGGTATCAGAGGCATAGTAGCTCTATTATTCTCCTTTTCAATTTTCTTTTTTAGGGTCGACATCACTCACTAGGAGCACAAATTGTTTGGTCAAAGGGCGTAGCTGAAGAATGGATCAATATCAACCAATCATCTTGACTCCATTCAACTACTTCAAATGGAAGGAAAGGATGGAGATTATAATGAGGAGGAAAGGCCTCTTTAGAGTGACCATGGAAACTGAATCTGAGCCTAATGTAGCAGTAGAGAATATCAAATGGAATAATAGGAGAGATGAAGCATATGGTCTCTTATGTCTCAGCATTTCCAGAGACCTTCTATTTCATCTTGATGGTCTTACATCAGTAAATGAAGTATGGGAGAAACTTTAGGCTTTGTTTGGGAATATAGATAATATGAGAGGTTATCAACTGGAGAATGAGATGATAGCATTGAGTCCAAGCAGCTTCAAAGCCTTGTAGGTCTACTTCTCAAAATTCAAGTCACTGGTTTTGCAGCTAAAACAGTGTGGTATTCACAAGGAAGATGAAAAAATAATCTTGGCCATTATTTCAAAGCTTGGTCCTGATTATTCAGTATTTGTTTCAACCTTCCATGCCTCCAAGTTGACAACGCGAAATTGGAAGATGCCTTCATTGATAGATTTCATGGAATCTTTGACTTAGGAGTAAGACAAACTGGTCTTGATGGGCACCATCAAACCTTCCAAAGATCAAGCTTTGGTTGTTGGAGATTCCAAGGTGAATTTCAAGGGAAAGAAGAAGGATAAGAATCCTTCAGATAAAAAAGGAGACAATTCCAAGTCTCAAGAGGTCTCCTTAAACTCCAAGAAGAAGAACTTTCAGAAGAATAAAGGTAAAGGTGAAGGTAGCAAGTGTGCATACTATGGGAAGGGATTTCATCCTAAGATCTCTTGCATGAAGAAACAAATATATATGCTGACTCAACTCCTGGATAAGAACAACATCTCCCTCCCTGGTAGCGCAAGAAAGAAGGTAGGAGGATCTAGTTTCGAAGACCAAGAGAGAGTAAATGCCCTGGTTGCAAGCAGTGTAGGATCTCCTTCCTTTATCATCGATTTTGGGGCTTCTAGGAACATGGTTTCAACAAAAGATTCCTTCTCATGTCTTGATGATTCGAAGGGTCCTAAGATTTTGGTGGGAGATAACTCAAGAACTTAAAGCAAGGGTAAAGTAGCATTGATTTTGACCATGGTTCCTTCAATAATGTTTTGTATTTCCCAGGTCTTGCTGCTAACCGCTTGTCAGTCTACCAGATGACCCACACTGGGTATCCTAAGAAGGTTTTTTTCTCTCCCAATGAAGTTGAAATCTCTGATATTACGAATGGCAGAGTCATTGCTAAAGGTTTTGTGGATCATAGTTCTAGAGTTTACAGGTTCTCACTCTTCATGACTTTCTCTAACCCCTCTGCTCTCCTCACACATGCCAATGAAGCAAGCAAACTTTGGCATGAGAGGTTTGCTAATCTAAACTATAAGTATCTTTCATATTTGTGTGAAAAATACATGGTTTCAGGATTACCAAAGATAAATTTTTCCAAAGGAGTTTGTCATGGTTGCATTCTAGGAAAACATCTAGAGCATAAGTATGAGAGAGTGAGTCATGAGTGAACCTTAGCACCTCTTTAGCTCAGTCACAGTGACATTGCTGGTACCTTCCCTCATATTACATTATTTAAGACAAGTATGTCCTTACTTTCATAGATTAATTTTCCAGGTACTGTTGGGTTTACTTCCTTAAACTCAAGTTTACGAGACTTTTGTACCCGTTGCAAAGATGGACTCCATAGGACTAGTTTTGGCCATTGCAGCTTCCAAGCAGTGGGAAGTGCATCACATGGATGTAAAGAGTTCTTTCCTACATGGTGATATGAAATAATAAATATATATGTAGAAGCCATAAGGTTTTCTGACTAATCCATTTATTGTGTGCATGTTGAAGAAATCATTTTATGGGATAAAATAAGCTCCCAGAGCTTGGTATGCCAAGATTGATGGATTTTTGATATCACTAAACTATTGTAGATGCAAGTATGATCCAAATGTTTATTTGAAGTTTATTCATGGTTCCTTAATCATAATTGTATTGTATGTGCATGACCTCTTGGGCACAGGAAGTTCCAAGAAATAAATTGCCTCCTTGAAGGATGCAATGAACCATGCCTTTTCTATGACTGGTTTGGGATTGTTAAGCCAATTTTTGGGGCTTGAGATTTCCCAATCAGATATTGGAATCAAGGTACATTAGTCCAAGTATGATTCATATTTTCTTAATATTTTCATAATGAGCGATTTCAATCCAAGAAAGACTCCTTTCCTTTCAGGAGTTAAGCTTGAAGAAGCAAAGTCAACTCCATTGGAAAACAACACCCTGTATAGGAAATTGGTTGGTTGTCTTATTTATTTGACTCATACTTAAGCTGATATATCTTATGCAGGGAGTGTGGATTCCAAACACATGGATCAGCTTCATGCAATCCATTGGAGGGCAGCAAAAATAATCCTAAACTTTGTACAAGGAACAAAAACTCATAGGGTTCACTACGTTGCACAATCTAACCTAGAGTTATTTGGTTTTACTGACTTTGATTGGGAAGGTGATAAAACTGATGGGAAATCAACTTATGGATATGTGTTTATGCTTGCAGATGGAGTAATCAGATGGTCAAGTAAGAAACAAATTTCAATTTCACTTTCATCTACAGAGGCAGAGTACATAGGAGCTGTGAATGCAGCTACTCAATGTTTGTGGTCGTAGGGAATAGTTGGAGAGTTTGGGATTAAGACAGAGACTTCTACAATAATCTATTGTGATAACCAAAGTACCATTTGTATCTCAACTGATCCAGTACTGAGGTAGTGAATGAAACACATCAAGATCCATATGCACTACATCAGAGGACTTGTGCAGGATGGGGTCATTGATTTGCAATATTGCCCATCATCTGAGCAAGTTGGATACATCTTTACCAAAGTATTTTTAGAGAGGAATTTCAGCAATATTAAGTATTTAATTGGGATATTTGATCATGTTGGGAAGATAGAGTGAATACCATATTTCATACAGTTTTGTTCATGTCCATGTTTGAAGGAGGACTTTCCCACTTGTGGTTTTTCCTCTATTCTTTGTTTTTTATGGACAAGCAGTATGTAAAGGGTGACTAAGCCTTGTTTCTAGGCCCTATATCTCTGATATTCTTCTAATATTGTACTTAAATTCAGGCTTAAGAGGGGGTGTTGGAATCAATCAAAACCCATCCCAAGACTTAGGATAAAATAATTAATCTCTTTTGATTAATTCCTAGGTACTACACTAGATAGTTTGCACCCAAACCCATTTTTGAGGTCAAACTTGCCAAACCTGCCTCATGGAGCGAGTTAGAAATATTCTGGATAAGATCCTTCCAACCCATAGACTGCCCAAAATTGAAACTGCACATTACTCCTTTTTCCGGTCTTTCCAGCTTTTTTGCAGTTTTAAGGCAAAAGCTAAAGCCTTTTTTGCACCAACTCACCTCCCTTATTTTCCTCATATAAAAGCATGATAAAGTAAAATTTCCATCACTTATGATCTGTACACATTCATTCAGAAATTTCTCAAGCCTCTTGACTGATTTGGAAAGTGCTTTATCCATTTTTGTGGGATTTTGACTAGTTTAGTAAGCCTGCTTTTGTACTGATTTGAAATTCCTCCTAAAGATTTTGAACCCTTGGAGTATATATTGTATGAGAAGCCTGAATATATTTAATGATGTCTGGTGTAAATTAATATCATCAATAGTTTGTGGATTATCACATATTCAGTCTCCTTCTTGAGTGTTTCTTGCATATTTTCAAGCAATTTTGCGAGTTAAATTGTTCTAAGCTTGGGCTTACTTTCCACAGTATTGAGTAAGACAAAGTCTCATAGTGTAAAATATCGGTTTTCTTATAAATTCCAACTAAATTATCTTTCAAACACCCACCAAGACCAACACAAAGCCAAGTCGAAACCAAATGTCAAGCCATGAGTCTATCCAAAGGTCGAAATCAAGCCACCACATAATGTTGTTGTTTCTATGACATTTTCGATGAAGCAATTGTAGATATTGATACTATCGGTTAAAAATCATTACAAGGGCATCTCTCAAGTTTTGTTAAAAGGTCACACATGTTGCTTAAGTAGCCATAAAGAAGGATCATTCGAATTTAAGAGATCACAATTTTTACTATGTAATGCACGACCTGATTCACATCAAGGGTCATAGGAAAATTTTAGCTCGAAGGTTATGGTATGGTATGAACCTAAAAACTGATGGACAGAGTCAAAACATTCTTGTGGGATATTGTGATGTTTGGTTTTCATATAGAGAATAAATCTCATGTAACAAGGGATACCATGGCTCGATTTATTGTGTGTTTTGCTTCTTATAGTGTGCAATAGTATTTGGAATGAATAAATTGAATAATAGAGGGAAGAGACAATGTGTTATCTACAATCTCTTAATGTCAAATAAATTGGACAGTAGATAAGAAGTCCCCTGAAAAGTATTGCTTATTTTCCTCTATCATTGTGACAATTTTGGCAAAGTTTCTAGTGTTTTGGTCTCAATCAATTCTAGTAGTATGCAAAAGGTTCGCAGTAAAGAAGTGAATGGTTAGTGGAAGTTGAATATGATAGAACCAACTATTTTCCTTTTTGGATAAATATATTTCAGTTATAATCTTACCTTGTTGAGCCACCTTAACCTATTCTCCTATTTAAGGGATTTGATTGCATGAATATAGATTAAGAAGGAAGTTTGCATTCAAGAAATATAAAAAGGGCAGCAATTGATTTTCCAAAAGGGAGGAATTTGGAAGCCATGAGGATGGGTTTTGTATGAGCCCTGGGGGCTATTGTATTTTTTGGAAGCCAAAACCAAGCAATTAGATTTATTGCTCTGTTGCAGATCTTTATTCTCATATATTTGTAGTGTTTTCCTTCCCATTTTTCCACAACTTTTCTTTCTATTCAGTTGTGTAACTTTGAGATCATATTCTTTCATTTTCAAGATTAATGAATGTAGTTTATGTTATGAATTTCCCTTTTTGTTGTTTCTGGTTTTGGTATGAGTTTTTGTGCTAAAATACATAAATATGGCTAAGAGTTATTTACACAGTCATATGCACTTTTTATTATAGGCCAGTCTCTTTTCCACATCCTTAAGAATGTCAAAGATGACCTACATGTTGCATATATGAGTTTTTATAATTGTCGAATTCATTAGTTTAATGCTTGGTGCATTCGTTTACATGTCATTGAATGCTTTATACTACATTATATCATCAAATGCTTCAGAATTCCATAGTTCTAAAGTAACTATAATATTTATTCTTCTTTGATGCGACAATGAATTCCTTACTCAATGTTGTGTAAAGATTAGTTGTCCTCCTTTATTTCCTCTTCATATTTCATCATCATATGTATGGTATGCACTTGGAGACACAAATTCCCAATGTACATGATTTGGTATAATATTTAATTTGGGATTATTTTTATTTAGTTCGCTTCCATACTTTCTTTCAACATTCATTTTGTTCTGATTTACTCAAAATTTGGCTTTTTATTTGCTTAAAGTTTTATGCTACTATTGCGGTGAGATTGGATATCCAATTAATTGGTTTACCGAGGGCTATCGTCTTTGGTCCAAGAGTCAACTTTGAAAACCATTTTTAAGATGCCTAAAGTGGTTTTAAGATGCCTCAACGTAGTTCCTAAGTATTCAAGACCATCTTTCAGAGAAAGAGAGTGGGACATGGAGATTGATCAACATGCACTCTTTTTGAAAATGGATTTTGACAAAGATTATGATCATATTGATTGGAAATTCATTAATGACATGTTGACTTTCCTTGGGCTTGAAAAATGATGTATTAATATGATTAACACTCTATTTTCATGTGCCTCCTATTTTCTTTTGGTGAATAATGTTTTGTCTTCCGACATCCATCTTCATAGGTCCAATAGGAAAGGGGCTTCATAGGTCCAATAGGAAACGATGCCCATGGCCCCTTATATTTATGTGTTGATGGTAGATGCTCTTGGATTTTTTTGGAAGTAACTTTGTTTCAAGGTCGACTTCAAGGTATCTCTCTCCATGGGGGGAAATGGTTAATAATCACATTGCAGATGAATATTTGATTGATTTTTGCTGACCAAGAGTCCAATGTTGTTGTTAAGGATTTTCTTTTTATGTTCCGTAAGGATTCATGTGTTTCTTTTAGTAATATCAAGACAAAATTATGACTCATTGGTCTTGAGGATGTGCTTGCATGGATTCCAACTACTTGGGGTTTTGTACGGTTGGGGTGATTATGAGATAAATTTGTATTCCTTTTGGGGTTCACTTCTCTTCCGTTTCTATGTGGGATCAGTGCTTGGATAGATTGCAATGTAAGTTACTTGTTTGGAAATGTAATTACCTACCCTTTGCTAGTAAGTTGACCATGGTGAGCAGGATTCTTCAGTCCTCCCAAATCTATTATGTGTCTTGTTGTCTCCCTAGAAAGATTGTGTTCTAATGATTGGAGCATATTTCATCCTCTTATTTAGGCGTTAACTATTGTGGATCTTGTGGCTTACCCATGGTCCCTTGGAATGTCTGTATCATGCCCTAGGATGAGGGAATCTCTAGTTTAATCGATATTGTGTCTCAAGGAAAAATTTTGGACGATAAAGGGGTGGTTAGATGTTTGGAGGGATCCTCCCTTTCATAGGTTTTGATGTGGTACATATTTCTTTTAGCCTCTCATGTTGGAAAAATCAAGAGATAATATGGATTATTTGATATCATTTCTGCTCATCTTAGTTTCCATATTGTAGGGTTTTTCATTTACAAGAGTATCTTGTTGGAATTATTATATATATTGAGAAGGGGGGTGAATCAATATATAACA
>LPNX010086857.1:104881-181379 GCA_001517045.1 Pseudotsuga menziesii | reverse complement strand
ATATATGTATATCTATATAAAAAAAAATATTATATATGTGGGAGACACCAATCTCTAATTGCGAGAACTAACTCATTCAGTACTAGTTTTTATTATATCTTGATAACTTAGTTAGGATCTTTATCTAAAAGAATAAAAAGTACAACAATATGCATAAGATAGAACAGATACACAAGACACACATATTTTCACCGGGGAAACCATAAGGAGAAAATTGTTGAAATATATTATATTCCTTGGAAGGTAATAATGTCTTTGTATTATGTCGGAAGTTGTCTACAATCTTATTTAAAAGAGTAATACATTTAACCCATAGTTATATGGTGTTGTATTTACTTGTGAAGAGTATTTGTCCATGGTATTGTATTAAGAGATGTTATTTTGGAGAATTACATTATCCCACATGCAATATGTGAGAGTAATTACACTTCATCTCTTAGTATATAATAGGGTCAAGTGAGTCTCTACACATAATGTATTCTTGATGTAGTAGTGGTACTATTATGACACTGTTGTACATCATCTATATTCTTTGGCGTATTTGTGCTTTGCTCTCTTGTAAGACTGGAGAAGACATTTTGGAGATAATAGAAGCCTACCTTCCCGTGGATGTAGCCCATTATGGTGAACCACGTATATCGATGTTTTCTTGTCATTTTATTTTCATGTTCTTATATTTTATGATATGTTGTTGGTTGCTTAGATAGGTTAACTAGTTTAGCTTGACTCTACTATTCTAACATGGTATTAGAGCGGGTTGCTATGATCTAGTACCTTCGATAGCTTTCAATCAATAACGATTATCATTTGGGCATTGTCATTTTGTTGTATATTTTCTTTCTATCTGGTAGCCATTAGGCTTCTCTTTAGATCTAGGCATATTTATGCATTTTTTCTTTTTTACCCTAACCCCAACTTGTTGTGTAAGATTTTTGCAAAATATTTTCAAGGGTTTCTTGATGTTTTTTCTGTAGATCTACATGATTTCGGGGCTCTCCTCAAGGAGATCTTTCTTCCGATTATAAAAATGGTAGTTATAAAAAAAGGCCATAGCTTGGTCATTTTTTACCAGAATTTTTATTATCACATGTTTTTGGAATTAGAAACGCCATTCTGGATCCACCCACGTGACTAGAACAAAAAATTGGGTATTTTTGGGTTTCCTTTCGGTAATAAAAATGACAGTTATACAAAAGGGCCGTAACTTGGTCATTTTTTACCGGTTTTTATTATAACTTGTTTTTGGAATTAGAACAGCCATTCTGGATCTACCCACGTGACCAGAACATAAAACTGGACATTTTCGGGCTTCCTTTCGGTAATAAAAATGACAGTTGTAAAAAAGGGTCGTAACTTGGTCATTTCTTACCAGATTTTTTATTATAACTTGTTTTTGGAATTGGAAAAGCCATTTTGGATCCACCATCATGATCAGAACAGAAGACTGGACTTTTCTGGGCACATTTTATTCACAGGGTTGTAAGTGAAAGTTTCTCCTCTTTTCTTTACTGTGTTTCTAAGTGCGCTTTTGCATATTTAGATCAGTAAAGTGTAACTATTTTCAAAGTTCTTCACTGTTTTTCTTTCATATTTCAGTATTAAGGTTTCTTATTTCTTGACAAAATTTCACTCATTATGACTTCCGAAGTAGCTTCTGTTCCTGAATTAGTTGGTTTTAACTATCTTGCCTGAAAGAGAAAGATGATTGATGTTCTCAGGAGTAAGGATATTTGGAGGCTAGTTAATGGTGAACACAAGACACCTACTACTGTTGATGATTTGGCTATATGGGAAGCTAAAAGTGATCAAGCAAGAGGGCTCATTGGTCAAACTATTGCAGATAGTCTCCAGGTAAGTATTGAGGCAGAAGACAACCCGGTTTAGGTATGGAAAATTCTTTCCTCTTTATTTGATAAATCTAATGATGTTTCTGCATAGTATCTTGAAAAGAAGATCTTTGACCTCAAACCTGCTGACTTTGAAAGAGTTAGAGTTATATCTTGCTGAATTGAAAACTTTAAATGAGAAATTAAATAGTTGTGGTAAAGATTACAAGAAAATTGACACTGCTCTTATTATTCTTGTAGAACGTAAAATGCCATCTTCTTTTGATATGTTCATCCAAACTAGGAATAGAGCTTTAGAATTGTATCAAAGTAATATGGAGCAAACTTTTGATAATTTTGTAAAGGATTGATCAATGAGCAAGAAAGGTTAATTGTTTCAGGACAACTCACACCTAATAAAGCTCTAACTGCACTTAATAAGTATCATAAGAAAAGTTTTAATAATGATAAAGGTTTTAATCCTTCTAATACTAATTTTGGACATGCTTCTCATGCTTCTAATGAAAATAGTAAACAGAAGAAAGTATATGATCCTTGTAAACATTGTGGTAAAACTAACCATCCTGAAAAGAATTGTTTTAAAGCAAAACGTTTAATGGCTAAAGCTAAAAAGAAAACCTCTAATGACTCTCAAGTAGCTTTATGTGCATCTGTTGTTTTGCATAATAATTCTTCATCTAATGTGGAATGTATAATGGGTTTTGATGCATCTAAACATATGACTGGTGATCCTTCTTTATTTACTTCTTATGATTGCAGAGGTTATCTTGTTCCTACTTGTCTCTAACGTTCCTATATGGAAGCATTGACATTTTAAGGGCATTCATCTCTTGCACCTTTGCTTCAGATTAGTTGCTTGATGACTAAATTTTCATATATTTAAGTGAAATCTTTGGCTCACTATTTATATGTTGTGGTTGACACTTAATGTGTAAAAGTAACTTCATTTTCCTTAATGAGCAAGTTAATCTTTTATTTGATCGTATTATGTTGCCATTCCTTTATATGATGTTTGCTAACCTTTGGTATATAAACATTTTCATTTCTGTATGAACAATTTTGTTTTATGATCTTTATATGGTTTAATCTTAAAATTTCTTGTGCAGATAAGTTCTATGTTTAGTCTTTCACCTTATTCCAGGAATAATGAAGCACCATATTCTACTGTTAAAGTCATGATGTTCATTTGTATGATATCATTTTCGATGTATAGACCATTGGGGTCTTGTTTCTTCGATGTTTGAGGTCTTCTACAGATATTTATATTGCACCTTGATTGGAAGAATGTCTGTTATCCGCATGTGTATTGGCCATATTGGTTTTTTTGTACACTGTTGTGGTGTTCTTAGCCACACAATCTGTTTTATCAGCTAGCATAAGGTATTTGTACACTGGTGTGGATGTTATATCAGAGTTCTTCAGCTATCATGTATGGTTGTGATGATTCTTGTGGTGATTTGGGCATCTTGTGATTGAATTTCATCATATGTTCTTTGCATTTTATTGTTGGGTCTTTCATCGTACAACTTGGTTTGTGTGCACTTTCATGATTCAGTGAGAAGCGGTTGTTCATCGTCAAATTCCATCAGCTGAAGTGTTCTTCTTATTTGCAGCTTTGGTTGTTCTAGAATTTGTCATCAAGGGGGAGCAGTAATGATTCCTTCCTTAATGTTAGTGTGGGCCCTTCTCCCAGCCATTATTAAGGGGGAGTTTTGGAATATATTATATTCCTTGGAAGGTAATAATGTCTTTGTATTATGTCGTAAGTTGTCTATAATCTTATGTAAATGAGTAATACATTTAACCCATAGTTATATGGTGGTGTATTTACTTGTGTAGAGTATTTGTCCATGGTATTGTATTAAGAGATGTTATTTTGGAGAATTATATTATCTCACATGCAATATGTGAGAGTAATTCCTCCTCATCTCTTAGTATATAATAGGGTCAAGTGAGTCTCTACACATCATGTATTCTTGATGTAGTAGTGGTACTATTGTGACACTGTTGTACATTATCTATATTATTTGGGGTATTTGTGCTTTGCTCTCTTGTAAGATTGGATAAGACATTCTAGAGATAATAGAAGACTCTATTCCCGTCGATGTAACCCATTAGGGTGAACCATGTATATCGGTGTTCTCTTGTCCTTTTCTTTTCCTGTTCTTATCTTTTATGATATGTTGTTGGTTGCTTAGATAGGTTAACTAGTTTAGCTTGTCTCTACTATTCTAACAAAAACCCTGCAAACTTCCTCAGAATAGTACAGTCACACAGATTGTGTCATAAGATGATCAAACCCAATAATAAGAAGTATTCAACAACTATTTGTCTCTCCTGCTTTCCTCTGTCTCTCTCTAATGAAAAATTGAGTGAGTGTGGGGTGTGTATAAATGAGGGAGGGAGTCTCCCTATTTATTCTAACCATGTGACTGACCTATTACATGACCGAGGACGACCTGTTACCTTAACATGGTCAACTTCTCCTAGAGAGACTACAAATACACATTACATGATTTTACATGGGGGACTACTTACTTGACTTACAATAGAGGTTGTACCTCAAGGTCCATACACAATAATGACATCTCGAAAGGAGGTAAACACATATATGATCGCAGTAAAACAACATACAATGATAATATACATCAAAATATCTTATGAATTCACAAATACATCAACACTCCCTCTTAACTAGGAAGGTACTCTCGTCCACAATCATCAAAACATCTGGTCCATTCATTATCATAGAGTCATCATCATAGTTGTTTCCATCATCATATTCTTATTGATCATCGAAAGGTATTATCTGTCATCAAAACTTTCTACAGATCCAACCCTTTTTCATGCTGGGTTTAGGCCTGGTACTCATCCAGGTCTTCATCACATCTGCGAGCAAGCCATTGCGTAGGAACTGTCCATGAACTTATTTACATTTCCATGAGAATAAACTGAGTCTCCTACCTTTATTTCGACGTATCTATATCATCTCTTTTTTCCTTCACAAAAAAAAAAGCACATAGAGCACATAGAAAACATCCCAGATGCAGACCACATCTGTTCTATCACCATAGTAGTATGCCAAGATATTTCACGTCATTAATACAACCTGTAAAATATACTATGCAAGAATCACCTAGGAGAACACTTAGTGCATTAAGTCTCTCCACCGTCAATCTACGTTCTACCAGTAAAGGAGAACCTGCTAGGTGCACTTCACATGCTTCGTGACCTTATCATCTCCAACATGAGAATACACACATATATAGACATATATGTAAGGAATGATTAAGACTGAACAACCTACTACACCATGGATTTTACATTCCAGGTCAACCTCAAGGACTTATTACATCTGAACAACCCACGTCTAATATATTTTCCATTTAGACAACCTTCGGGGCGTATTACATCCGAGTAAATTACGTACCACGCTAGGGATCTTCCTACACTTGGATAACCCACACAATGTATTACATTTGAATAACATGCGTGCCACACCATGGCTCATTTTTACATTCATATAACCCATCTCAGGACTGATTATGTTAGAGTAACCTGTGTATGACACCAAGACTCGTATTTACGCTTAGAGAACCTACAAGACTGATTACGTCTGAGAAACCTGCTACACTAGGATCTTTTCTGCTTAAACAACCTGTCTCATTTTCCATGTGGATATCATGCATCTACGTCTTTTGGTCTCTCGATATTTCTAGCATAGAAACATATTATGACCGATTCCATCTAAGGGTAAACTGTGATCTTCACCAGGACTTATTACATCCAAGTACAACCTACATGACTGATTACATCTGAGCAACCTACGATCTTCACCAGGATTTTACGCTCATACAACTTGTCTCTCTAGCTATGCTAGAACATACCACTCTCTCTTTTGAGGGGTCTTGTTCTATATCATACCAAGTATTTCTTTGAAGTACTTGAAATTCACTCTGGCTACAGGCTTGGTCAACACATTGCCTATTTTCTCATCTGTTTCTACGTAATGGAGCTTCACTTCTCCTCTCTACACCATATAACTAATATAGTTGAACTTGATCTCTATGCGCTTTGACTTGTCATGGACCATAGGGTTCTTTGACAGCTTCATGCAACTTTGATTTTCACAGAAGATACAAGTCACATATAACTAGATATCAAACAAGTCAAACAATAGCTTCTACAACCACAATTCCTCGCAACTAGCCAAGCAAGCGACAACATACTCTGCCTCAGCTATTCTTAGAGCCATGCATGATTTCTTCCTACTAAACTAAGAGATCATGCCGAATCCCAAACTTAAGCAGCAACCCGAAGTGCTCTTCCTATTAGTGGCGCTACCTTCCCGATCTGAATCAACATAACCATGTAGGTTAATATTCTGATTCACATCATACTTGATCCCATAATCCACTGTACCTTTTAGGTACCTCAATACATGATTTGCAACTATCATGTCAACATGTATTGAATCCTTCAGGAACTGGCTGAGGGCATTCACATCAAAGCATATTTTGGGTCTTTTATTCGTCAGATATATCAATGGGCCAATCATCTGATGATACATAGTGGCATCAACCGAATCAGATGAAGCATCACATAGAAGATTCAAGTTTGATTCCATAGGCGTGGTTATCGCCTTGCACTCTACATTCCAATTCTCTTCAGAATCTCCACTATATAGTTTCCTTGACTAAGGAATATACCATCTGCATTTTTCCACACCTCCATGCTTAAGAAGTAGTGCATCATCCCAAGGTCTTTCATCTCAAACTCTGTAGCAAGTCTCCTCCTTGCATCTATAATGAATTCATCCTTTCCTGTCAGAAACAAGTCATCAACATATAATAGGAGCATCACTGGTATTCTGCCTTGAACCTTGAAGTAAAGGTTGGATTCCGCTTTAATATTGGTAGAGCCTTGGCTCATTAGGAAGATATCCATCATACCATACCATGTCCTTAGTGCTTGTTTCAATCCATACAAGGCCTTCTTGAATTTTCACACATGAATCTTCATGTCACGTGTCTCGAATCCTAGTGGTTGTTCCACATACACTTCCTCCTCGACTACACCATTCAACAATGTTGTCTTGACATCCATCTCATGTATCTTCCATTTCATGAATAAAACTAATGCAAGTATGGTCCTAATGGAAGTGTACCTCACCACAGGTGAAAATGTCTCTTCTTAGTCTATGCTTTCTTTCTGTGAGAAGCCTCATGCTACGAATCTTGCCTTGTATTTCTCGATGCAGACATCTGTAGTATGATTGATCTTATAGATCCACTTCGAAGTCATGACAAACTTATTTTCTGGTCTCGAAACTATCTCCTAGACATCATTGTTCGTGATCGACTGACACTCCTCAATCATGGAATCCTTACATTCTTTCTTTTCTGAAGCCTCTTCATAGGTGGAAGGTTCCTTGTCAATGATGTCACACAGCAGGGCCACATAGTTGTTGTAAGTATTTGGCCTTTTCCTTTCTCCATGTGTTCCTTATGGAGCGCCATACCTTTCTACTTCTTGTATGAGCTCTCTTTCCCATGCTAGTTTCCTCTTGTGGGATTCATTCTCAAGAAGTGTCTCTATTGGCTCTTGTGGTTCTTCCATGTCATGATATTCATGGTCATATGGAATTACTTCTCCAATTTCCATACCTCGAACTCTTGTTTCTTTAGGTTCCTCGACCTCTTGAATAGGTAGCCTTCTGGATCTTAAGTATGCCGAGTCTTCATCAATTGTTACATCCACGTTGATGTTGATATTATTGAATCTTGGTAAGTATATTCAGTAGGCCTTTGATGTATCACTATATCCTATGAATATACCCTTCCTACCAGAAGGATTGAGCTTGGTCCTTTTCTCCTTTGAGATATGTATACACACAAGGAAACCAAATATTCTAATATGGTTGACTTCTGGTTTCTATTTTGAGAAAGCCTCTTCCAGAGTTTTGGTGTCAAGTACTTGATGAGGAGTACAATTCTATACATACACAACTCATGTCCTTGCAACTTCCTCCCAAAGGTGCATAGGAAGATCCTGGTCATGTAACATTGATTTCGCTTCTTCCATTATGGTTTGGTTCTTTCATTCCATGCCCCCATTCTGTTAAGGATTGTATGGAGTTCTTAACTCCCTCTTAATCCCAGAATCTCTGCACAGTTCCTTGAATTCTTCCAAGGTGAATTATCCACCATCATCTGATCGCAGAGTCTTGATATTCTTGTGAGTTTGGTTCTCGACCAAGGATTTATATTTCTTGAACTTACTGAATACTTAATTTCCCCCTTTCAAGAAATATATCCAAGTATTACGTGAGAAATAATCTATAAAGGAAACATAGAACACATACCCACTTAATGAGCTAGAAGACATGGGTCCACATACATTCGAGTGTACTATCTCCAGTATTCCTTTAGACTTTCTTTCACTGCTCTGAAATGTCTTCTTTGCATTCTTTCCTTACGCACATCCTTTGCAAATGCATTCATGCTTTTCCTAGATCTTTGGAAGTCTATAGACTTCTTTGCTTTCCATCGATAGTTCTTTTTAGTGCACATGTGCAAGCTTTTGGTGCCATAGTTCACTTGGTTTTATTTACTAATGAACTGATGCTTGTTCAATATTTCCTTTCAGTTTGTACAAGCCAGCATCTTCTTCTCCAATCACTGTTGCATCATATATTGTCTTTCCTTTAGGCCACATGCAACTCTCATTCCCTTTGCATCTAGTGTAGAGATGGAGAAAATATTATTCTTCAATCCTGGAACATACAACACATCCTTCATCTTTAAGGATTTCTCAAAGTCTAGCTTGTATGAAGCTACTCCACTCCCTTTTATGGGGTATTGATAATGATCATCAAGTTTCACCTTGTGAGGTGACTCATGCTATGACCTATTAATGAATGATTCCTTTTAGAAAATCACTACTCTTCATGTGAGATAGTTCCCATAAGTGTTTTGGTTAGCACATACTCTTCATCTGAATCATCCTTCTCTCTTCTAAGTATTTTGTTTATTGGTTCATCGTCTTTGGCAACATGAGAATGGTGTCTCTTTTTTGTGATGGGACAATATCTTTCAAATTTTCCCTTTTCATCACAAGCATATCATTGAACATTGGAAGGATCTCTCTTAATCTTCTTTTGTTTCTTGTCCTTCTTATTGTTGTGATGATAGTTCTCCTTCTTCTCCTTCTTCATGTATCTCTTCCTGGTGTGAACTGTGAGATATTGATTTTTGGTTTCTCCCATCTTCTCTTCTCTTGTTACGAGTCAAGCTTCTTCTTGTGTGCATTCTTCTAGGATTCTGCTGAAAGAGACTATCCTCCTTCTTGCATAGATTCCTTGAATTAATGAGTCCCATGATATAGGGAGACTATTCAAGGTAGTCATCACAATTTCTCCTTCTTCTACATTTTATTCAACTGCTTCAAGTTGTTCTTTGATTTGAGGAACCCTTGTGAAGTAATACTGTCTAGTCTTTGAGTTTTGTATCTTCACATTCTTCAACTGGTTCCTCAAATTCATCTTTTGGTTGATGTTCTTTCCTTCGAACATCTTTTTCAAAAAATCATATACTTCCTTTGGTGTCTTGAAGGAAGACACATGGGGGATGAGGTGATTCTCTTGGCCTTAGACAAGTTCTTCTTATGAGTAGCCTTAGCCTCATCTCCATGTGGTTATGGAAATTCTCCAATGATGTACTGATCCAAGTCATTCACTTCAAGGATCAGGGAGATTTCGTACTTCCATGCTCGAAAGTTATCAACCCCTCGAAGCTTGTCCTCAATCCAAGTATGGTGAGTCATAATTTAAAATGAGAACCTCAAATGGAAATATAAAATATTTAGATCTTACTGATTTGAGGTGTTCGACCTGCTTCTGGTGCTGGATGACCTAGGGTTCAGTGAGAGAAACCCTAATTTTCCAAACTTGGAGTTTGGGAATTCTGTTTGGACATAAATATGCACCTCCTTGAGGTGATTTGCTTAACAGGGTCCTTTCCTAAATAATGAGGTGGGAAGCCTCCAAAATTTGATGCCCTAGTTTCTCCCAACACTAGTGACAGGGTCAAAATTGAAACTTCTTCAAATCTAAAACAACTTCCACCAAAATTTGCTTCCTACCGAGGAAAGTTAGACTAGCCCTCATTTATTGATGATATGTGGAGAGAGACCTTGAACAAGAAAGCCCTAGTTTCCACTGCTGAATAGTTCCTTCTTTCATACAGGCTCTGATACCATGTTGGTTTTTCTTAGATCTTGTTATCTTAGTTAGGATCATTATCTGAAAGAATAACAAGTACAACAATATGCATAAGATAGAAAAAATACACAAGACACTCATATTTTCACTAGGGAAACCATAATGAAGAAAATCCCACAAACTTCCTTAGAATAGTGCAGTCACAAAGAATGTGTCATAAGATGATCAAATCCAGTAATAAGAAGTCTTCAACAACTATCTATCTCTCCTCCTTGTCTCTCTCTCTCTCTCTCTCATGCAAATTGAGTGAGTGTGAGGTGCGTATAAATGAGGGAGGGAACCTCCTTATTTATACTAATCAAGTGACTGACCTATTATATGAATGGGGCCGATATGTTTCCCTAACAGGGCCGAATTCTACTGGAGATACTACAAATACACATTAGATAATGTTACAATGGGGAATATTTCCTCGACTTAAAAGAAAGGTTGTACCTCAAGGTCTATACATAATAATGACATCCCAAAAGGAGGCAAACACATCTCCAATGGGGTACACCAACATACAATGATAATATACATCATAATATCTTCTGAAGTTAAAAATACATCAACACTTAGGTTCCAACCTGATTTACAAGTATCAACCTCCTGATTATAGGGAGTGACTTGTAAGGACTTCTATTTGTGCAAGCACTTACTTGCTGACTTCAGGAACCAACCTGAATGAATACTTGTCCCTTTGGCACAAGATCCAGCTCATAGTATTAAGAACCAACCTATTGAAGGCTAAGATATTAATGTTAGTTTTTCTTAAGATCTGATTAGATTATCTAGGATCTTTATATGAAATAATAACAAGTACAACAAGACGCATAAGATATAAAATATACACAAGACACAAATATTTTCACCGCAGAAACCATAAAGAAGAAAACCTCATAAAATTCTTTAGAATAGTAAGATTATCAAAATTAGTAATAAGAAGTATTCAACAACTATCTATCTCTCCTCCTCTATCTATCTCTCTCTCTCATGTGCACTTGAGAGTGTGTTAGCTGTGTATAAATGAGGGAGAGGGCCTCCCTATTTATACCCTTTTAAGTCACTGAACATATATAACATTTGAGCATACATGTCATCTCACATGGGATCCACTTCTCCTAGAGAGACTACAAGTACATATTACATGATGTTACACTGGGGACTATTGCCCTGACTTACAATAGAGGTTGTACCTCAAGGTCTAGAAACAATTTAGACATCCCATAAAGGGGTAACACATATCCCCAATGGAGTCACAACAATATATAATGATAATATACATTAGAATATCTTCCGAAGTTACAAATACATCAACACTCCCTCTTAACTAGGAAGGTATTCTCTCTCTACACAGTCGTCAACACATCTAGTTAGGTATTCATTGCATCATCATCATCACAGAGTCATAGAGTCTTCATCATAGTTGATGTCACCATCTTCTCATAATTTGATCATCGTACCATACTATCTGTCATCAAAAGTTTCTACAGTGCCAACCCTTTTTCATGCTGGATGTAGCCCTAGTCCTCTGCCAGGTCTTTGTCACATTTCGAGCAAGCCTTCACGTAGAATTTGTCCAAGATATTCTTCACATTGCCACGAAATTATCTCACGTCTTCTACCTTCATAGTATTGTATCCAGATCATCTCTTTTGTCATGCACAAAACAAAACAACAAACAACCAAAGAATCTACGGTCAACCCGTGTTCTATAAAAGAGTCACCTAGGTGAACCTCTTGTGCTTCATGACCTTATTATCTCAACATGGGAACTTCATATATATAATATATATGGTAGTACTAATTACGACCCAACAAACTGCTACACCAGTACTTTTTACGTTCTCTTGATCAACCTCAAGGAATTACATCTGAACAACCTGTGTGCAGGATCTTTTTCATTCAAACTACCTTCGGGACATATTAGGTTCAAGTAACCTGCGTGCCATGCCAGGGATTAGTATTTACACTCAGAAAACCCATGAGACATATTACATCTGAATAAATTGTGTACCATTCCAGGGCTCATTATTTACATTCAGATAACCCGTATCATTTCCCACGTGAGATAATATGCTTTGTATCAGGACTGATTACATCCAAGGAAAACTAGTGGGCTTCGCCAGGATGTTACATCCAAGCATAACCTGCAGTATTGATTACATTTGAGCAACCTACTAACTTTTCCAGGATGTTACGTTCATAAAACTTGTCTTTCTAGCTATGCTAAAGCACATCACTCCCTCTTTCGAGGGATATTGATATGGACCACACCATGTCTTTCTCTGAAGTACTCAAACTTCACTCTCGCAAGAGGCTTGGTAAACACATCGTCTATCTAGTCTTCTGTTACCACATATTGGAGCTTTACTTCTCCTCTCTACACCATATCCCTGATATAGTGGAACTTGATATCGATGTGCTTCGACTTGTCATGGAACACTGGGTTTCCGTCAGCTTCACGCAAATATTATTGTTGTAGAAGATCAAAATCACATCCAACTAGAGATTAAATAAGTTAGATAGTAGCTTTCACAACCACATTGCCTCACAACTAGCCGAGCAAGTGAAAACATACTTTGCCTTGACTGTACTCAACGCCACACATGATTGCTTCCTGTTGCACTAGGAGATCATCCCAGATCCCAAATTGAAGCAACAACCTGAGGTTCTCTTCCTGTCAGTGGTGCTACCTACCCAGTTTGAATCAACATAAACATGTAGGTTGATCTTCGGATTTGCATCATATTTGAGCCCATAATCCACTGTACCTTTTAGGTACCTTAGAACATGCTTTAGTGTTATCAGGTGAACCTGTCTCAGATTCGTCAAGAACTGGCTCAAGGTGTTCACTGGAAAACATATTTTTGGTCTCGTATTCGTCAAATACATCAATGATCCAATCATTTGATGATACATCATGGCATCGAACTTCCTAGATGAAGCATCATTCATAATCTTCAAGTTAGATGCCATAGGTGTGGCCATAGTCTTGCAATCCAACATTCTGAATATCTTCAAAATATCTATTTCATAATTCCCTTGCCAAAGGAAGGTTCCATCTACACTTTTCCACACCTCCATGCCTAAGAAGTAGGGCATCATACCTAGGTCTTTCATCTCAAACTTTGTAGCAAGTCTCCTCCTTGCATCAGTAATGAGTTCCTCATCACCTGTTAGAAACAAGTCATCGACACATAGAAGGAGTATTACCGGTCTTCCGTCTTCCACCTTAAAGTAGGGGTTGGAATATGCTTTAATCTTGGTAAATCCCAAGCTCATTAGGTAGTTATCCATCCTGTCGTACCATGTCCTTAGTGCTTGTTTCAAGACATACAAGGCCTTATTCAATTTGCACACATGGGTCTTCTTATCATGTGTCTCAAATCACAGTGGTTGTTTCACGTACACTTCCTCTTCAACTACATCATTCAAGAAATTTGTCTTGACATCCATTTGGTGTACTTTCCATTTCATAATTGCTGCCAAAGCAGTTATGGTCCTTATGGAAGTGTACCTTTCCACAGTTGCAAATGTCTCTTTGTAGTCTATGCCTTCTTTCTATGAGAAGTCTCATGATAGAAACCTTGCCTTGTGTTTCTCTATTCTTCCATATGCAGCATGCTTTGTCTTATAGATCCACTTTGAAGTCACGAAAGACTTCTTCTCCGACCTCATAATAACCTCCCATACATCATTCTTCACGATCTACTGATATTCCTTGATCATCACATCCTTCCATTCTTTGTTTTCTATAGCCTCTTCATAGGTGGAAGGTTCTTTATCAATTATGTCACACAACAGGGCCACTTATCTATTGTAGGGATTTTCCCTCTTTCTCTCTCTATGTATTACTTCTGGAGTGCCATACCTTTCAGCTTCTCATAAGAGCTCCCATTCCCATGCTGGTTTCCTCTTGTTCTAGTCCTTCTCAAGGAATGTCTCTACCGACTCTTGTGGTTTTGTCATGTCATGATCTTCAGGGCCTTCTAGAATTGCTTCTCCAATTTCCATGTCTCGGATTCTTGTCTCTTCAGGTTCCTCGACTTCTTGGATAGGAGTCCTCCTAGATCTGAAGTATGTTGATTATTCATCAAAGGTTACATCTCTACTAATGTTGATCTTCTTGAATCTTGGGAAGTATATTTGGTATGACTTTGATGTATCACTGTATCCTACGAATACACCCTTCCTCCAAAAAGGATCAAGCTTGGTCCTTTTCTCCTTTGGGACATGTATGTACATCGAGAAACCAAATATTCTCATATGGATGAACTCGGGTTTCACTCATGATAAATCCTCTTCAGGAGTCTTGTTGTCAAGTACTTGATGAGGAGTACGATTCTATACATACACAACTATTCTTGCTACCTCCGCCCAAAGGTGCGTAGGAAGATCTTGGTCAAGCAACATTGCTTTCGTTGGTCCCATTATGGCCTGGTTTTTTCGTTCTGCAACCCCATTTCACTGAGGATTGTATGGAGTGCTCAACTCCCTCTTAACTCTAGATTCTCTGTAGAGTTTCTTGAATTCTTCCGAAGTGAACTTGCTGCCATTATCTTACCGTAGATTCTTAATATTCCTATCTCTCTGGTTCTCGACCAAGGCTTTATATTCCTTGAAATTACTGAAAACTTCACTTTTCTCTTTTAAGAAATATATACAAGTATTACATTAGAAATCATCTATAAATGAAACATAGTACACATAATCGCTTAATGAGCTAGAATACATGGGTCTACATACATCTGAGTGTATTATCTCCAATATTCCTTTAGCCTTGCCCTTACTGTTGGGAAATGTATTTTTTTCATTCTTTCCTTTTGCACATCGTTTGCAAATTCCCTCATGCTTTTTCGGGATCTATGGCATTTCTAAAACTTATTTTCTTGCCATCGGTAGTTCTCTATAGTGCACAAGTGCAATCATTCTATGACACAATTCATTTGGTTCAATTGACTCATGAACCAATGCTTGTTCAGGCTATCCCTTCAACTTGTACAAGCCTCCGTCTTCTTCTCCAATCACTGTTGCATCCTCTATTGTATTTCCTTCGGGACACATCAAAACTTGGCCATCGACAAATGCAAGCCTAATTCCTTTTTCATATAATGCATACATGGAGAGAATATTCTTCTTCAATCCTAGAACATATAGCACATCCTTCATCTTTAAGGATTTCTTAGATTCAAGTTTGTATGAAGCTTCACCACTCCCTTTTATGGGGTATTGATAATCATCCCCAAGTTTCACCTTGTGAGGTGACTCATGTTCATACATATGAATGATTCCAATCACTGTTCTATAAGTGTTGCAATTAGCACATACTCTTCATCTGAATCATCCTTCTCTTGTTTTAATCTTTTATTTGTTGGTTCATCATCTTCGAAAATATGAGCATGGTGTCTCTTTTTCTGGATGGGAAAATATATTTCCAAGTGTCCCTTTTCATCAGAAGTATAGCATCGAACATTTGAAAGATCTCTTTTGGTATTCTTTGGTTTATTGTCTTTCATCTTGTTGTGATGAAAGTTCTCCTTCTTCTCCTTCTTCTTGAAGTTCTTCCTAGTGTAGACTACAAGAAATTTATTGTTAGTTGCTCCCATGTTTTCTTCTCTTGTCACAAGTCTAGATTTTTCTTTTGCATATTATTCTAGAAGACTGCTGAAAGAGATAAACTTCCTTCTTGCACAAATCCCTTGAATGAATGAGTCCCTTGATCTAGGGAGACCATTCAGGATAGTCATTACAATTTATCCTTCTTCGAAATTCTCTTCATCTGCTTCAAGTTGTTCATTGATTTAAGCAACCCTTGTGAAGTAATATTGTATAGTATCATAGTTATGTATATTCACATTCTTCTACTGGTTCCTCAAAGTCATTTTTCGATTGATGTTCTTTCCTTTGAACATATTTGTCAAAGCATCATATACTTACTTCGATATCTTGAATGTAGACACATGAGGGATGAGGTGATCCTTGAAAGCATCTAAAATGAATCTCTTAGCCTTAGCCATGCTTCTCTTATGAGCATCATTTTCCTCATCTCCCTCTAGTTCTAGAACATATCTAGAGATAAACTGATCCAAGTCATTTTCTTCAAGGATCAGGGGGATCCTGTACTTCCATGCCCAGAAGTTATCAGCCCCTCCAAGCTTATCCTCAAGCTAACTATGGTGAGTCATACTTTCAAAATGAGAACCTCAAATGGAAATAGTAAATATTTGGATCTTACCGATTTGAGGTGTCCGACCAAGTTCTAGATCAGCAGGCTGACCTGTTAGTTGAATAAAATAACTGTCATTCATGTCAAAACTGTTAATAAAAATCAAAGATATGATGGTAGGTTGAAACCAGTAGAATAACAAAGGAATAACCCTGTTGCAGGTTGCAGGTTGAATGACAAATGAATAACCATGTAGCAAGTTGAACGACTGAGATCGATCATCCAAGTAAATCGATGACTCACAATGTTCTTGGTGAATGAAATAGCGTAGAGGGTAAACACGTGCGAAGTGATAAATTTCTATGAAGGATTAAGATCAGACGGATTACATTAATCCAGCACTAGATCCGATAGTTAAGGATTAGTTCTGACAATTAGGAGGAAAATCCAAAGTTTCACAAAAGATCAAGATCAGATGGCTGAGATTAGTTTCGCTAAAACAGATCAATGGTTCGGAAAAATATTTGCGGAAATCGGAAAGGCAGAAAGCAATTAGCTGAAGTCATGACTTCCACATTCCATAGTGCGGAAAGGAGATTGCGGAAAGACAAGTCCAAAAAGTGAAAATCTCGAAATTCGGTTCTGCAACAATCAAGATCGGACGACTTATATTAGTCATGCAATAGATCCCACGGTTAAGGATTAGTTCCAACGGTTAGGTAGAAAAGTCAAAGTTATGAGAAAGTTCAAGATCATACGGTCGAGATTAGTTCCGCTAAATTATATCAATGGTTTGGAAAAAGAAGTGTGGAAAGTGGAAAGGAGGAAAAGCAATTAGCCAAAGTCGTGAAACATTGAGTTTTCGACTTCTGGATTCCGTAGTGCGGAAAGGAGTTTGCGAAAAGGAATTCTGACTTTCGCACCCTTGTCTCTTGAAGCAACCATAAAACCATAGGGGTGTTGTAGCATCCCTGTTTGTAGTTGGAGGAAAAACCTAGGGTGTGTTTACGTCCTTTTTGTAGTAGCAGATAAACAATTTTGTAAATTAATCTTATTAATGAGTTTGTGTTAGTGGTTTTCCCTTTGAGGTTTCCATGATAAAATCTATGTCTTGATTGTTTATTTTTGTGTATTTTAATAAAAAGGGACAATACTGATTCACTCCCCCCCTCTTAGTATTGTGGGATAAACCAACAATTGGTATCAGAGCAGGTTCCTTCACAACAGCTTAACCACTGGAAGCAATATCCCATCAAAAAATCACAATGGATCAACAAGAAGGATTGGACACTAACAAACCTCCACTATTTACCAAATAAAATTATGCTTATTGGAGTGTAAGAATGAGGTGTCATCTGATATCCCTGGGATGGAAGGTTTGGGAAGCAACAAAAAAAGATCTTAAAATAGGAAATAACTGTCGAATAAAATAATGGGGGAGAATTTACAAACGAATAACTATTGAATAAAATAGTTGTCATTGATGTCAAAACTATTAATGAAATTCAAATATATGATGGTAGGCGGAAACCAGTAGAATAACAAAGGAATATTAACCCTGTTGCAGGTTGCAGGTTGAATGACAAACGGTTAACCCTGTAGCAAGTTGAATGGATGAGATCAATCATCCAAGTAAATCGACGAATCACAATGTTCTTGCTGAATGAACTAGCGTAGAGGTTAGACACATGCGAAGTGATAAAGTTCCACGAAGGATTAAGATGATTTGACTTATATTAATCCTGTACTACATCCAATAGTTAAGGATTAGTTCCGACAGTTAGGTGAAAAATCCAAAGTTCCGCAAAAGATCAAGATCAGACGACTGAGATTAGTTCCACTAAAAAAGATCAACGTTTCAGAAAAATAATTGGGAAAATGAAAAGGCAAAAAGCAATTAGCCGAATTCGTGAATTCCGCATTTCACAGAGCGAAAAGGAGTTTGTGGAAAGAAGGGTCCAAAAATCAGAAATCCCGGAAGTCGGTTCTGCAACAATCAAGATCGGATGCGTTATATTAGTCCCACACTAGATCCAATGGTTAAGGATTAATTTTGACGGTTAGGAAGAAAATCCAAAGTTTCGCAAAAGATTAATATCGCATGGCTGAGATTAGTTCCACTAAAACAGATCAACGATTCAGAAAAAGAAGTGCAGAAAACGAAAAGGAGAAAAAGCATATAGTCGAAGTCGTGAAACATTGAGTTTCCAACTTTTGCATTCCGCAGTGCAGAAAGGAGTTTGCAGAAAGGCAAGTCCAGAAAGCAGAAGGCAGAAAGTCAAGATACAATTTGAGGAAATGTTACATTTCTGCATCCCACAATATGGAGATCGACGCTTATGGAGAAGCTCGATGAAGATCAATGATGGGGAATTGTTGAAATAGAAAATTGGTGCGAAGATACGATTTCAAAAGGGAAATCTGTGGAGTAGATCAACGGTCTGGAGAGATTTAGACATAAGATCAACTGTATGTATTATATCTGGATAAGAAGATTATGGAAGCACTAGAAAATGATAAATAGGGCTGCGGAAATGAATTCTGAGTTATGGGAAGAACAAAATAGTGCCTTTGCTGAAACTTAACGATGAAATGATGCGACGGTTGAACAGGTAGATGATGAATAGTTGTGTCTGTAAGTAAATATTCATGATCCAAAATGAAAGAGCGCATCTATGGAGAGATGCATTAATCAGAAATAGATAAAGGGTATTTATTGAATAAATGTGTAAATAATTATTACTCTGTTAGGAAGCTTGACATAGTCCAAAGTGTATAGTTTACAACTATTCCAAAAGACTGAGAAAATCAGTACAGGGTGGCAAGGTGGTGCTAGGGAAAGCCAGAGGTCTGTAGGTGGTAGAAGCCTCCTTCCAGTCGTAGTTGCAGAATAGGGTGTCATAACATCCTTGTCTGTTGAAGCAGGCAGAAAACCATAGGGGTGTTGTAGCATCCATGTCTATAATTGCAGGAAAAACCTAGGGTGTGTTTACATCCTTTCTGTAGTAGAAGATAAACAATTTTGTAAATTCATCTTATTAATGATTTTGTGTTGGTGGTTTCCCTTTGAGTTTTCCACGATAAAATATGTGTCTTGATTGTTTATTTTTGTATTTTTTAAGAAAAAGGGACAATATTGATTCAGCCTCTGCTCTTCGTATTGTGGGATAAACCAACAATTGGTATCAGAGTAGGTTCCTTCACAATAGATTAACCACTAGAAGGAAGATCCCATCCAAAAATCACAATGGATCAACAAGAAGGATTGACCACTAACAAGCCTCCACTATTTATCGGAGAAAATTATGCTTACTGGAGTGTAAGAATGAGGTGTCATCTGATGTCCCTGGGATGGAAGGTTTGGGAAGAAACTGAAAATGAGCTTAAAATAGGAAACCAATATGCTACAGACATAGTTGAACTAGGTGAATATGAAGGTAATTCTAAATCCCTAAACACAATCTTAATTGGTTTATCAAACTTGATATTTACTAAAGTTATGCAATGCACATCTGCCGAACAGGCTTGGGACAAGTTGAAAATTATCTATGAAGGAGAATATAAGGTCAAAGAATCCAAAATTCAAACATAGAAAGTTCAGTTTGAAACTATTAAAATGAAATAAGAAGATAATATTGGCGAATACCTTCTTCGTGTAGATGAAGTTGTTAATGGGATCAGAGGGCTTGGAGGAAAATTAAAAGAAAAGGAGGCGGTAAGAAAGGTACTAAGAACATTACCAATGAGATATGACCCAAAGGTATCCACCTTAGAAGAACAAGATGATCTTAAAAAGGTAACAATGGATGAGTTACATGGAATTCTCATTGTGTATGAGATGAGAACAGGACAAAATGGATCTTCAAGAAAATAAGCAGCTTTTAAATCCTCCTTAAAAAATCAATCAAAAAACCTAAATGATGAGGAATCTCTTTTCATTAATAAACTTGAGAGAGGGATACAAGGGGAAGTTACCTTTAAAGTGTTTTAATTATGGAAGGATTGGACATTTTGCCTCTAAATGCACCTACACTAAACAAGATAAGAATGAAGAAAAGGAAACATCGAAGTTCAAAAAGGGTAAACCAGGAAATAAGAAAAAACCCTATGGGAGAAAGAGAATTATTTACACGATGGAAGACAGTGAAAATTTAGATGGAAGTGAAGTTGAAGAAACTGAAGTTTTATTTATGGGCCTAGATACTCAAGCCTCAAATAGTGACTCGAATGTAGAAGGAGAAGTAGACCTAAGAGTTGAACTTGTTAGTGCCCTTGAAGAACTTGAGAAATGTAGGAAAAAGAACAGAAAGTCAAATCTTATTATTAGTCAGTTGGAAGCTCAACTTCTAGATGCCAAAAAGGTTGAGGAGGACCTAAGCCTACAACTCAAAAGATGAATACAAGAGTCTGAAAATATTGCAGAAGAAATCATGCAATTCAAGAGAAAGCTTGATGAAGTATCTATCAAATAAATGTTTGAGAATAGATCAAGGATTCTAGATGACATTATGAGTAGCCAGAGACCATCAAGTGATAGGTATGGTTTGGGGTTCATTAAAAAGAAGAAGCTAGAGAGTTTTCCTGTCACCAATCAAGAAGGAAGTAAGAAAAGCTATGCTGAAGTACTAAAGACTCCAGCTAAAAAGGAAGGAAGCAAGAAAGTAGGATTAATTTCTCAAGATAAAACTAGAAATAATATAGCACCCAAGAGACCAAATAGATATCTACAGATATTTTTATGTCACTTCTATTCTTTTAATAATTTTGGTCATAAAGCCTTAAATTGTAGAACTGAAAGACAGGTTTATGGATACAAGAATAAGCCATCAAGAAATAAGTCAAAGAGAAATAAGAATATTTTTAGAATACTCCAAAAACATGACATAAAATGTTATAAGTGTAATAACCATGGACATATGGAAAGATATTGTAAAATAAAGACTCCTATAAGGAATATTGTTGTAATCAAATCTCAGAACACCAAACAAAAGAAGTGCTGGACAGAAAAGGAAGAAAAGGAAAGTTCCATGATTGCTTTATGTGCAATTGAAAGCCAAAAGTTATGGAACTTGGACAATGGTTGTTGAAAACATATGACCGATGACCCAATCAAATTCATAACACTAAAAGATAATAAGGGAAACGTCACTTTTGGAGACAGTCTGCCCTCCAAAATAATCAGCAAAGGAACAACTGTTGTCATCAACAAGATTAATGAAGAAAATGTTTTGCTAGTTGATCTTCTTAGTGTAAGTACAACATGTGACCAAGGACATATTTGTATCTTTGACTCATAAAAATGTGAAATCAAGAATAAGGAATCAAGAAAGGTCATTGGCATTGCTATGAGAAATACAAACAATGTACAAAATTTTGGAAAATGAAGACCAATGTTAGTTAAGTATGGTAGATGAAAGTTGGTTATGGAACATAAAGTTGGCATGTTTAGGTTTTGAAAATCTTTCCAAAATAAGCACGAAGGAAGCTGTAAGAGATCTACCTAAAATTGTAGTTCCTCTAAACTCTGTGTGTAAGCATTGTCAACATGGGAAGCAAACCAGAGCCAATTTTAAAATAAAAGAACATATGACCTCACACCCTCTGGAAATAATACACACAGACCTTTGTGGACTAACAAGAACTAAAATCCTACAAGGAGATTTCTATTTCATGTTTCTTATTGATTATTACACAAGGATGACTTGGGTGGCATTCCTCAAAGAAAAATCAGAAGCCTTTGAAAAATTTAAAATCTTAAGGGAAATGGATAAAAATGAATCAGGTATGAAAATCAAGTGTCTTATATTAGATAATGGGGGAGAATTTACAAAGGAATAACTGTTGAATAAAATAGTTTTCATTGGTGTCAAAATTGTTAATGAAATTCAAATATATGATGGTAGGATGAAACCAGTAGAATAACAAAGGAATAACCCTGTTGTAGGTTGCAGGTTGAATGACAAACAAATAACCCTATAGCAAGTTGAACAACTGAGATCGATCATCCATGTAAATCAATGAATCACAATGTTCTTGCTGAATGAACTAGTGCAGAGGTTAAACACGTGCGAAGTGATAAAGTTCCACGAAGGATTAATATCGGATGTCTTATATTAATCCCACACTAGATCCTACAGTTAGGAAGAATAGCCAAAGTTTCACAAAATATCAAGATCAGACGAATAAGATTAGTTCCTCTAAAATAGATCAATGGTTCGGAAAAATAATTACTAAAATCTGTAAGGCAGAAATAAATTTGCCAAAGTCATGACTTCCGCATTCCACAGTGCAGAAAGGAGCTTGCAGAAAGACAAGTCTGGAAAGCAGAAATCTTGGAAGCCAGTTCTGCAACAATCAATATCGGACGATTTATATTAGTCCCACACTAGATCCGACGGTTAAGATTAGGTCCAACGGTTAGGAAGAAAATCAAAAGTTCCACAAAAGATAAATATTAGATGATTGAGATTAGTTCCACTAAAACAGATCAACGGTTCGGAAAAATAAGTCCAGAAAGTGGAAAGGTAGAAAAGCAATTAGCTGAAGTCGTGAAACATTGAGTTTCCAAATTCCACATTCCACAGTGCAGAAAGGAGTTTGCGGAAAGGCAAGTCCGGAAAGCGGAAGGTGAAAATTCGAGATACGATTTGAGGATATGTTACATTTCCGCATCTCGCATCCTGCATCCCGCAATATAGAGATTGACGCTCATGGAGAAGCCCGATGAAGATCAACGGTGGGGAATCATTGAAACAGAAACTTGATGCAGAAATATGATTTCAAAAGGGAAATCTATAAAGTAGATCAATGGTCCAGAGAGATTTAGACATAAGATCAATTGTCAGGATTGTATCTAGAGAAGCATATTATGGAAACACAAGAAAACATTAAACAGGGATGCAAAAATGAATTCTGAGATGTGGAAAGAATGAAACGGTGCCTTTGCTAAAAATTAACGATTGTTGGGACACAGAAATGTCCATTTTTCATCCACTTTATCTTCCTCTATTCATCACATTTCATTGTCCCATTAACCTTTTATCATACCATTTCCATACATATATGTGGGTTTCACCTTATTATTTCCACTTTATTTATTTTTAGTATTATAAGTGAATTTATGATTAAATATTAGAAAATTAACATGTTTTTCACTAATATCTCAAAGTATGGATGGGCTTTGTAATGTGTAGGAATATGTCAAGGATTAATTCAAAGAAAATAATTCACGTATATCTCCTCCATCATTTCAAGGAGATAGTTATGCAAAGAATATTCTAAGGAGAAGATCATGGAGATTTGGTTGAGAGACATGTGGAGAATTTGTGAAAGATATGTGGAGGATTTGAAGGGATCATATCTTGTAATAATAGGAAAGTAGTTGAGTGGTTGAGTGAATAGTGGATCTCTCATTATGAGATGGTTATTTCCTTCATGTATAAAAGAGAGTGCTCTCTCTTCATTTCATAATAATTATTAAATGGGATATTATCTTAGAATATTTTAGATCTTAGATTATCTTAGAGAATAGTAGATTGTAGAAGTTAGTCTTGACTTTGTAATATGGAGAAGGGAATTCTTAGCTTTTGTTCATAATCTTGGTTTGATGCTTTCATGATTTATGATTGATTCTTGTGATGTAATTTAAGATTGATTTATTGTTAATGTGAGCTCACATGTGTTTTATTCTTGCTCTTCATATGTTGTCTTTCTTTTATGTAATTTACTTTCAGCCATGTGTTTCATCTTCCAACATTAGATTAGCAATTGCTTGTTTCAGTTTAAGGGGGATTAGATTAGATTAGTCTTAGTTTCACGGGGGGTTAGATTAGATTAATTTCACTTCAGTCTTGCATATACTTTGCAAGTGCTTCGTAAGCCTACGAACCTCGGATTGACAAATTAAATGGCTGGGAAATTACTACAACGGAATTAAAACGACATTAATTCGGCCCAACAACGATGAAATGATGCAGCGGTTGAACGAGTAGATGATGAATAGTTGTGTCTGTAAGTAAATAGTCATGATCTAAAATGAAAGAGCACAACTATGGAGAGATGCGTTAATAAGAAATATGTAAAGGTTATTTATTGACTAAATGTGTAGAGAATTAGTGTCTATGTTAGGAAGCTTGACAAATTCCAAAGTGGATAGTTTACAACTGTTCCAAAAGACTGAGAAAATCAGTACAGGGTGGTAGGGTGGTGCTAGGGCAGGCCATAGGTTTATACGGGGTCGAAGCCTCCTTCTAGTCGTAGTTGGAGAACATGGTGTCATAGCATCCTTGTCTCTTTAAGCAGAAAGAAAACCATAGGGGAGTTGTAGAATCCCATCTGTAGTTGTAGGAAAAACCAAAGGTGTCTTTACATCCTTTCTGTAGTAGCAGATAAACAATTTTGTAAATTCATCTTATTAATGAGTTTGTGTTGGTGGTTTTCCCTTTGAGGTTTCCATGATAAAATTTGTGTCTTGATTGTTGAAATTTGTGTATTTTAAGAAAAAGGGACAATACTGATTCACCCCCCCTCTCAGTATAGTGGGATAAACCAACAATTGGTATCAGAGCAGATTCCTTCACAACAGCTTAACCACTAGAAGGAAGATTTCATCCAAAAATTACAATCGATCAACAAGAAGGATTGGCCACTAACAAAGCTCCACTATTTATCGAAGAAAATTACGCTTACTCGAGTGTAAGAATGAGGTGTCATCTGATGTCCCTGGGATGGAAGGTTTGGGCACCAATAGAAAATGAGCTTAAAATAGGAAACCAATACTCGATAGACACAATTGAACTAGGTGAATATGAAGGTAATTCCAAATCCCTAAACACAATCTTAAGTGGTTTAAAAAACTCAATATTTACTAAATTTATGCAATGCACATCTGCCAAACACACTTGGTACAAGTTGAAAATTTTCTATGAAGGAGAATTTAAGGTTAAAGAATCCAAAGTTCAAACATATAAAGGTCAATTTGAAGGTCTTAAAATGAAAGAAGAAGAGAATATTGGTCAATACCTTCTTCATGTAGATGAATTTGTTAATGCGATCAGAGGGCTTGGAGGAAAATTAAAAGAAAAGGAAGTGGTAACCAAGGTACTAAGAACTTAACCAATGAGATATGACCCAAAGGTATCCACCTTAGAAGAACGAGATGATATTAAAAAGGTAACAATGGATGAGTTACATGGAATTCTCACTACGTATGAGATGAGAACAGGACAAAATGGATCTTCAAGAAAAGAAGCAGCTTTTAAATCCCCCTTAAAAAATCAATCATAAAACCCAAATGATGAGGAAGCTCTTTTTATTAATAAACTTGAGAGAGGGACTGTAAAATACAAGGGGAAGTTGTGGAAGTAATGGACATTTTGCCTCTAAATGTACCTACACTAAACAAGATGAGAATGAAGAAAATGAAACCTCGAAGTTCATAAAGGGAAAAACTAGGAAACACGAAAAAACCCTATGGGAGAAAGAAAATTATTTACATGATGGAAGATAATGAAGATTCAGATGGAAGTGAAATTCAAGAAACTGAAGTTTTATTTATGGGCCCAGATACTCAAGCCTCAAATAGTGACTCAGATGTAGAAGGATAAGTAGACCTAAGAGCTGAACTTGTTAGCGCCCTTAAAGAACTTGACAAATGTAGGAAAAATAACAGATAGTCAAATATTATCATCAGTTAGTTGGAAGCTCAACTTCTAGATGCCAAAAATGTTGAGGAGGACCTAAACCTACACCTCAAAAGAAGAATACAGGAGTCTGAAAAGATTGCAGAAGAAATCATGCAATTTAAGAGAAATATTGATGAAGGATCTGTCAAATCAAGGTTTGAGAATACATCAAGGATTCTAAATGACATTTTGGGTAGCCAAATACCATCTAGTGATAGGTTTGGTTTGGGGTTCGTTAAATAGAAGAAGCCAGAGATTTTTCCTATTTCCAATCAAGAAGGAAGTAAGAAAAGCTATGTTGAAGTACTAAAGACTCCATCTAAAAAGGAAGGAAGCAATAAAGCATGATTAATTTCTCAAGATAAAATTAGAAATAATATAGCACCCAAGAGACCAAATAGATATCTACAGATGTTTTTAGGTCACTGCTATTCTTGTAATAATTTTGGTCATAAAGCCTTAAATTGTAGAATTGAAAGAAAGGTTTATGAATACAAGAATAAGTCATCAAGAAATAAGCCGAAGGGAAATAAGAATTTTTTTTACACTACTCCAAAAATATGACATAGAATGTTATAAGTGTAATAACCATGGACATATGGCAAGAGATTGTAAACTGAAGACTCCTACAAGGAATACTGTTGCAATCAAATCCTTGAACACCAAACAAAAGAAGTGCAGGAGAGAAATGGAAGAAAAGGAAAGTTCCATGATTGCTTTATGTGCAACCGAAATCCAAAACTTGTGGTGCTTGGATAATGGTTGTTCAAAAATTATGACCGGTGACCCAATAAAATTCATAACACTAAAAGATAATAAGGGAAAATTCACTTTTGGAGACAGTCTTTCCTCCAAAATAATCGGCAAAGGAACAACTATTGTCAATGGCAAGATCAAAGAAGAAAATGTTTTGCTAGTTGAAAACCTCAAGCCTAATCTTCTTAGTGTAAGTCAAACATGATACCAAGGACACATTTGTATCTTTGACTCAGAAAAATGTGAAATCAAGAATAAGGAATCAGGAAAGGTCGTTCGAATTGCTATCAGAAATACAAACAATGTATACATCTTGGAAAATGAAAACCAATGTTATTTAAGTATGGTATATTAATGTTGGTTATGGAACAAAAGTTTGGGACATTTAGGTTTTGACAATATTTTCAAAATAAGAATGGAGGAAGCTCTAAGAGATCTACCTAAAATTGCAGTTCCTCTAAACTTTGTGTGTAAACATTGTCAACATGGGAAGCAAACTAGAGCCGTTTTAAAATAAAAGAACATATGACCTCACACCCTCTGGAAGTAATACACATAGGCCTTTATGGAACAACCAGAACTTAAATCCTGCAAGGAGATCACTATTTCATGTTGCTCATTGATGATTACACAAGGATGGCCTGGGTGGCATTCCTCTAAGAAAAATCAGAAGCCTTTGAAAAATTTAAAATCTTCAAGGCAATGGATGAAAATGAGTCAGGTATGAAAATCAAGTGTCTTAGATTAGATAATGGTGGAGAATTTACAAAGCAACAACTGTTGAATAAAACAGTTGTCATTGATGTCAAAATTGTTAATGAAAGTCAAAGATATGATGGTAGGATGGAGCCAATAGAATAACAAAGGAATAACCCTGTTGCAGGTTGCAGGCTGAATGACAAATGAATAACCCTGTAGCAAGTTGAACGACTGAGATCGACCAGCGAAGTAAATCAATGGCTCACAATGTTCTTGCTGAATGAACTAGAGCAGAGGTTAAACACGTGTGAAGTGATAAAGTTCCACGAAGGATTAAGATCAGATGACTTATATTAATCGCGCACTAGATCCGACAGTTAAGGATTAGTTTCGATAGTTAGGAGGAAAAGGCAAAGTTCCACAAAAGATCAATATAGGACGACTGATATTAGTTTCTCTAAAACAGATCAATGGTTTAGAAAAATAATTACGGAAAGCGAAAAGTCAGAAAGCAATTAGCCAAATTCATGACTTTTGCATTCTGCAGTGCGAAAAGGAGCTTGAGGAAACACAAGTTTAGAAAGAAGAAATCCCTAAAGCCGGTTTTGCAACAATCAAGATCAGACGACTTATATTAGTCATGCACTGGATCTAACGGTTAGGCAAAAAAGCCGAAGTTTCGAAAAAGATCAAGATTGGACGCCTGAGATTATTTCCCCTAAAACAGATCAATGGTTTGGAAAATGAAGTGTGGAAAGCGTAAATGCGGAAAAGAAAATAGCCAAAGTCGTGAAACATTGAGTTTTCGACTTCCGCATTCTGTAGTGCAGAAAGGAGTTTGTGGAAAGGAAAGTCTGAAAAGCAGAAGGCAGAAAGTCGAGATAGGATTTGAGGAAATGTTACATTTTCGCATCTTGCATCCCGCATCCCACAATCTGGATATCGACGCTCATGGAGAAGGCCGATGAAGATCAACGGTGGGGAATCATTGAAACAGAAACTTGGTGCATAAATACGATTTCAAAAGGGAAATATGTAGAGTAGATCAACGGTCTAGAGAAATTCAGACACAAGATCAACTGTTTGGATTGTATCTAGAGAATAATATTACAGAAGCACCAGAAAACAATAAACATGGATGCAGAAATGAATTATGAGCTGCGGGAAGAACATAATGGTGCATTTGGTGAAACTTAACGATGAAATGATGTGACGGTTGAATGGGTAGATGATGAATAGTTGTGTTTGTAAGTAAATAATCATGATCCAAAATTAAAGAGCGAAGCTATGGATAGATGCATTGATAAGAAATAGGTAAAGGGTATTTATTGAATAAATGTGTAAAGAATTAGTGTCTCTGTTAGGAAGCTTGAAAGACTCCAAAGGGGATAGTTTACAACTGTTCCAAAAGTCTGATAAAATTAGTATAGGGTGGCAAGGTGGTGCTAGGGTAGGCCACAGGTCTGCAGGGGGTCGAAGCATCCTTCCAGTCGTAGTTCGAGAAAAGGGTGTCATAGTATCCTTGTCTGTTGAAGCAGGAACAAAGCAATAGGGGTGTTGTGTCATCCCTGTCTGTAGTTGTAGGAAAAACCTAGGGTGTGTTTACATCCTTTCTATAGTATCATATAAACAATTTTGTAAATTCATCTTATTAATGAGTTAGTGTTGGTGGTTTTCCCTTTGAGGTTTCCACAATAAAACATGTGTCTTTATTGTTGATTTTTGTGTATTTTAAGAAAAATGGACAATATTGATTCACCCCTGCTCTAAGTATTGTGGGATAAACCAACAATTGGTATCAGAGAAGGTTCCTTCACAACAACTTAACCAGTGGAAGGAAGATCCCATCCAAAAATCATAATGGATCAACAAGAAGGATTGGCCACTAACAAAACTCCACTATTTACCAGAGACAATTATCCTTACTAGAGTGTAAGAATGAGGTGTCATCTAATGTCCCTGGGATGGAAGGTTTGGGAAGCAACAAAAAAGGAGCTTAAAATAGGAAACCAATACCCTACAGACATAGTTGAACTAGGTGAATATGAAGGTAATGCCAAAGCCCTAAACACAATCTTAAGTGGTTTAACAAACTCGGTATTTACTAAAATTATACAATGCACATCTTCCAAACAAACTTGGGAAAAAATTAAAAGTATCTATGAAGGAGAATCTAAGGTCAAAGAATCCAAACTTCAAACATATAAAGGTAAATTTGAAAGTCTTAAAATGAAAGAAGAAGAGAATATTGGTGAATACCTTCTTCGTGTAGATGAATTTGTTAATGCAATCAGAGGGCTTGGAGGAAAATTAAAAGAAAAGGAAGAGGTAACCAAGGTACTGAGAACATTACCAATGAGATATGACCCAAAGTTATCCACCTTAGAAAAATGAGATGATCTTAAAAAGGTAACAATGGATGAGTTACATGGAATTCTCACTGTGTATGAGATGAGAACATGACAAAATGGATCTTCAAGAAAAGAAGCAGGTTTTAAAGCCTCCTTAAAAAATCAATTAGAAAACTGAAATGATGAGGAAGATCTTTTCATTAATAAACTTGAGAGAGGGAATGGAAAATACAAGGGGAAGTTACCTTTAAAGTGTTTTAATTGTGGAAGGATTGGACATTTTTCCTGTAAATGCACCTACACTAAACAAGATGAGAATGAAGAAAAGGAAACTTTGAAGTTCAAAAAGGGTAAACCAAGAAACAAGAAAAAACCCTATGGGATAAATAAAATTATTTACACCATGGAAGACAGTGAAGATTTAGATGGAAGTGAAGTTGAAGAAATTGAAGTTTTATTTATGGGCCTAGATACTGAATCCTCAAATAGTGACTCAGATGTAGAAGGAGAAGTATACGTAAGAGATGAACATGTTAGTTCCCTTGAAGAACTTGAGAAATGTAGGAAAAAGAACAGACAATCAAATCTTATCATTAGTCAGTTGGAAGCTCAAATTATAGATGCCAAAAAGGTTGAGGAGGACCTAAACCTATAGCTCAAAAGAAGAATACATGAGTCTGAAAAGCTTGCAGAAGAAATCATGCAATTCAAGAGAAATATTGATGAAGGTTATATCAAATAAAAGTTTGAGAATAGATCAAGGATTCTAGCTAACATTCTAAGTAGCCAAGTACCATCAAGTGATAGGTCTGGTTTGGAGTTCATTAAAAACAAGATGTAAGAGAGTTTTCCTGTCACCAATCAAGAAGGAAGTGTTAGGATTATTAATCCTCCCTTTTCCAATTTGGGCATATGTCTAAATCAGGAGTCATGTCTAAATAGGGAGTCCTTCCAGTCTATTTTCAGTCACTAGAACCATTGGGTCCACTTAGCCTAATTGGGGCACATGTTCCAATTACTAAAGTGTGGGGAACACTAATTGAGGCCCACTGGCACTGATTACACTTGCATGCATTAGTTTAGGAGCCTCTTAGATCAATCCCTACAAATTAGGATCCACTGGGAGTGCTGATACCAAACAAGGTCAGTTGAGTTGAGTTGGTGACTAGTCAAGCTCAGTTAAATGATGTTCTAGTCCTCTAGATTCAGTTAGCGTTAGGTTTGCATGGCTGCATGCAAGAGAGGTGCATTTCTCACCTACCTCAACTAGTTAGGCTTAGTTAACATTGAATTAGACACTTGAGTTGTGATTTAGAACTCCGATGAACTTCGATAATGATTTAGACAAGTTCAGTTAACCATTCAGTCCTCCGATAATGATTTAGACAAGGTCAGTTAACTATTCAGTCAAGTAGAGTCTAATCAATTCGAATTTCCTCACATGGATTCGAATTGCATGTGGCTATTTAGCCATTGTACTTCATTGTAATTATTATCTAATTACTTTTGATTAATGAAAGTATTCATAGTTGCAAGCCATTTTTGCACTGTTTCATTCTTTAATTACTGAGTAAATAGTGTGATATATTTTTGTGAGTTGTGTGTTGATCCATATATCTATGTGCTCAATTTAATATGGTATCAGAGCCTAGGCAGGACAAGGAAATTCTCCTACTATAGATCCATACTTGTATCAAATTTTTTGAGCAAAATTGCTCCTGCTAGTACTGCACCAAAAGCAGAGAATTTACCACTTAATATCCCAAGTTAAGGAATTGTTGATCAAGCTTGCTTGATCAACTATGATGGGTGTGAAGGAAATTCCAAAAGTGCAGAATGTCAACCTTATTTTCTCCATTTGATTGTGTGATTTAAAGTTTTATCATTCCTCTTCACTGCATTCACTACAAGAAGCTCAGTCTCCTTCACAGCATTCGCTACAACAACTCAATCTTCTCCACTACATTCTAATGGCCGTTCCAATGGAGCTCCTCACTCCTTTAATATATCACCAGTGGAAGGAGGACATGGAGATGCAACTACACTCCAAAATACTCGTCATACTCACAATGGAGGCAGGGAAAGAGCCAATTCATTATGTTGACAAAGAAAAGTATTGGAATAGGCTTGATGAAGCCTATGGATGCTTGTGCCTCTCAATCTATTGATATCTTCTCTTTCACATCAATGGATTGAAGAATCCCAAGGAGGTTTTGGATAAGATTTCCTCCTTATTTGATAAGCAGGATGATCTGAGGGTCTATTAGCTGGAGAATGAGCTAATTTCCTTTCATCGAGCCAATTTTGAAACACTCAATGACTTCTTCACAAAATTCAAGAATCTAGTGTTCTAATTGAAGCTACACAAGGTTGAGAAGGAGGATGATCAACTAATCCTTGCCATTCTCTCCAATCTTGGTGCATACTATTCAATCTTTGTATCTACATTTCATTCTGTGAAGCTCTCTAATCCAAACTAGAAGATGCCTACTCTTAACTATTTCATTGAATCTCTCACTCAAGAGCATGACAAGTTGATCCAAATGGGGGTCATTCGGTCTTCTAGAGATAAAGAACTTGTTGCAGGAGGACCTAAGGTAGCAAATGACAAAGGGAAGCAAAAGGATGAGTCTACTGTAGAGAAAGAGCAGTCAAAAGAGCCTTCAAGTTCGAAGAGAAGCAAGAAGAATGGAAAAGGAAAGACACTATGTTCTTACTGTGGAAGGGGTTTTCATGCAGAAAGCACTTGTATGAGAAGAAAAATAGATGAGATGGCTCTTCTTCTAAAGAAGCATAACATTACTGTACCTGCTAACATAAGGAAGGCTGGCCATAAGGAATAAAGTGAAGAATATGAAGAGACATGCCATACACTGAAGGTTAGCTACTCTACATCACATGCCTTCCTCATTGATTCTGGAGCTTCAAATCATATGGTTGCATCTAGAGAATCATTCTCTTCCTTACAGTATTTTGATGGTACTAGTATTCAGATGAGAAATAACAGTAAATTTCAAGCCAAAGGGAAGGGCTCTATCAAGCTTGAGCATGGAAAGTTCAAAGATGTGCATTATGTTCCTTCCCTAGATGCAAACCTATTATATGTATACCATATGACTCATACTGGCTCTCCAAAGCGAGTCATATTTGGTCCTAACTTAGTGGAGATCACATATTTATCTAATGGGAACATCATAGCGAAGGGTGCTACAAATCATGCCTCTAAGGCATATGAGTTCTCACACTTCATGCCATTTTCAGAACCAGTGCACTCTCAGCGACCACTTTCTAGGGAAGGTAAAAAAATTTCCTCTACATCTTTTGTAGTTTCCACTAGTATTGCAGATCCAGCTGTATCATTTAAGAGATTGAGATTTAGGGTGATTCAGATCCAGATCCAGTCCCTCCTTCCAAACTGGAAGCTAGGAAGATGACTAGAAAATCAATCTGACACTCAGAAGGGAAATAACCTTGCACTATGTCATGCCATCTTACCTCCTTTAGAGAGATGCAATAGAATCCATGTAAGATGCTACATAGCAAGGGATTAGTATAACTACATTCAGAATATTAGAGTTGATCATACACCTCTTCATCCAGCAAGAGACAAAGGTTACATTCCTCCTTCCTTCCATCATCATTTTGGGAGAAGATGGAGAAGTATACATGCAAGGCCCCAGGATACCTGTGCACATAAAGTCATGCATGTTTCTTCACTACATCACAGAGTTTGAAACAACACATTTTCAAGTTTTTCAAACTTAAATCATGATTATACATGCTTAGTTAGGGGGTGGGATTTTTCCCATGTGGTTTTTTCCCCGCTCCTTGTATTTAGAAATTAATTTACTTTACTTGATGTAATGGGTGACCTATGGTCTTAGTTACTAGGGCCGACAAATTTTCCAAGTTAGCATTCAGTGGGGGTGTTAGGATTATTAGTCCTCCCTTGTCCAATTTGGTCATATGTCTAAATCAGGAGTCATGTCTAATTCGGGAGTCCTTCTAGTCTATTTTTAGTCACTAGAACCATTGGGTCCACTTGGCCTAATTGGGGAACATGTTCCAGTTACTAAAGTGTGGGGAACACTAAATGAGGCTTGCTGCCATTGATTGCACATGCATGCATCAGTTTAGCAACTTCCTAGATCAATACCTACAAATTAGGAGCCACTGGGAGTGTTGATACCGACCAAGGTCAGTTGAGTTGAGTTGGTGACTAGTCAAACTCAGGTAGGAGTCAGTTACATTCAGTTCTAGTCCTCTACATTTAGTTAGCGCTAGGTTTGTATGGCTGTATGCAGGAGAGGCACATTTCTCAACTACCTCAGTTAGTTAGGCTTATTTAACATTGAATTAGACACTTGAGTTGTGATTTAGAACTCTGATGAACTCCGATAATGATTTAGACAAGTTCAGTTCACCATTCAGTCCTCCGATAATGATTTAGAAAAGGTCATTTAACCATTCAATCAAGTAGATTCCAATCAATTTGAATTTCCTCACATGGATTTGAATTGCATGTGTCTATTTATCCAATGTAATTCATTGTAATTAATATATAATTACTTTTGATTAATGAAAGCATTCATAGTTGCAAGCCATTTTTTCACTGTTTCATTCTTTAATTACTGAGTAATTTGTGTGATCTATTTTTGTGAGTTGTGTGTTGATCCATAGATCTATGCGCTCAATTTAATAGGAAGTAATAAAAGATATGCTAAAGTACTAAAGACTCTTGGTAAAAAGGAAGGAAGCAAGAAAGCAGGATTAATTTCTCAAGATAAAAATATAAATAATATAGAACCCAAGAGACCAAATAGATATCTACATATATTTTTAGGTCACTGCTATTCTTCTAATAATTTTGGTCATAAATCATTAAATTGCAGAATTAAAAGAAAGGTGTCTGAATACACGAATAAGTCATCAAGAAATAAGTCGAAGGGAAATGAGAATCTTTTTACACTACTCCAAAAATATGAGTTATAAGTGTAATAACCATGGACATATGGCAAGAGATTGTAAACTAAATACTCCTACAAGGAATGTTGTTGCAATTAAATATCAGAACACCAAACAAAAGAAGTGCTGGAGAGAAAAGGAAGAAAAGGAAAGTTCCATGATTGCTTTATGTGCAACCAAAAGCCAAAACTTATGGCACTTGAATAGTGGTTTTTCAAAACATATGACTAACGACCCAAGAAAATTCATAACACTAAAATATAATAAGGGAAAATTCACTTTTGGAGACAATCTATCCTCCAAAATAATTGGCAAAGGAACAACTGTTGTCAACAACAAGATCAAAGAAGAAAATGTTTTTCTAGTTGAAAACCTCAAGCCTAATCTTCTCAGTGTAATTCAAACATGCAACCAAGGACATATTTAAATCTTTGACTCAAAAAAATGTGAAATCAAGAATAAGGAATCAGGAAAGGTCATTGGCATTTCTATGAGAAATACAAACAATTTATACATATTGGAAAATGAAAACCAATATTACTTAAGTATGGTAGATGAAAGTTGGTTATGGAATAGAAGGTTGGGACATTTAGGTTTTGACAATATTTCCAAAATAAGCATGAAGGAAGATGTAAGAGATCTACCTAAAATTGTAGTTCCTCTAAACTCTGTGTGTAAACATTGTCAACATGGGAAGCAAACCAGAGCTATTTTTAAAATAAAAGAACATATCACCTAGCACCCTCTGGAAATAATACACACAGACCTTTGTGGACCAACTAGAACTAAAATCCTACAAGGATATCATTATTTCATGTTGCTCATTGATGATTCCACAAGGATGACCTGGGTGGCATTCCTCAAAGAAAAATCAGAAGCCTTTGATAAATTTAAAATCTTCAAGGCAATGGCTGAAAATGAGTTAGGTATGAAAATCAAGTGTCTTAGATCAGATAATGGGGGAGAATTTACAAAGGAATAAATGTTGAATAAAACAGTTGTCATTGATGTCAAAATTGTTAACAAAATTCAAAGATATGATGGTAGGCTGAAACCAACAGAATAACAAAGGAATAACCTTGTTGCAGGTTGCAGGTTGAATGAAAAATGAATAACCCTGTAGCAAGTTGAACGACTGAGATCGATCATCCAAGTAAATTGATGACTCATAATGTTCTTTCTGAATGAACTAGCCCATAGGTTAAACACATGCAAAGTGATAAAGTTCCACGAAGGATTAAGATCAGATGGCTTATATTAGTCCCACACTATATCCGACAGTTAAGGATTAATTCCGACAGTTAGGCGAAAAAGACAAAGTTACGCAAAAGATAAAGATCAGATGACTAAGATTAGTTCTACTAAAATAGATCAAAAGTTCAGAAAAATAATTACAGAAAGCAGAAAGGAGAAAAGAAATTAGCTGAAGTCGTGACTTCCACATTCCCTAGTGTGGAAAGGAGCTTGCAGAAAGACAAGTTCGGAAAGAGGAAATCCTGGAATTCGGTTCCACAACAATCAAGATCGGATGGATTATATTAGTCCCACACTAGATCCGACAATTAAGCATTAGTTTTGACAGTTAGGCAGAAAATCCAAATTTTTGCAAAATATCAAGATCAGACGAATGATATAAGTTCCGCTAAAACAAATCAACAGTTTGGAAAAAGAGGTGCAAAAAGCGGAAAGGTGGAAAAACAATTAGCTGAAGTTGTGAAACACTGGGTTTTCAACTTCCGCATTTCGTAGTGCAGAAAGGAGTTTGCGAAAAGGTAAGTGCGGAAAGTGGAAGGCAGAATGTCGAGATATGATTTGAGGAAATGTTACATTTCTGCATCTCACATCCCGCATCCCACAATATGGAGATCGCCACTCATGGAGAAGCCCAATGAATATCAATGGTGGGGAATCGTTGAAACAAAAAATTGGTGTGGAAATATGATTTCAAAAGGGAAATTTGTAGAGTAGATCAATGGTCCAGAGAGATTCAGACATAAGATCAACTGTCCAGATTGTATCTGGAGAAGAAGATTACAGAAGCACTAGAAAACGATAAACGGGGCTGTGGAAATGAATTATGATCTATGGGAAGAATGAAACGATGCCTTTGGTGAAACTTAACGATGAAATGATGCGATGGTTGAATGGGTAGATGATGAATAGTTGTGTCTGTAAGTAAAAAATCACAATCTAAAATGAAAGAGAGCAGCTATGGAGGGATGCGTTGATAATAAATAGGTAAAGGGTATTTATTGAAAAAATGTGTAAAGAATTAGTGTCTCTGTTGGGAAGCTTGAAATATTCCAAAGTGGATAGTTTACAATTGTTCCAAAAGAATGAGAAAATCAGTACAGGGTGGCAGGGCGGTGCTAGGGCAAGCCATAGGTATGTAGGGGGTTGAAGCCTCCTTCTAGTCGTAGTTGGAGAACAGGGTGTCGTAGCATCCTTATCTATTGAAGCAGGAAGAAAACCATAGGGGTGTTGTAGTATCCATGTCTGTAGTTGCAGGAAAAACCTAGGGTGTGTTTACATCCTTTCTGTAGTAGTAGCTAAACAATTTTGTATATTTATCTTATTAATTAGTTTGTGTTGGTGGTTTTCCCCTTGAGGTTTCCACGATAAAATATGTGCCTTGATTATTGATTTTTGTGTATTTTAAGAAAAAGGGACAATACTGATTCACCCCCCCCCCCTCTTAGTATTGTGGTATAAACCAAAAATTGGTATCAGAGCAGGTTCCTTCACAACAACTTAACCACTGGAAGGAAGATCCCATCCAAAAATCACAATGGATCAACAAGAAGGATTGGCCACTAACAAACCTCCACTATTTAGTAGAGAAAATTATACTTATTGGAGTGTAAGAATGAGGTGTCATCTGATGTCCCTGGGATGCAAGGTTTTGGAAGCAATAGAAAAGGAGCTTAAAATAAAAAACCAATACCCTACAGACATAGTTGAAATAGGTGAATTGAAGGTAATGCTAAAGCCCTAAACGCAATATTAAGTGGTTTAACAAACTCGGTATTTACTAAAGTTATGCAATGCACATTTGCCAAACAAGCTTGGGACAAGTTGAAAATTATCTATGAAGGAGAATCTAAGGTCAAAGAATCCAAACTTGAAACATATAAAGGTCAATTTGAAAGTCTTAAAATGAAAGAAGAAGAGAATATTGGTGAATACCTTCTTTGTGTAGATGAATTTGTTAATGCGACCAGAGGGCTTGGAGGAAAATTAAAAGAAAAGGAAGTGGTAAGCAAGGTACTAAGAACATTACCAATGAGATATGACCAAAAGGTATCAACCTTAGAATAATGAGATGATCTTAAAAAGGTAACAATGGATGAGTTACATGGAATTCTCACTACGTATGAGATGAGAACAGGACAAAATGGATCTTCAAGAAAAGGAGCATATTTTAAAGCCTCCTTAAAAAATCAATGAGAAGACATAAATCATTAGGAAGCTCTTTTCATTAATAAACTTGAGAGAGGGACTGGAAAATACAAGGGAAGTTACCTTTAAAGTGTTTTAATTGTGGAAGGATTGGACATTTTTCCTCTAAATGTACCGACAGTACTAAACAAGATGAGAATGAAGAAAAGGAAACTTCGAAGTCCAATAAGGGTAAACCAGGAAACAAGAAAAACCCCTATGGAAGAAAGAAAATTATTTACACCATGGAAGACAGTGAAGATTTAGATGGAAGTGAATTTGAAGAAACTGAAGTTTTATTTATGGGCCTAGATACTCAAGCCTCAAATAGTGACTCAGATGTAGAAGGAGAAGTAGACCTAAGAGATGGACTTGTTAGCACCCTTGAAGAACTTGAGAAATGTAGGAAAAAGAACAGACAGTCAAATCTTATCATCAGTCAATTGGAATCTCAACTTCTAGATTCCAAAAAGGTCGAGGAGGACCTAAACCTACAACTCAAAAGAAGAATATAGGAGTCTGAAAAGATTGTAGCAGAAATCATGCAATTCAAGAGAAAGCTTGATGAAGGATCTATCAAATAAAAGTTTGAGAATATATCAAGGATTCTAGATGACATTCCGAGTAGCCAAAGACCATCAAGTGATAGGTTTGGTTTGGGATTCTTTTGAAAGAATAAGCCAGAGAGTTTTCTTGTCACCAATCAAGAAGGAAGTAAGAAATGCTACGCTGAAGTACTGAAGACTCTAGCTAAAAAGGAAGGAAGCAAGAAAGAAAGATTAATTTCTCAAGATAAAAATAGAAATAATATAGAACCCAAGAGACCAAATAGATATCTATAGATATTTTTAGGTCACTGCTATTCTTGTAATAATTTTGGTCATAAAGCCTTAAATTGCAGAATTGAATGAAAGATTTCCGAATACAAGAATAAGTCATCAAGAAATAAGTTGAAGGGAAATAAGAATATTTTTACACTACTACAAAAGTATGACATAGAATGTTATAAGTGTAATAACCATGTACATATGGCAAGAGATTGTAAACTGAAGACTCCTATAAGGAATACTGTTGCAATCAAATTGCAGAACACCAAACAAAATAAGTGTTGGAGAGAAAAGGAAGAAAAGGAAAGTTCCATGATTTCTTTATGTGCAACCGAAAGCCAAAAATTATGGCACTTGAATAGTGGTTGTTCAAAACATATGACCAGTGACCCAATAAAATTCACAACACTAAAAGATAATAAGGGAAAAGTCACTTTTGGAGACAATCTGTCCTCCAAAATAATCGACAAAGGAACAACTGTTGTCAATAGCAAGATCAAAGTAGAAAATGTTTTGCTAGTTGAAAAACTCAAGCCTAATATTCTCAGTGTAATTCAAACATGTGACTAAGGACGTATTTGTATCTTTGACTCAAAAAAATGTGAAATCAAGAATAAGAAATCAGGAAAGGCGTTGGCATTGCTATGAGAAATACAAACAATGTATACATCTTGGAAAATGAAAACCAATGTTACTTAAGTATGGTAGATGAAATTTGGTTATTGAATAAAAGGTTGGGAGATTTAGGTTTTGATAATATTTCCAAAATAAGCATGAAGGAAGCTATAAGAGATCTACCTAAATTGTAGTTCCTCTAAACTCTGTGTGTAAACATTGTCAACACGGGAAGCAAACCAAATCCAGTTTTAAAATAAAAGAACATATGACCTCACACCCTCTGGAAACAATACACACAGACCTTCATGGACCAACCAAAACTAAAATACTACAAGGAGACTTCTATTTCATGTCGCTCATTGATGATTACACAAGGATGACCTAGGTGTCATTCCTCAAAGAAAAATCAGAAGCCTTTGAAAAATTTAAAATCTTCAAGGCAATGTCTGAAAATGAGTCAGGTATGAATATCAAGTGTCTTAGATCAGATAATGGGGGATAATTTACTTCCAATGAATTCAATGAGTTCTGTGAAGGTCATGGAATTAAGAAATAATTTTGAGCTGCAAAAACTCCTTAGCATAATGGGGTTGTTGAAAGGAAAAACAAAACAATCCAAGAAGCTTCTAGAACAATGCTTAATGAAGCAAAACTGTCAGATTCATTTTGGAGAGAAGATGCATACACGATTGTCTACATACTTAACATACGGAAGCTCAGAATGAATAAGGATAAGACCCCCTATGAATTGTGGTATGGAAGACCAGCCTCAGTAAAATATTTTAAAGTGTTTGGTAGTAACTGTTACATAAAAAGAAACGAGGATAGCCTTGGAAAGTTTGACTCTAGGACTGATGAAGGAATCTTTCTAGGATACTCATCCACCAAAAGGGAATATAGGTGTTACAACAAAAGGTTACATAAAATTGTAGAAAGTGCTGATGTGAAAGTAGATGATATAAAACCAAGGAAAGAGAAAAATATTGAGAGTATTGAAAATAAATATGATGATGAAATAAAAGAATTGAAAAAGGACGAGAACATTCATAACGAAGAAGAAAAACAAGAGAAGGAAGATAAAGAGGAAGATGAAGAAGACTTCCCTAGACCTGACACTAAAAATACTTCTAGAAGGATACAAAAGAATCATCTGGATTCACAGATCATGGGTGGTAAAAATGCTGGAGTCATAACAAGAAGACAACTATGAGGTGTTGATCAATCCCTAATCTCAATAGTTGAACACAAGAACTTTACAGAAGCCAGCAAAAGTGATGAACGGGTCAAAGCCATGAATGAAGAACTAGATCAGATTGAGAAAAATGAGACCTGGGAACTTGTCCCAAGACCTGAAGATAAGAACATTGTAGGAACCAAATGGGTTTTAAAAAACAAGTGCAATCAAGATGGACAAGTAATAAGGAACAAAGAAAGATTGGTTTGTAAGGGGTATTCCCAAGTGGAAGGTATTGAATTTGAAGAAATTTATGCTCCTGTAGGATGACTTGAAGCAATCAAAATGTTTTTAGCACTGTCATGCCATAAAAATTTCAAATTATATCAAATGGATGTCAAGTCTGCAATCCTGAATGGAAAACTAGAAGAAGAAGTATATATTCAACAACCTAAAGGGTTTCCCTTGTCAGAAAACAAATATTATGTCTTATAACTGAAGAAGGCACTCTATGGTCTCAAACAAGCTCCAAGAGCGTGGTTTTCAAGACTATACAGTTACTTAAAATAGAAAGGTTTTAAAAGAGGAGCCATTGAAGTAATCTTTACCTAAAGATCGAAGATAAAAATATGATCATTGTAGTTGTCTATGTGGATGATATCATATTTGGAAGCAATATTCAAATCCTAAGTGTAGATTTTTCCTTTGAAATGAAGAAAGAATTCAAAATGTCAATGTTGGGTGAATTGAATTTCTTCTCGAGATTGCAATTCTACCAAACAGACGAAGGAATTTTCATCTCTCAAACTAAGTACATCAAAGATATGTTGAAAAAGTTTAAAATGGAATATTCCAAACCTATTGGTACTCCTATGGTCACTGGTTGCAAGTTAAGTAAGGATGATGAATCTTTGGAAGTAGATCATACCATGTTTAGATCAATGATTGGCAGTGTTCTATATGTGACATCCATAAGACCAGATGTGATACAAGCTATTGGATTGGTGGCTAGATTCTAGTCATCTCCAAAAGAAACACATGTAACAATAATAAAAAGGATTCTCAAATATCTAAAAGGTAACATGGAGTATGGTTTATGGTATCCAAAAGGAGAAGACTTTACCTTGAAAGTGTTTACTGATTCATATTGGGCGGGAAGTATTGATGATCAAAAAAGTACTAGTGGAGCAACATTCTTTCTGGGAAATTGTTTAGTATCATGGTCAAGTAAAAAACAATCCTCAATTTCACTCTCTACAATAGAAGCATAATATATTGCTGCTGCCTCATGTTGCACTTAGGTTATTTGGATGAAACAAACCCTAGAATATCTACTTGTAAAATATGAACATCCAATAGTGATCAACTGTGCTAACACTAGTGCTATAAATATGTCTAAAAATCCTATCATGCATTCTAATACAAAACATATACCAATCAAGTTTCATTATCTAAGAGAACATGTATTTCAAAAAGCTGTCAGATTATAATACATTGACAAAAAAGAACATATTGCTGACATTTGCACCAAACCACTAACTAAGGAATCCTTTGAGCATCTTAGATAGAAGATGGGAGTAATTCCTTTACAAAATCACTAAGAGGAGGAAGCACAATCTTAGGGGGAGATATGATGACAGGGGGAGTTGTTAGACGGAGAGGTTTCTTTGTCATTGGTGTCAAAGGTGGAGAATGATTAAAGATCTTTCCATCAATGCCAAGGGGGGTGATAGTTGAATAAAATAGTTGTCATTGATGTCAAAACTGTTAACAAAAGTCAAAGATATGATGGCAGGTTGAAACCAACAGAATAACAAAGGAATAACCCTGTTGCAGGTTGCAGGTTGAATAACAAGCGAATAACCCTATAGCAAGTTGAACGACTGAGATCGATCATCCAAGTAGATTGATGGATCACAATGTTCTTGCTGAATGAACTAGTGTAGAGGTTAAACACATGAGAAGTGAAAAATTTCCACAAAGGACTAAGATCATATGAATTATATTAATCCTGCACTAGATCCGACGGTTAAGGATAAGTTTTGACAGTTAGGCGGAAAATCCAAAGTTCCACAAAAGATCAATATTGGATGGCTGAGATTAGTTCTACTAAAACAGATCAATAGTTTGGAAAAAGAATTACAGAAAGTGGAAAGGCGGAAAGAAATTAACCGAATTCCTGACTTCTGCATTCTGCAGTGTGGAAAGGAGCTTGCGGAAAGAAAAGTCCAAAAAGCAGAAATACTAGAAGTCGGTTCCGCAACAATCAAGATCAGATGGCTTATATTAGTCCCGCACTAGATCCGACGGTTAAGGGTTAGTTCCGGTGGTTAGGCGGAAAATCCAAAGTTCCACAAAAGATCAATATCATACGACTGAGATTATTTTCTCTAAAAGAAATCAATGTTTTGGAAAAAGAAGTGCGGAAAGTTGAAAGGAAGAAAAGCAATTAGCCAAAGTTGTGAAACATTGAGTTTTCGACTTCCGCATTTCATATTGCAAAAAGGAGCTTGCGGAAAGGAAAGTTTGGAAAGTGGAAGGTGAAAACTTGAGATACGATTTGAGGAAATGTTACATTTTTGCATCCCGCAATCTGGAGATCGATGCTCATGGAGAAGCCTGATGAAGATCAACGGTGGGGAAACATTGAAACAGAAACTTGTTGCATAAATATGATTTCAAAAGGGAAATATGTAGAGTAGATCAACGGTTCGGAGAGATTCTGACATAAGATCAACTGTCCGGATTGTATCTGGAGAAGAAGGTTGTGGAAGCACCAGAAAACAATAAACAGGGCCGTGTAAATGAATTATGAGCTGTGGGAAGAACGAAATAGTGCCTTTGTTGAAACTTAACAATGAAATGATGCGTTGGTTGAATGAGTACATGATGAATAGTTGTGTCTGTAAGTAAACAGTCATGATCCAAAATGAAAGAGCGCAGCTATGGACAAATGCGTTGATCAAAAATAGCTAGAGGGTATTTATTGAATAAATGTGTAAAGAATTAGTGTCTCTGTTAGGAAGCTTGACAAAGTCCAAAGTGGATAGTTTACAAATGTTCCAAAATACTGAGAAAATATGTATAGGGTGGCAGGTTGGTGCTAGGGCAGGCCACAGGTTTGTAGGGGGTCGAAGCCTCCTTCCAGTCGTAGCTAGAGAACAGGGTGTCATATCATCCTTTTCTGTTGAAGTAGGAACAAAACCATAGGGGTGTTGTAGAATCCCTATTTGTAGTTGTAGGAAAAACCTAGGGTGTGTTTATATCCTTTCTGTAGTAGCAGATAAACAATTTTGTAAATTCATCTTATTATTGAGTTTGTGTTGGTGGTTTTCCCTTTGGGGTTTCCATGATAAAATCTATGTCTTTATTGTTTATTTTTATGTATTTTAAGAAAAAGGGACAATACTAATTCACCCCCCCCTCTCAATATTATGGGATAAATCAGCAATAGCTAACTAGGCCAGTCAGGTTCTCTAATTAGGGATGACCTACCTAGGGAGACTCAAAATACATTTTATCATTATTACTTTTGTGGGTAATATTTCCCTGACTTTCTATAGAGGGTTTACCTCATGAATTTTACATGACCAATTACATCAAGTTCGACATCTCTGAATGGAGGAATATCATCTCTGAAGGAGAATACAAAAAAATTACAATAGAATATCTTCCAAAGTTACAATACTTTAAGACTCCCTCTTAACTAGGAAGGTATTCTACATCAACAAAAACCATCATCACAATTGTACAACTGACTGGTGAATATCTATATGTCATAGGAAGTTTTGGAACATCATCAAGCATCTTCATCCTCAATATCAGTATGAGAATACTGGATCATCTTCTGCAACCTTAGTATGGAAATATTGAATCATCTATGATTACTGGATTATCTTCTACAACATAAGTATGTGGATACTGAATCATCTTCTATGAGTACTCGATCATCTTCTGCAATATCAGTATGTGGATACTGAATCATTTTCTATGAGTACTAGATCATCTTCTACAACATCAGTATTTGGATACTGAATCATCTTCTATGAGTACTGGATAATCTTGTGCAACATCAGTATGTGGATACTGAATCATCTTCCGTGCGTACTGGATTATCTTCAACATCAGTATGTCGATACTGAATCATCTTTTGCAATATCAATATGCGGATACTGAATCATCTTCTGAATACTGAACCTTCTTCTGTAAAATCAGTATGTGAATACCGAATATTCTTCTTCAACCTCATTATGTGAATACTAAAAAATCATCCACAATATCAATATGTAAATACTGAAACATCATCTCCAACATCAGTATGTAAACAATGAAACATCATCATCTGCATCATTAGTATATAAATACTGAAACAACAACAACATCATTAGCATGCTAGTGCTAAAATAACATCATCAATATATGCTATATCATCATCTTCCTTATCAACATAGAGATGTTGAAACATCATCGTCATCATCAACATACAAATGTTGAAATGACATCATCATCATCAACACAAAGTGTTGTGACTTCAACCACATCAACATTATCAGCATAGGGTGTTGGGACCACAACCACATCAACATCATCAACACAAGGTGTTAGGACCACAACTACATCATCAACATTAGCATACAAATGTTGAAGCAACATCATCATCAATATCAGTATAGAAATAATGAAACTACCGCATCATCATCAATTTAGAAATACTGAAACTATCTTATCAACATTAGTATATAAATATTGAACCTTCCATATCATCGGTATGAAAATACTGAACTTGCCACATCAACATTAGTATGAAAATGCTGAGCTTGCCACATCAACATCAGTATGAAAATACTGAGCTTGCCACATCAACATCGATATGAAAATACTAAACTTGTCATATCAGTATAAAAATATTGAAGCTATCTCAAAAATCATCTTAACAACATCAGTATGAAAATACTAAACATGTCATATCAGCAAAAGAATACTGAAACTATATCAACAATCATCTTAACACCATCAATATGAAAATATTGAACCTATCATATCAGTACAGGAATACTGAAACTATCTCAACAATCTTATCAACAACATTAGTATGAAAATAATAAAACCACTACAACAACATATTATATGAATTACTAACCCTTTTGGGTCGACAAGCCTAGTCAGACAAATTGATCTCCTTGGGGACCACACAACAAAATTTGAACCCAAAATTTGACAAACAAATCTAGTGCAATCTGACAAAATTGACTGTCTTGTCGAATTTCACCTTCAAAATTATGAATTTTGATCAATTTTTTTAGTTGATACATGGAATTGTCAGATATCCAACGACTGACATCGATTATCTGACAAATTACGTCAATTATCCGACATATACATGATAACAGTAACAAGGATAATATCGTTGGGTATCCAACGAATGTTAACATATACATGATAATGGTAACAAGTTGGCTAATATTGTCGGATTTTTGATGAACGTTAAATTTTAAAAACTATAAATTATGGTAACATTCTGACATGTTTGATATACAAGAGGTGATATGAGGAAATTATATTCTTCGCATGGATTGGTTTATGTAAAAGAATACACAATTATTTCAATTGTTTTTATGATTAAAAATAGTGAAATGTGGAGATTGTTTTTTTAAGATTGATAATCTTCATTCAAGCTCTTTATGAGAAAATGTCAATTAGAAATATTTCTGATCTAGATGAAAAAAATCAACAATTGCTTGCTAGATTGTGGGATGGACTAAAAATAAAGGGTGATGGGAAATGTTATTTTCTAGGTAGTCAATGCGGGAGCTTTAAAGGATTATAATAAATATCACAACATCCAAAAAACATTGCAGGGAACATGGGCACGCTGAGGGGGGACATGAATATCATCCATTTGTAAGTTTTTCATTATATATGTGTTTATATTCATTTCTTTTGTAAATGTATGCATTATTTTAATATTTATTATATTAACTAATATTTATTGATGGTTTCATGTAATTATAAAGGAAATACATCCTACGACATATCATCTTGAGGACATGCTTTCAGAACAAGCACCGGAGGAACATGGAGCCATGAATAATGGAGAACAAGTTAATGATAATATTGAAGAAGATGACCATATTGATAACATAGTTTAAGATGACGGTAAAAATACATTGATCCATGATACATATAATTCTAGAATGGATGACGATGATGATTATGATCATGGAAATGATGACTTTGATCATGTTCATGATTTACCTCTTCTTGAGAAGGCATGCAAGCCCCTTTATGAGGGCTCCAACAAAAATATTCTCTCTTCTATATTGTTGATAATTAACTTGAAGGCTATGAATGGTTTCCCAAACATATCAATCACACAGATGTTAAGGTATGTAATATATTCCAACATATATATATGTTTGTCTGATAAAATTATTGTTAATTCATAAGTCAATTAATATGGATGAAATGTGTTTCATTAATATTGTTTATATATTTATAGATTAACTAGTTTTTTATTTTAATTTGTTGTAGCTTGATAGATGAATTTTTCTTACCACTATCAAATATTTTACCTTGCACATTTCAAGATTTATCGGCCATCATGAAAAAAATAGGAATGCAGAACGAAGCAATTCATGCATGCCCGATGACCATGTTATATATTATAATCAACATGAATTTGAAATTGAATGTATGGAATGTCATATCATTATATATCGAACATATCAAGTAACAAAAAAGGTTCCTCACAAGGTTCTTCGTTATATTCCCATTATTCAACATTTGTAATGATTGTTCAGGTGCAAAAACATAGCATAATTTATGGATTACCATGCACGGAACAAAAGTCAAGATGACATTATTCGAATGCATGCATATGGTTATGCATTTAGATATATGGAGGAAAATTGGACTAACTTTAAAGAAGAAATTCGTAATCTTAGGATATCTTTGGCAGCAGATGGTGTCAATCCATTTGCAGAGATGAGATTTGTTTACTTTGTGTGGCCTATTTTTGTTATCAACAATAACATTCTTCTATGGTTGTCAATAAAGAGCGAGCACATAATGTTGTCAATGATTATTACAGGTATGTGTCTACAACTTTTTTTTTAATGTAGTGGCATCTCATTTGTCACATTTTGTTACATAATTTCATATATATATATTTTATTTTTCTCATGTGCATGGTTTATATATCTAAATGGTTTTAATAATTATATATTTTATATGTTCAAATCAATCAAGTAAGTACCAAGTTAAATATATGAATGTATATTTTAAACCTCTTATTGACGAGCTACTAAAGTTATAGAATGGAATCACTATGTATGATGTATCTAGACCAATACGAAAAAGGAAATTTCAATTCCATTCAATGCTTGTATGGACAATACATGATGACCCAGGATTAACCCATTTTTGCGGTTTGTAATTATCAGTCCCACTTTAACTGCATTTATTTTTATGAACTAGTTAATATATTATGCACGCATGATTTTTTGAATAATCCATTCATTCTATATATAATTATAATTGACATAGATAATCCATGTCTTTATGTAGGTATTCAAACAAAGAGAAAATTTGCATGTCCAGTTTGTGGTCCTAAGATCAAATCTCGTCGTCCCAAAAGTTTAGGAAATGAGGTGTTTGGTGAGTATAGGAACTTCCTCTCTAAGAATCATAGGTATCGAACTACCGAAATACATTTGTTCGATGGGAAGAAAGATACTGCTTTAAAACCATAGAGAATGACACACAGCCTATGGAAGTTGCAATATAATAGAAATTGTCAAGGTACATATGAATCATCGTATATGAAATGTTATGAAATTTTGTTTATTTTGTGTTGTTTACTGTAATTGATCACATTGATTTCTGTAATTTATTTTTAAACTATGATTTATCATGGTTGTCGTGATCATGAAGGATATAATGGACTTCCACGAGGAATGAAAAGTTATCCTAAGCAATTCAATAGGTTTCCTTGCTATGAGAACCTATGAATTGCTCACATGTTTGATACAATGCTTATTGGAAAGAATGTGGCTGAAACATTATGGCGAATATTGGGTGGAAGGAGTGAGAAAGGAAAATTGTCAAAATTTGCAATGACGTTCAAGAATCCAACCATGCAATGAAATACGCCATTCAATTTCATAGAAATAGAGACCAAATTAATATAAAATCACTTCCATGGATGTTAACGGAGTAACAAAGTAATGTTGTAAAAGAAGTCATGTGAAAAATTAAATTTCCCACCAGATTTTATGCGAACATAAAGAATATCATAACAAAGAAAGGTGATTTTGTGGGGGTGAAAACACATGATTGACATATCTGCATGAAGCTAATTATTAGGGTATGCATATAATTATTGCTATATTAACAATATTATAGTGCTTATTGTTGGCAATTTTTTCTCTATTTTTTCTAAGAAAAATGAAACTATTTTTATATTGTTATAGTATGTTCTACCTCTCTCTCTCTCTTGGACAACTTCGAAAACAATGTCAAACAAGTTATATATAATCTTGGGAACACATGAGGTAAGTAGTGATTTTTTGCATGCATTTAGTGACTGTTTAATTCATTGTAAAACTATTTGTGCTATGTAATATAAAGTTTTTATGTTAAATCTCATGATTGGTTTGCATCACTTGTAGATGGTTGTCATCTAAAGAAATCCATAAAGAAGATATAAAGTATTGGAGGAGATAAATTCCTCATCTCATGTGTGAAATACAGAAGCATCTACCTTCGTCATTTTTCAATGCACAAGAACACTACCTCATACACCAAGTTGAGGAGATTGAATTATGTGGACTAGTTTACTCAAGATCCATGTGGATGGTTGAGAGGCACTTGCAATTTTTGAAGGGTTTGGTTAGAAAACGAGCACATCCTAAGGGTTCTATGATGAAGGGATATATGGTATACCAAAACATGATGTATATTAGTGAATATATTCCTAAATTAGCATTAAAGGTCAATTTAGCTCACATTTGTGATCTGCACTCCAATAACAATTTCAAAGGGGTGTACCCGAAGGGGAAATGTGGATCGAGGAAGGTGACAGATAATTATTAGTTAGTTGAGAATAATTAATATAATACATTTAACTGTTGATTTTTATGTTTATATCATACATATTCTATTTTTAATATTCAATATTCATCAATTAAAAGTGTATACTTTGTTAAGTGAATATACATTTATATTGAGTTTTAATTTTATTTTTACTAAATAGTTAGTCAAGAGTGGGATGCACTTCATCAATACATCACAAAAAATATTGAATGGATGAAGGTATGGATTGAATGATGTGAAAATGCTGGTCATGGGATACCATGGGAAGGTGTGGCTTCGTTGGTTAAAGCAACACATTGCAATGGAGATACCAATATTACACAAAGAGAAATTGATTTAGGATATGGTTTAAAAGATAAGCAGGAAAATATATTAATCAACCACACTATTTTTTTTTTGTTGCAAACATATTGATGTACACATTGATCATTATGTGTATGGCTTGTTGTACGTAAAACACCATAAGGCTATGTGGTGCAATGGATGGAAATATCGCATCAAAAAGTTAGATGAAACAAAGAAAACATCAGATTGTGGGATATCTATAGTGTTTGAGGTGACCAATGTTTCCTCTAGAAGTGATAGACATTCAGAATTGTCTAGGTAAATCGATACTATGGGTATTTCAAATATATTCTTCAATGTGAATTTAACTCTTTCAAGGTAGTTTTTTTCGTTTTCAAATGGTACATGTTCGATTGAATCAACACGATCCCGATAAAACTATTATTGAACATGATAATGGATTTACCATGGTTAATAAAAGGTTATTTGAGCCAAGAACAGAGCCCTATGTTCTTCCAAGCCAATGTGAACATGTATTTTCCTCTAAGGTGCCAGATAAAGGGAGTTGGTCATTTGTTGTGAGACACAATCCAAGGGGAATGCTGGTAAAGTATAACGTAGATGAAGGTAATAAAGAGGGTCTTGAAGAAGAAGATGATGTTGAAGATGATCAACATGATTTAGATGATCATGTTCTAGGAGAAGATGTCAAAGAATTAGTTGAATCAGATGATGTAGTAGAAAATGTCCATGAAGATGCTATCGACGATGACATGATGATCGTAATTGACATTGATGACGATGATGATAAGGCCAATCCTTAAAATGTTGACTCTGGATTAGATGATACAAATTATGACTTGGATGAAGAAGATTATGAAGCCCAGACTCAAACATGACTGACAATAACAATTCGAGCATCAAAAACCACACCTATAGATTAATTGATATGTTTCTATTATGTACTTATGATAATTGATATGGCATGGTTTATATGTTATTAATATTAACTATTTTTATTAGACAAGGTGGTTTTATATGTTATAAGTTGTGATTTTAAATTAGATTATTATTATAATTGATTACAAAAAGTACACAAACTAAACACAAAATTGATTCATGTATTAAATAAGAATGTGAATAATCCCTAATGGAAGGTATTGTTGAGCTTTGTTGCTAATGAAATATTACGCTTTCCATAGTATAGACTAAACTAGCACTCATAATCATAATTGCAGATGCGTTGTGCTAAGATACATTATTTTTATATAAGTATAGAGATACTTCATAAATGAAAGAATAGAACATTGTAATATATATTTGTCAATGGTTGTGATAATTGAAAAAAATTATTAAGCTAAAATATGGAGAATATGGTTTTTTTAATTGAGTGATTCTTGTGGATAGGGGGAGGTTAATTATTTATACATTATATGGCCTAATCTGATCACCTTAGATTACTTTTGCACTAGAAAATTAGAAATTGTCCAATTTGCTGTACTCCGTCGTAATTTTGCACCATTAGGGGAATTTGCTAGTTAAATAGCATAATCACACATACATAGATAACACAAAAATACCTTGGATAAACTCAATTTGGGAAAAATCCACTTCAAAAGGGATTTTTTTTCTCTTTTTTTTTAAAATAATGATTCTTTTACAATTACAAAGCTCTTTGGATATCATACACACAAAATACAAGATATGGTGAAAATGTTAAACTCATTGTAAATACCTATTGGTGGGTTCTATGTAAAGCCCCTTTTAGGAATTGGTCATTTTCCTCCTTGTGTGCTTCAAAACCAACATTATTAAATGTTGGGCTTATAAATCCAAAGCGATACGATACCCTAACATATTTTCTTGGTGGTAGAAACTCAATGGTTTACTTCTTTGGACATTCTATTTTGCATAGTGATCTGATTATCTCCCTTACACTCTTGATTTACGAAGGTATAGAAAGGAGATGGTAAATTTATCTCCCTTTCGTGCTTGACGATCAAAGGTATAGAAAATATCTAGGGAAGGAGAACACAAAGGAGAGGACGTAAAGAATTTGTGAAGTTGGAGGGGACGCAAAGGGTTTGCAAATTCGGAGGACATAGAGGATAGGAGAGGATGCAGATGGGTCACAAGGCCACATAGGACGTAGTGGGAAAGGTCAATGTGGATGCAAAGGTCACCTAGAGGACACTAAGTGATTGTAGAGGTCACAAAGGATGCAAAGGAGTCATATTGGTCACCTAGAGGACACAATTCCCCCCAAATAGGCAAGTACTCATAGTAATTTGGTTGCACAACCTTGCACCTAAAGTCTTTTAAGAAACCCAATAAGAATTTGCTTCTCTCTTCAGAAGATGTTAAATGGGTACCCAACCATAGATTTAAATGATATTAGAAATCCATTCCATCCTCCATACAAACTTATTAGGGTATCTTTGTAGAAATATCAAAATAAATGAAGCCCTGCCTATGAGACAAGTGGCAATTTTTTTGTTTTTGCACTCTATTCATTTCAAGACAAAACCAATGATCTTGGTGGTATTTCAAACTTAGGGTATTGAGATTGGGGGGATGAATTCACTAATTTTGTTGTATTTTCATAAGTCTAAGCTACTGCATAGGTCCTACATCTTTAATATTATAACAACAAGGGAATAATGGTGTCATTAATGTTGTATAATGGTCCACAACGCTATATGGTATAGGAAATCCCACTATATATATGTTAATACATGTCATTTTTCCTCCTCTTTAAGCCTTCACTTGAAAAGGATTTTTTTGACAAAAATGGTTAGAGTTTATATTATAAAAAAAATGGTGAAACCACTTACAAAGATACAACATATGGATCCATTGATAAGCCTAAACACAGAGGAAAAATGGCATGAATTTCTACTTGTCCAAACATCTAATAATTGCTTAACCAACCTAGTATAATTTATGTTAACAGAGATAATTATAGAGTTTTCAAAACACATAGATAACCAAACAATAGAACTCGAAAATTAACGACCGCAAAATTTTGAGGCGCCTGAAACAGAGCAATTCAACGGCTTAGATGACTGCTTCTCCCCAGACAGAGTGCCAACCTTTGGCTCCAACTTATCAAACTGAGCTTCCATTTCCATGAATTAGTCTTGGAAGGCTTGAACTGATTGTTTGACAACGATCGAGAAATACTTACGGAGATGCAGCAAGTCTACTTCAACCATATCGAATCTCCTACCCACTTCTTCATTGAGGTGCTTAACGAAATGCTTCTGGTCATTGAACTTCCTTCACAACTACCTAATTTCCTTCTCCAATAGCTAAATTGGGTTCTCTGTGGGCTATCAAATGCTTGGGCAGAGCTATGATTCTTGTGGGTTGTTCAGACTTAGAATCGAACTTGTTGGAATGCTAAGATCCGTGTAATGACCTATATCTTTTGAACCAATACATTTTGATAATAATATTTGTTTATTTATTGTTGTTATTTTAGTACTACTATATCTACTTATTGCATCTCAAGGACCAACTTTAGCACAAGTAACTTTGAGAGGTAATGCTAAAGTCTTTTTATTATTAGTAAGTAGGAGAATTTTATATTATCAGTAAATATAGATCACTATTACAAATCATTAGTAAGTTAGATCTTCCCAATATCTTATGTGTTATACTATAAAAAACTATCCAACAATAAAAAAAAACATGGCTTAAGCTAGATTGAGAATCTAACCATGGTTACAATAGTCCATCCTTTATGTAGAGGTGGCTTAGTAAATATTAAACTACTAAGATAAGATGACATTTAGAAGGAAGACAACACTGGAAACAACAGTTACAAAAGAAGGAGTAGATATTATCCCCTTGAGGCAGAATCCACCTCGTCATCTTGGACCTTACTAATTTCCCCTTTCTTGGAAGCTCTATCAAGGATTTTACTTCCTTGTAGGTGATGAAATGGCGGTTCAGAGAGACAGATGCTGTCTTGCATGTGGAAGAGGTTGCTTTCAACATCCTCCTTAAACAGATTGATGGTGAGTTTCACCATATCTCCAAATATCTCTCTTTCATGCATCACTCTGGATAGAAAGAACTTAATCCTCCCGTAGTTGTTGATGACCACATCGAGACCAAGCTTCAGTATAAACTCTCTGAACATTTATTTCTCCATTGCATATATTACCAAGCATATGTACTGTGGGGTCTCATCCTTGAATATCACTTTCCAGTGGATGTTATCCACGCCAGATTGATTTTTTGACATGATACAGTTACCAGAGTGAGCTTTCTAGATCCGAGTCTGAGAGGAGGGAGGGGGAATTTGCAAGTTGTCACAATACCGAAGATGCCTCTACATGTTCCCGTCATTGGTTGTTCATTAAACCATGTTTCTATGATGAAGCAGGTTATGCTTGGATGTGAGTCTACCCTGCTCAAAGACCTAATTATACAGCTTCCTTGTACAATATTCATGATCCAAGGTGTAGCCTCTCTCAGTGATTCCACACGTGTTTGTCTTACTGCATCCATTCTTTAAGTACCCGAGCCATGCACTTCTCTTCATCTTGGTATGGTTCCCCATTTTCCTTGCATGGGAGCATACTTGGATCAGAGCCAGAGATGTTAGAGTTTAAACTCGTTCTCTTGAGACATCTGCAGGGAGAGGGCCGCTGCCATGTGTCCTTGCACTTGATTTTCTCCCCTCCTAATATTCATATCTATTTTCCTGCTCATCAATGTGTGGGTCCATAAGATCTTGAGTGACTATCATTTGCCACTTCTCTTTGAATATGTGGTTTAAGAGTTCATCCCACTTGACCTATTGAATGGCTCCTTCGCATGTAACTCCAAATTTAGCAACATAATCTACCAATTTGTTGCCTTTCCTTCTTATATGTTGAAAAATGATGGCTGGGCTGTCATAGAGGATATTTTGCATTGTATCTAGTCTGATTTCCATTCTCCAGTTGTTGGATACTTTGTTTACTTTTGAGCCCGTGTATATTTTATTTTCCCTGTTGATAATCAACAGGGAGTCTCCTTCTGCTATGAGGGGGTTCCAATTATATTTGATAGCCCAGGCTATGCCTATGAGAATTCCATCAAGCTCAATTGTGTTGTTGGTCAAGTAAACTAGGGATCCCCATAATACACCTTGAACTTTTCCTTCAACATTTCTAATTACTCCTCTGAAACCAACAATTCCTAGGTTTCCCTTTGAATCATCGTCAAAGGTTAATTTGAAGGAATTTGGTGGAGGAGTAGACTAGTGGTTCAGAGAGGAATTTTAGAAGATGGCTAGATTGGGATTGTCAATGTGATCCATGTTGGAGGTGATTCCCCAAGAATGGAGAATCTGTATTTCGATGGGATTCATGGTTAAGGAATTATTGTCCCAAACATTTAATTTGAGTGTTTCCAGGATGTGTTTTTTCAAAGTGTCGCAAATGTCCTCTTCTTTTATTTATTTGTCTTCAAAGGTTCTCTTGTTTATTTCTATCCACAGTTCCCAAACTATGAATCTAGGAAAGAGATCCCAAATTCTGTTCAGAAGCGGAATTTGGTAAGGGTTGTATGCCCAGTTGGTTATGGAGAGGTATGGATGTCCATTGGTTCTATCAGATATTTTGAAGACATTTTCCCCTCTTTTCCATATTTCATTCACAATTTTACATTCATCAAGGAGATGATTGATAGTTTCTCCATCTTGTCTGCACATACAACACCAATCTGACTCTTTATACCATCTCTTTACTATGTTGTCCCATGTCAGAATGTGTCTACGCATCGTAATCCATAAGAAGGAGGCTACTTTTGGCTAGAGGTTATCCTTCCGTATTTTCCCCTATTTTGTTCCTTCGATGGGGTTGATAGACAACTTGTCCTTACAATGACAAGAGTTTAATCAAAATTTCTGAGTATAAGGCAGATCCAAACCAGATCTATTTAGCATTATTATTGTTCTTTAATTACTATTCATTAGTTAAAGTTCATTGTTATTTTTTTACTGTTTATGTTCTATACATTGGAATTGATAACTCATCTCAAGGACCAACTTTAATGCAGCGACCGGTGGAGCGTTAAAGTTGAAAGAATCAAAATTATGTATGAATTTATTATAGCAATACTTTTCTAGATCTACCTTTGTTATTTACTTTTGCTTATACATTGATGATAAAGATATATGTGACAATATACATTGAGAGAGAGAAAATATTAAAGTCATTGGTGTTATTGGCCTTATGGGTAAAAAGGGTTGTTTCTCCACCTTTACGGTACACCTTGGTCTTGTGGGTATGGGTTTTTCCTTACCATCTTGTTTTGACCCCTTTTTTTGACTTACGGTCCTTCATATTCTTTTTGGTCCTAGTGCCCTTATTGTATGTGGTACCTTGACCACTTTTGGTATGATTACCTAACCTTTTTACTTTTATTGTTTTATAATTATGTGACCACATGAACTTTTGGTACCATACTCTAAGTGTACTCAACTTTATTTTATATTTTATTATGGTAACCACCCTAAAACCTAGGGTTTCCTAAGTGACCATTCTAGAAGACATGCCAAATTTATATATTATGTTCATAACTTCACTCTTGGAGTATCTTGGCATGAAATAAGTATAGATATGATATTTTCTAGACCCATGGGGTTATTGTTGTTGTAAAGTTGAGTACAATTAAAGTAGGGTACCAAAGGTCATATGGTACCTCTTCTAGGGCTTGTAGAATTGTGTTGTGAGTTGTGAACCATGATCTCCAACCGGTGAGCTCCAACCATGAAATGTGAACCTAAACCATCAACACTCTAAATATCTCTCCTCTGTATCTCAAGGTATGTCTTCTGATAGCTTGTCCTTGTAGTGACAAGAGCTGACTCAAAATGTCTAAGTATAAGGTAGATCCAAACCAGATCTATCTAGCATTATTATTATTCTTTAATTACTATTCATTAGTTAAACTTCATTGTAATGTTTTTATTGTTTATGTTCTATACATTGGAATTGATAACTCATCTCAAGGACAAACTTTAACGTAGTGCCCGGTGGAGCGTTAAAGTTGAAAGAGATGAAAATTATGTATGAATTTATTACAATAGTACTTTTCTAGATCTACTTTTGTTATTTACTTCTGCTTATACAATGATGATAAAAATATGTGACAATATATCTTGAGAGAGAGAAAAGATTAAAGTCATTGGTTTTGTTGTCCCTATGGGTAAAATGGGTTGTTTCTCCACATTTACGGTACACCCTATTCTTGTGGGTATTGGGGTTTCTCCTTGCCATCTTTTTGTGACCCCTTTTGTTGAATTATGGTCCTTCATCTTCTTTTTGGTCCTAGTGTCCTTATTGTGTGTGGTACCTTGACCACCTTTGGTATAATTACTTAACCTTGTTACGTTTACTGTTTTATTATTATGTGACCACATGACCTTTGGTACCCTAATATAAGTGTACTCAAATTTATGTTATGTTTTATTATGGTAACCACCCTAAAACCTAGGGTTGTCTAAGTGGCCATTCTAGAAGACATGCCATGTTTATATATTATGTTCATAACTTCACTCTTGGAGTATCTTGGCATGAAATAAGTATAGATTTGATATTTGTTGGATGCTTAGGGTTATTGTTGTTGTAAAGTTGAGTACACTTAAAGTAGGGTACCAAAGGTCATATGGTACCTCTTCTAAGACTTGTGAAATTGTGTTGTAAATTGTGAATTATGATCTCCAACCCATGAGCTCCAACCGTGAAATGTGAACCTAAACCATGAACACTCTAAATATCTCTCTCTTCTGACAGCTTGTCCTTACAGTGACAAGATCTGACTCAAAATGTCTGAGTATAAGGAAGATCCAAAACAAATCTATCTAGCATTATTATTGTTCTTTAATTACTATTCATTAGTTAAATTTCATTGTACTTTTTTTACTATTTGTGTTATGTACATTGGAATTTATAACTCATTTGAAGGACCAACTTTAACGTAGTGACCAGTGAAGCGTTAATTTTAAAAGAGATCAAAATTATGTATGAATTTATTACAACAATACTTTTCTATATATACCTTTGTTATTTACTTTTGTTTATACAATGATGATAAAAATATATGTGACAATATACCTTGAGAGAGAGAGAAAATATTAAAGTCATTGGTCTTGTTGGACCTATGGGTAAAATGGGTTGTTTGTCCACCTTTAGAGTACACCTTGGTCAAGATATGCATTTTCAATATTGGGGGAGAAATGCTAACTATGTATGATGATAGTGGAAAATGTATGCCTTAATGGCTTGTAATTATCTAATATGAATTATGCATACCCAATAAGGTCCTATCTGAAATTTTTTCCCATGGTGTAGGTAGAACCAAATAGGTATTTGTCAGATATTTCTTCCTCAAGTGAGGGGAGTTCAGTAAGACTAGATGAAAGTGAGACATCCATTAGGTCTACAAGGGTTATATAAACTAGATTTCAAAAGATTGAAAGAAAATTCCATTAACACATGGAATTTTTTCTCACTGAAGGGGGGTAATGTTCTTATGATGATGAGACAATAGGCGACATCGAGGTGCCCTTGAGGTACAAACATATAGTGAAACAATAGGTACCCAAGGATCTTCCTCGATGAAACAAATATTTTTGTGTGAATGAGAGAATATATTGAATTGCACCATCGTCATTACATGGTTTGGGGTTGTTTTGCATGGATGGCATAAAGGTCGATTACGATAGATGTACAAAATTGATGGAATATGTTGGACCTTGTTACAGCTACAAAAATTTCTTGTGCCTGGTCCAATATACACGAAGTATGCACATATATGGATTTTCATTAAATTAATTACAACTGAAAGACAAATATCAAAATAAAGGAGCAATTTTGTACATTGACGGAAGGCCAAAAGCCAGAGGGAATATTGTGGGGTTTATAAACAGTACACAACTAGGGTCTACAATTAAGCAATGCAAATGCATAGTTGAGGTGTGTGAAGGAAACTGTGTATTTGTATGTGCCATTGACTCAATAGATGCAAGGGAAGAGTTGCTTATTAATTACAATTTCAATCGAGTAGATATAAACATGGTTACTATGGGAGTGGTACATCTAACAATTTACCCAACATTTTATTAATTAGTTTAACTTCTTAAGGATCTTTCGTTAGTCAATTTTTATAATTTTATTTAAATTCTCTATATTTACTATGCAGGGTAGTGATCAAGGAATCTCCCCAATAGCTGTTCAGAGGAGTACAACTTCCGCGAGGCAGCAGGTATGCATCTTTGTAATAGTACACATATAATTTGAAAAAATAGTTTTTTTTTGTTGCATTTTTTCATGAGTATATTCGATTCATTTAGATAATGTTATCTGATATACTTGTTGCAGGGTGTTGATCAGAGAAACCACCCAGCTGTTGATCAAACTACAACAACCTCGAGGAAACATGTATACCTTATTGTAAATGTATAATTTAAATACGTCAAAGTGTATTCTTATTATGTTGTTACTGTTAGTATTTTGGTTTCATTTCGATAATTTTTTCTATTCTTTTAAATTAGGTTGTTGTAAGGGGCACCTCTATAGTAGTAGATGATACCAGAACTCCCTCTAGGAAGCAGGTATACATCGATGAAATTGTACAAATTAAATATGAACACAAAGTCTTTTTTTGTGTGTTTTTTCATGAGTATATTTGATTCATTTAGATAATGTTATCTATATACTTGTTGCAGAGTGTTGATCAAGGAAACCACCTAGCTAGTGTTTATTAAAGGACATTATCCCCAAGGAAACATGTATACCATAGTGTAAATGTACAATTTAAATACGTCAAAATTTTTTCTTATAATTTGTTACCGTGAGTATTTTGGTTTCTTTAGAATTTTTTTTCTATGTTTTTGATGTAGGGTGTTGTAAGGGGCACCTCCCTATCCGTATATCGGGACAAGTCTCCTATAACCATTGATCCAATGAACGCTAGATGATCCTCGAGGAAGCAAGTATAATTCATTTGAGATGCACAAATATAATATGGAGCATAATGTTTTTTTGTCTTTTTCGTGTGTATATTGGTTTCTTTCTGATAATGTTTCTACTTCTTTTTGGTAGGGGGGTGATCAGGGCAAGTCCCCATCTATGGATCAGATGACACTAGCATCGAGGCATCAAGTAAACCTAATTGTAATTTTATGATTATATCATGATCGATAAGTTTTGTTAATATAGTTTTTTCCTCATTATATTGCTTTCACGTCAGTAATGTTTTATATTTTGTTGCGGACCACTAATTTGACATTTGAAACAACGTCAGAGCAATCAATAACTTTAGATGTGGATGAGTTGTTACGTGATGCTGACATTAGTTCTTCTTTAGACCTGATAAAGATGATAAAGAAGGCCTTGAAAAAAATTAATGAGGATATCCTTCGTCTTCTAGTCATTGTGTCGCAGACAGATGAGATTAAAGCCAAGGTTTATTTTTTGGTAAAGAGATCGCATGCCTTGCAAGTAAATTGCAGAATCTTGAATCATAATATAAATTCATTTAGTACTTCATAATTTTTACTTGTATATGATGGTGAACTTATAAAATATGGTTTGTATTTACAGGATTTTCTTTGACCACACACTAGTGGTCAAGGCGATGTTGACCCCTATGATGCTCGTGGAGAGTCGTCACATGAGAAAACGACTCCACATTCATCTCATGTGCCACTGTTGTCGACTGAAAAAAATGCAATATGTTCAACAATAACCCCAAGGACAACTGTGAGTGCACCAGCTAGTGACCAGCGCACACCAGATTGTGCAAAAGAAGGGGTCGATGCAGAGCATGCTAGTATTGATATTGTTGAAGCAACATTTCCTGGATATTCCCATGTCATTAGAACAAGTACAATAAAAAAAACATTCTTGGTGGACCAAGAGCTCGTTCCAATAAATATAGAGAATATCCCAGGAAATTATTATGCATTTTTCAAGTTAGTGTTTGTAATTTGATTGTCTATATACCGATAAAACATTGTCTTTCAACTAATGATGGCATGATTGTTTTGCAAGAAATGACATTTTTTTATAAACATCTAAATGATTTGTCCTTGGAGATATTTGGGCTCACCATCTACACAAGGTGGGATAGACAAATTAGAAATTTAAAAGATGAGCTTACTAATCGGTTGGTTGGAATGTTCGACAACAAGACCTTTAATAGAGTCGTGGTCCTAAAGAAGGATGGACAACATATAAATATTATTGGGGACCAATATAGGGTTTACCTAGAAAGGAACCCTAGGTATGAGCACCCTTCGATGATTCTAGCTAGAGAGTGGAAAGGCCTAGTGGAAGATGGAAAGAAGAGGGATTTGAGAAAACAAGGAAAGCTACAACAAGGCACAGGGAGGTATGTAGTACTTTACACAATGTAATTCTAAACCTTATTATTATTAATTTATATATAGAATTTGGAACATATAACCTATTTCAACACTTTCATAGTTTTTTTGACACATCAGAGATCACAATGGCAAGATAAGAAAAAAATGGTCAGCACAATCTTGGGCCTGGTGGTTATTCGGATTTGGCGGAACGAATTGTAAGTATAGAAAAACTAATAATGCATCCAAACAATAATTTGCAAATTATTTTCATTTTATTGCATCGAAAAAGGTAAATTCATGACGTTATTCAAATATGTAGGCCGTCTGATTCAAGGAAGTGCCCACTGAGGAAGACTTGAAGCTTGGCTTCCAGCACGACAATTGTCTTTGAAAAATTTCATTGAAAATGCTATGGATATTAGGATAATTCATACTATTGATGGCATTATCTATAATTGTTAAATTAGAACACATATGGGTGAAAACGTGAAGTTGGGTAACACTTATGTGAGAATTGGGTGCCCGAGCAACATAGCAGAAGTTATTTAGCCGAATAACTATATTTATTTGGCCAATACTTTTTAACGGTGAACTATTTAAATTGACGAAACGCATAACCAACCGGTAATTTTGAGTGGTGGTTCTATGTTTATTCATCCGAATAATTGTTCTACATAAAAGGTCGGTTGCAGCCCCATTTTCATGTTTTCCGTTTGCAGTCATCTCCCGTCTTCCGCCACCCGCAACATTTCTCGTCATGCCTGTCCTGCCACCTACTTGGTCACCCGTTGTCCCCGTCTGGCCACCTGCCTGGTCGCCCATCGTCCCCATCCCCTCTTGCTTGTTGTGCGTTGACGTGTACGTCTGCTACCCTGCCACCTTTTTGGCATCCTCTCGGCATGGACGTATGTGCGTAGAGGTCTGTTCGTGGTCTATTCGTGGAGGTATGTTTGTGGTCTGTCCTCTTCTCGATAGGTATTTTTTTTCTGTCAATTTTTTTATTATAATCTGAACGTTCAACAAAGAGATTCATGGATTGCTGTAGCCAATGGCTTAAATTTCCTATTCGTCGTAGTTTTTTTTATCTTATTTTTTTTTATCTTAAAGTTTATTATACATGTTAATTAGTAGTGTAGATTTCTTTTAATTTTAATTTTAGTTCACATGTATTATGAGGAAGATATTCATTCATGAACTTTGCCTGTGGACAGAGTTCATGAACTCTGTCCCTGGTCACTTTACTTAGCATAAGGGTTTTAAGTTGTTTTTAAATAAATCATAAACAAAAAAATCTAAGTATTGAGATTTGATGGACCTAATAATATTGTAATATTTGCATATCAAATTCAAAATATGATATTTTAGTATTTTCATATCTAAGTTACAATTATAGTTATATTTTGGCTTTGGCTTTACTTAGCATAAGGGTTTTAAGTTATTTTTATATAAATCATAAACAAAAAAATCTAAGTATTGAGATTTGATGTACCTAATAATATTATAATATTTGGATATTAAAGTCAAGATATGATATTTTAGTATTTGCATATCAAAGTTACAATTATAGTTATATTTTGTCTTTAGCTTTAATAAGGCACAAGTTGGAATGAAGGAAAAGTGGAGGCATAGGTGTGCATTTAAATATATTCATGTCATTTTTGGTCTTCTGATATTTTTTCTATAATGAAGAGTCACTTAGGGTAACAAAAAAACATACATGACATCATCACTTTCCTCATGGACAGAGTTCATGAACTCTGTCCACGTGGACAGAGTTGATGAACTCTGTCCATAGGGACAGAGTTGATGAACTCTGTCCATGTGGACAAAGTTCATGAACTCTGTCCCTGTATGAGCTTAGTAGTCTTCCATTGGAGGCTCGTTCCACAAGGCTGCACAAGCTAGGCCTTCAGTTACTGCAATAAATTAACCTCTGATTAGATATTCAGAAGCTCATTCATTAGAGCTCTAGAGGGGTTAGAAAATAATTACAACTTAGTTTAATTTGGTTTATGTGCGTGAAGCTACTTATAGTTTTACATGTTTCATGTTATGTCACAAGTACAGGATAGTCATAATCATTAAAATAGTGGAATGTATTATTATAGTACAAATAACAATGGAATTTAACCTGTAATTATGATTACCAATCCGTTTGATCTATGTATTTCTAATATAAAATACCAAATATTACAAATAACAATTATTAGTACACAGCGAGGTTAGTATCATTCCCATTAATCTATGTCATAAAAGAACCACAAATAACCTGTATAATGTTTATTAGTTACAGTTTATACTTATCATTATATGAGGACATTGTACTGATTGATCTGAGTATTAAGTCCATAAATATCCATAGATCAACTCTGCATTCATAAAAGTAAGATTTGTTTGTGGTTAAGCTTTAACATATAGAAAGGGTTATAGAAATAATATATATAAGGTAAACTACTTACACCTAAGCTCTAAGCTGAGCTGATTACAACCTGTATTAATATGAAGTAATATGCAAATGCTGTTGATTACACTTTTAATGCTATAACTTTTTGTATATTGTTGGTAGGTATCATTTGTTTTTTTGGTGGTTGGTTTGTTTTGCTTTCTTCGTTGTTCGAGTTTATTTGTAGATATGGGTCGCAGAGTCATTTATATAAAGAAGGGTCATTTATATTTATTTGTAGATATGAGTCGCAGATTATTTGGAGTTATAGATATGATTGATCAAATCTATAACTCCAATTACTCCACGACTGATATTTACACATGAAATTTAGAGGAAGCAGAAGTAGTAATGATTTTACTTGTTTTTTCTTCAAGGTATGTACTATTACCCACATGTATCATTCGATAGTTAATGTACGCATGGATAGAGTGCATGAACTCTGCCATTGTGGATAGAGTGCATGAACTCTGTCCATGTGGACAGTGCATGAATTCTGTCCAAATAGACGGAGTGCAACATCTTTTTGTTTGGAATTAAATTCTGCCATTGCTTCCTATACTCTATTTTATTATAGAATGTCTCTTATTATGGTAAGTATGTATATTGCTATTCATTGTACCTATATTGTCCCATGTAGTCAATACAAAATAAATCAAAATTTTTATCCCACTACTCCAAGATTAGCTCTATGATTACCATTGCTTACTTCCTTCTTTGTTCGTATTTGGGTGGCTTACTAGATAAAGATGACTACTATGATTTTAATTGTTTCTATTTTTGAGTGCTTACATTGTAACCACCTATTGTAATATTCAAATTGAGAACAATTTTTTATGATTCTATGGAATAATGAAAATATTTGTAGATATAATTGATGTGTTGATTTAGGATTTAGATTAAGATTTATGTTCATGAATTGATTCCTTGACATAAAGAAATGTAACTTTTACTTAATATTTGACCATATTGGTTCCATTCATTTAAAACATCAAAAACACAAAGATTGGCACATTAATTTCTCATACATCCAACAATAAATTAGCTATATTCATTTTAAGAACTATTAGATAATATTAGGGACATCTAGGTCCTTATTAAAAAGTTAGTTTTTTTAGTAGCTAGGTCTTTGAATTTGAGGAATCAACATGTAGAATTTGAATATGTTATGAGTTGATATTTGTGTAAACTTGTAGATATCATATCAAATGGAAAGAGAGCAGCCTTTGAGACATAAGCATAGGAGGTCATGACATTCTTCGGGAGTTGGTGTCACAAATGATAATCGAAGGCTGTCAACTTCACCTCGGGATTCAAGCTTATTGTATAGTTCACATTCATTCGATCGTCGACGAGGCGATACTGGTAGAGATGAATCCCCCTTATCCTTTGTGGGTGAAAGTGGATCTCGACCTTCTGTACGGGAGACAAGCCTGGATGCAGAGCAATGTTAGCAAGAGGCTTGTCATTCTACACAGAGTGGCGAAGGTCAAGCTAGGACGCAATATGTTCAACTGACTGAGGGCTGTACACCCATTATGACCTATCCATGAGATTTACTGGAGGAGCTTCCATGGGAAAGTGGTCTTCAACAAACGACCCTTGAAAGCTGCAGAGCTCACTATGACAATTTGCAAAACGATCTTTCTAGTTTGGATCTCACTCCAGAGAACAAGCAAAGTATAGAGATGGTTTTGCAATCACTACAAAAATTCATTGAGGTATATGAGTATCTTGGACCAACAACAGATGGTTTTGTTTCCTTGATGCAGAGAAGAAAGGCACAGGCGATGGGTCTAGACAAGTGGGCTGTCGTGAAGGAGAGAGTGACTAGAGAACATGCCAACTCAATGTTTAACTTCAAAGAGGGCCTAAAGCGTAAAGCATTGAAAGTAAAATATTTTAAGCACCTTGAACTTGCACATTTTTTATATGATTGGTTCCTTGTAGCCTATGGTTGGTTGACATGGAATGATGAGGTTCCTAATTATTTTTCTAGGTTTTTTTATGCCGATTTTTTTAAAATATGAAGCCAGAATATACTGATATTGATTCCGAGTTTTATGGAGTTGGAAAGAGGAGGATATGCAATCGAAAAGGTGCTCTTAGAGATCCCAGTACTCTTCAACCTCCACCTCAGATATCTCATCCACCTAGGCTTGTGACTTACAAATCAGAGATGCCACCCGCATCACAAGTTGGGACAACTGCAAGGCATAATGTTGCTGAAGGTTTAACTTCGGTATTTGTAGCAGTTGATGTTGGATTGAGTTGAAAGAGGGCTCAAGCCACTATTCGTCAAAATTTTGTTTACAAAACAAATGATGAGTTAGATCGTATGGGCATTGAAGATCTAAAGGCCTATGCCAAGGTTTGTCGTGATATAGCTTCGGATAGAATATCTAATGACACGTCAAGTATAGGAGAGGTTTGTGTACTTTCAATCTATTTACTTTATTTATTTATTTTGAATTGAACCTTTTGTTACATTATATCTATGTATGATATTATTCTTTTTTGATGTATAGTAATAAATACATGACGCAAATATTTATTGGTTTCAGTTTTCTCGACTGTTAAATGAACATAATTTTAGAGTCTCCACTAGTCAAAATGTTGGAAATATAGAAGAGCATTTTGGAGGGGTATATTTATTACTTACATATTTGTATTTATGTTTGAAAGATATTTTATCTTTTTTTTTAAAATTTAACTATGTATCTTATTGTTAATTTGACTTATCCATGCAAGTTTCTTTAGATTCGAACTTTTTAGATGATTTTCCATCTATTGTGAGCTAATGATTTTATTTTTTTTGTTTCGGTTTTAAGTTAATTGCTTAAGATTAGTTTTATTATTATTTTACTATGATTTATTTATTAACAAAATTTAAATTTTAAGGGAAGAGAACATATTGAAATTGGCGGTGAAGATATAGGTTCTCTGATGGATGTGGATATTGGCACCGAGGTAATTTTGTTCATAATTGAATTGTTCTCTGATATATAATTTTAAATAGTTTAAATAATTTTTGACATTTGTAAATTGCTTTTATATACGTTGAAGCTTGGGTCTCTTTGATCTTTTCGAGGCAAAGGGGAGACTCCACTGGAGGATAGTGTTGGAATTGTAAGTTTAATATTTTACTTTTTTGAATTTAGTTTAAAATAGTTTAAATATTTTGTAAGATTCATAAATTGTTTTTATACATGTTTCAACTTGGGTCTCCTCCACCTTTTAGAGGCAAAGGGAAGACTCCATTGGATGATAGAGAATTTTAGTTAATTTTGTTAATAATTGAATTGTTCTTCTATATTAGTTTAGTATTTCAATGTTTTGATTTTAGTTTTAAATTGTTTAAATAATTTATGATATTCATAATCTGTTTTTATACATGTTGTAGGTTGTTATGAGTCCAAGGGAAGATCCTAGTAGAGGATAGTGGTGGACTTCCATTTAGAGAATTATTTATATTGTTCTGTTTTGTTGATATATATATTGTAGTTGTTTTGGACATCGAGGAGCTTAATTTTTGGATTATACATATGTACATTGAACTCACATGTTCATGATTGTTTTTATTATTATTATATACATGTACATTGACCTTACATATTGTTTTTTTTATATTATATACATGTATATTGAAGTTACATATTATGAATGTATGTATTATTAAATTTATGTATGTTTGTAGATGTAAAATATTTTTAGTGTTGAGAAGTTGAGAATGTTAGGAATGTTAGGAAGTTTTGATAGGTGTAATCTAATGTTAAGAATGAATATGGGGAATGTTAGGAATCAATGTAGGGAATGTGAGGAATGAATGTTAGGAAATGTTAGGAATGTTAGGAAGTTTTGATAGGTGCAATCTGATTTTAAAGATGAATATGGGGAATGTTAGGAATCAATGTGGGGAATGTTAGGAATCAATGTTAGAAAATGTTAGGAAACAATGTGGGGAATGTTAGGAATCAATGTTAGGAAATGTTAGGAATGTTAGGAAGTTTTGATAGGTGCAATCTAATGTTAAGAATGAATATGGGGAATGTTAGGAATCAATGTGGGGAATGTTAGGAAAGGTTGGGAATATTAGGAAGTTTTGATAGGTGCAATCTAATGTTAAGAATGAATATGGAGAATGTTAGGAATCACTGGGTGGAATGTTAGGAATGGATGTTAGGAAATGTTAGGAATGTTAGGAAGTTTTGATAGGTGCACTATAATGTTAAGAATGAATGTATGTATTATTAAATTTATGTATGTTTGTAGATGTAAAATATTTTTAGTGTTGAGATGTTGATAATGAATGTTAGAAAGTTTTGATAGGTGCAATATTCCTAACTCACATCTTGTATTCACAATCAAAGTTTAGATAATGGTCATATACATAACTAGAATATTATCTCTTGTCATTGAACTTTAATTTATTACTTGCCATTGGCAATATGCCTCTGCATCACATGGAATATTTTTTATTACTAAGGTAACATTAGCAACTTGATTATGAATTCTAGTAAATTAAAGTTCAATCCATGAAGTTTCTAAGGTAACATTAGCAACTTGATTCTTAATTCTAATAAATTAAAGTTCAATTATGAATTCTAATAAGGAAACATACTAAATGACTAAGTACACAATTATTCTGAATTCTAAAACATCAATCCATCTTTGAGCATGATAGCCAATCTTAACATAAAACAATAAATGATATAGTTAAAAACATCGCAATGGAATGCCGTCCTCAATTAGCCGTTCATGGTCATATATAGACAGTTTCCATTTTCTATTTTTAAGTTTTTTTTCGATGGAACTTGTACCAATTTTATTCGAGATGCACATACTAAATGACTATACTGACAACATATAACATCAGGTTCATAATCCTCAAAAGCAGACATAATTTTCAGTCATATGGTTCTGCTGCAAAAAATAACCTTTTAAAATGATGGATCCTCTCTCATATGTAAATCCGTTGTCATTGTAGTCCTCCAATAACTTCATTTTTCCTTCAGTGCATTGCATCAAATAATATTTAACATTTTCGTTGTTGTCTAAAGGTGCAATCACAATGAAAACATGTCCTGTGCAAATTATAATTGGCGTTAATCTTTTAAGTGAATTAAATTGATTATATAGACATAAGGTGATGGAAAACAATGAACAATCAACAAGATCATTACCTTATCTAACAAGATTTGAAATTCTATTGCCATTATATGATATTTTATTTCTTCTGATTCTAATTCTTCTATGCTTTCTAGTGGAATTTTCCCTTTTGGATTAATCTTTGTGTTTTTTCAATGTTTTAAATAGTTGTTCGTTATATTTTCACAAACTTCTGTAGATTCAACATTTTCAGTGCAAATATGACAAAAAAATGATTGCTTTCTACTGTAAAATGCAAACACGTTTTGGAAGGCTTTTGTTTGAATAGAGTGAAGTTCTCTAGTCCCATGTATGGTGCTAGCCTTGTATGGTATTGATATATCTATATCTTGGACCCCAAAAATCTAAAAGAACCTACACAATAAATGATAAATCACACGTTTTGGAAGGCTTTTGTTTGAATAGAGTGAAGTTCTCTAGTCCCATGTATGGTGCTAGCCTTGTATGGTATTGATATATCTATATCTTGGACCCCAAAAATACAAAAGAACCTACACAATAAATGATAAATCACAAATGAAAACTTTTAATGTTAGTGTACAAATACTTCAATGTTAGTAGATACATTTTTTAAAATTGACAATTAATTTAAATTAAAAAAATCGTGTACATACCTGCGCACATCTTTTGATTGTTGTCTACAACATGGCTTAGATGTGATTTAAACCATTGGACAACCTCTGCATTTGAATGGAATCGTCTAGAAGAATGGTTCATTTTCCATTTCGAAGTGCTCTTTTTACGCATGCTCCTGCACCATCATGTTCACCTTTTCCATGTCCAGTTTCAAAGAAATTCCAACGATGTTTAATGTTCAGTGGTTTATGAAGTCAACATAACCAAAAAAATGATTGTGAAGATTTAAATTGTCCCGCACATCCATCCGACCATATCGAATGTTCATTGAATTTAACTTCATGCCTTTTTAGTGAATCATAGAAAATTCTTTCAATACAATGTTGAACAAAATGTGTATCAAGTGTACGATCATCATTGATATAAAAGTGATATTCTTTAATCACATATCGATTGTCACACATGATTTCAATTCCATCAACATCTTGTTGAGAATGTCTATATAGAATATGGACAAATATCGAAACTTGGTCAGAATGATAGTATTCACTTTGAATCTCTTTTTGTGTAGCAAATGTGTAGTTTTCTGCAAAATCAATCACAGAAAAAATTGTTTTGGCTAAAAAAATTTCATGGGAATGTTTGAATTGAAGGTCTTGCCATCGTTCTCTATGTGAATACTTGGTGTATTTATAAATTTCACTTTCAAATTTCTTGAGAACATCTGTCACACATATTTTATCTTCTTGTAAATTAATTCTTTTGGAATGTGCATCATTAGAACTTGTAGAATAATTGTTGTATTCATATCTTCTCCAATCAACGGTTACATTTGAAAGTGACTAATCATTATCGATAGGGTATTTATTATGTGATAAAAAAATATTTCCACAACGATGACAATGTTTTCCATTGACACATTTCTTATTATAAAATACTTTATCGTGATTTCTCTCACATAGAGTTTGAGATATGAATTCATGTATTGTGGGCGGAGGTGGTGAATTTGTCTAAAACATTTTACCAAATTCAAGAAACGTGTCATAATATAATTGAAATTGCACATGTTAATGACAACAACATGTGCCACGTATAGTAATAGGTCTAACATACCATGGTTTTTGTTGCACAAATGTAGTGATTGACATATTAATTCCACGATGATCCTCCTTGAATTTATTGAACAATTGTGCTTGTGGAATTTCCATTATATGTTTTAGACAGATTTCATATACATTTCATGATACTCTCACAGCCCTTGAATTTGGTGAAACTCAAGCATGTTCCAATCAATATTTCTGTACAATATCTTTAACATCTTCTCCCATTCTATCTTTGTAAGGTTGTCTACAAATAATTGCTCAGTAACCAAGTTCATCATTTTCATCTATTTGCATTCTGAATTTGCTATGTTTGTATAATGTCTTTCTTGAGGTTCCAATTGCTTGTGCTAGCTGTGTTGTCAAACGTTTTTGTCTCATTAGAGGAAATTTGGGGTCTAAAATGGGCCTTATAAGAAAACGTGCCAAAATAAGTTTTTGTGAGTTGGAATTCAAGAACCAATAGAATTTCAATAAAATAAGTCAACCATAATGGTTGAATTGACATATTTGTCATTAAAAAAACTACTTTTTTTGTTCGTATTTTCGACATATCTCATTGTGTTTTTACTCAAATTTCGATCAGGAGAGCTCATTGGATGCGGAATTTGATTCTGCATCCAACGAGTACCCACACTGCATACTTTTAATGGACCCTGCTACCCCAAAAATAAGAAATACCTGAAAAACATGATGATGATGTCATCATCATGTTTTTTCAGGTATTTCTTGTTTTTGGGGTAGCGAGGTCCATCAAAAGTATGCGAAGTGGCTACTTGTTGGATGTGGAATCAAATTCCGCATCCAACGAGCTCTCCCGATCGAAATTTGAGTAAAAACACAGGGATATATGTCGAAAATACGAACACAAAAAGTAGTTTTTTTCTTTCTTCCTCCAAAATTAATCAATATTATTTTATTATTTTAACTATTATTTTATTATTTTAACTATTATTTTATTATTTTCCTTAGGAGGCCCATTTTAGACCCCAAAATTCCTTTAATGAGTACTAGCTGAAACAATTGCTGTCTGAATTTCTCTATGTGCAACACTGGTATCTTTCTTTCTGGATTTTCCAAATTTTTTTATTGCATCACCTATATTTTCTATCACATTATGTTTCAGTTTCGACTGTTTTGTCACCTTGTGAATACCAAATAATGGCATACCACCTTCTAACTTCTTGGACACCAATAAACATTTCAAAATTTGTGCTTGTCCTACTATTGAATAATCCTTGAGAATATCATCATAAATTTTTGTAGCACGATATCGTGCAACATGTATGGGTAAATTTTCTCCATAATTGTTGCAATTAATTTCTTCTAACATTTCATCATCAATGGTGAAAGTACCTATACATCAAGTTAAATTTAAATTAACATATGTCCAAAAATACAATTCATTATAAAAAATGAATTTGGAAAATACATGATATATACATATCGGTTCCAATTTCTGGATCTTGATTTTGATCTTCAATATTGACTTCATAAACATTAACATGTAAATCACTATTTACATCATCAACAATGGTCTCTTCAACTTCCATTTGTTCTTATTGTACCCTATTTTCAATTTCCATTTCATCAAAATTGTCATGTAAATATGTTCTTATATCTTCAATTCTCTCTTCCGTTTCTGCAACCCTTGCTATGTTGGGTCTATTTCTAAGTTTTTGTTTTTTCCTATTATCATCATCATCACATTTACAATCACTTTTTTTTTTACGGTTTGTCTTATTTCCCATGATTGTTTAGTCTCCTTTGGAAAAACCCCTTGGAAAAAAATAAGAACACCTTGTAAAGAAATCTTCTTTATAAAACCATTGGAAACAAAAACCTCTTTGAAAAATACTTTGAAAAAAAACCTTCTTTGAAAAAACAACTTATAAAAATATTTTGGAAAAAAAAAACTCCTTTCCAAAAATACCTTGCAAAAAAACTCTTTGGAAAAACCCATTGCAAAGAAATAACCTACTTTGCAAAAATACCTTGGAAAAAAAAACTCTTTGAAAAAACCCCTTGCAAAGAAATAACTCCTTTGCAAAAATACCTTAAAATACAAAATATTTTGCAAAAGTGCCTTGGAAAAAAACTCTTTGAATGTACCTCTTGGAAAGAAATAAGAAGAAAAATACATTTTTGCAAAAAAAACTCTTTGGAAAAACCCATTGCAAAGAAATAACCTACTTTGCAAAAATACCTTGGAAAAAAAAAATCTATGAAAAAATCCCTTGCAAAGAAGTAACTCCTTTGCAAAAATACTTTAGAACACAAAATCTTTGGCAAAAGTGCCTTGGGAAAAAACTTTTTGAATGTACCCCTTGGAAATAAATAAGAAGAAAAATACCTTGTAAAAAAAGTCATTTGGCAAAAGAAATCTCCTCTGAAAACCCCTTCAAAAATATTTTGATTAGATATATGCGAAATGAAAATGTGTGAAAATAATGAGTCTATTTCATTTTACTTATACGAATATAGATAACGTAAAAAAAAAATTTCGGCCGACGAATTTTTTTTGCTTTTGGTTTTTCGTCCGAACAACCTTTGTTGTAAATAACAGTTCCGTAATGGAAAAGTATTATTCGGCCGAATAATGTTTCGGGCGAATGATTATTCGGTTAAATAACCCATGATACCTGAAACCAGAACATTTTTCAGGTTTCTCCATTTTTAGAAGGAAAAATGGATGCCTTACACTACAAATCGACTGTCGGACTTGATACCATTAGTTTCATCATTGAATCTACTTTCTGTAGGTATAGATTTTGTTGTGTATAGGTGAGATCCGATATGTTTTTATTTTTTTGTTTCTTAACATGTGTCAAGTTTCATTTCATCTCTTTCAAAATGTGGTGAATGAAAAATATATAACTTTAAAAATACACCACCTATAAAATTGAAACAAATATGGTTCAGTTAATTGGAGTGTCTACTTCAAAAGGGTATTCGTAGATTTTTAATTTTTATAGTCAATTGAGAGAAAAGTGTCGCAATCAAAAACATGTTGAAAATCGACAAAGTTTCTCCATTGATTGAATTCAAAAAAATATTATAATTAGTATATAGATCCGTTGGTTACAAAATTATAGTCATCGCAATATTATATTGTGTGTAGATTATCGTAGCATATTTTTTTTTTGCAAAACACAAGTTTAACGATGATTTTAGGGGTGCAACCAAACATGACTATTTTTTAGTCCTTTAATTTTATAAGGACACACCATCAAATATTTGCCAAAACGACATATCAAATCTCAATAAAAAAATTGAAAAAAATATGAATAGAAAGCTAACATAATTCTCTAAAAGTTTTGTTTTTACATAAAAGTGAAATTGTAAACAAAAATATCACTTTCGTTCTCCCAAAGTCGAAAAACATGAAAAAAATCAAATTTATTTTCTCATAAGACCCCCCAAAATAGACACCCATCTTCATGGATTCACCCACATTTGAAGAATAATAACTAGTGATTTGTGTTGAAGGTGTCTAATATCATGACAAGAAGAAAAAATCCTTTCTTCTTCTATCTTTTGCTCATGTGGATCACATTCTTCCTCAAATATAAGGTCGTAGCAATGTTATTGAGGTATGGAAGAAGTTTAAAAATTTATATCAAACCTCTAATGAACTTTGAAATTTATTTATGTTAAAAAAATTAGCGAATATGAAGATGGATAAATCTGATTCTATGATAGATCATGCCTAGAATGAGTTTGTGGTGATTGATACTGAAAATAAAGATATAGTATTATTGGCATTTTGTTCAATAGCTTCCTTGATTCACATTGAATTTCGATAAACTTCATTTTTCATATCTTCTTGACAGAATATTCCAACATTCAAAGAAGTTGTAGGTTTGATGATCAAGCAAGAAGAGAGGTTAAAGAAGAATGACAATGAAGGTCCAACTAGAGTTTTCATAAGAAGTTGTGGAGGAAGATGTTGAGATAGAGGTTGTAACAGAGGAAGGAGCACCAGGAAACAAGATTAGAAAATTAATTCACAGTTTCAAAGGTAATTCTCAAAGTACCAAATCCAAGTTTTTCAATTATTGTGGCTAAAATAATCATAATGGTCAAATTGTCCACACTTGACACATTGTAGCAGAGGCTTAAATGTTAAGTTGTTTGTCTCATTAGGTTTAGAATGACCTTGTGTTGGAGCATTTTGTGGATTATATAGTTTATGTTACAATAGATTCCATAGATTGTTTATTTAAATTGACTGGATTTTAGAAATTTTAATTTCAATAATTATAGAAGCAACATGTATCATACTTTCATGGTTGTGTATTTTCTCAATGAATCCCCTTATCATTACAAGCTTCTAGCATATTTTCTGGGGGACATTCATCTTGTACATGATTGTCTTATACAAGAACAAGTCATCTCCTTATCTTGACTGAGTACTTGATGTATTTTTTCTTGACCCTAAGTCACTTGTAGTTACGATGCACAAGTATGGATTGTTGTATATTTCCCTATTGAATTGAGTTCTTTATACAACTTTAAAGCAAAATGCTTCTTTTATGTGTCCAGATTCAAATTCCACACATTGAATCAAAATCATGATAAAAACCATGTATAAATGAATAAGTCTTCTTGTGTTTTAGTTGGGCATTGGTTAATCATCCAATCAAACTTTAAATTCATTTATATTATTGCAACATCTCAATCCATTTGATTTGAATATACCAAGTCAAGTCTTTAAATTCTAGGTTGAATTGAGTTAGTCATACTCATTATGGATATCTCATAAGAAATGTAAATGGATTTCATAAGAAGAAACCTCATTTTTCTTGTTATACCACAATAAAGTGGCTCCTTTCATGGTAGACACAAATTATTTTAGTCTTTGGGTTTCATCAGTAAATTTATTACTTAAAATATAGATCACAACTTGATATATGCAACCCTCCATCAATAGTACAATGAAATGTTGTTAGTTTCATTGGGCTAACTTTGGGAGAACTGGTAGTTATATGAAGCTGAGAAGTATCCATGCCAGATGTTATTGGTGGAGGTGGGGGAGGAGGTTGCAGAAGAAAATGAACTTGCTCTAGATATGTGGAGGGTTGGAAGGTAAGTTGACTTGGCATTAGATGGGTCTGGTTAAGTTGAATTCAATAGTTTAAATCCTAGTATTATTAGGCATAGAAGGATTATGTGGTAATTTTGTCTAGGTTATTGAGTTTCTATGCAGAACCATGTAGACCTCTTGTTGCTCCACATATATTTCACTTTATGCATGTGTTTCATTTTCAATACTATCATTTAGGCTTTATACATTTATACATAAATGAGGCCAAACTTGCATTAAGTTCATGCCTTTCTTTATGTTTGTCAGTTGAGGACATTTAGATATTTATGTCTTTCTTTCTTGAATTAATTTCAAAGAAAATTGGCATTATGTAATCCATTAATTATGGTGTTGGTTTTCAAGAAAGCATGGACTGCAACAGTCTCTATTAACATGATATTTTTTTTATAGGCTTCAACATATGTCAACTCAATGGAACATATGAAAATTTAATAGAGTAGGTATGTGCACCCTCCATTTGTGAGTGTGTTTGATTCTCTAAATTTTCTAGATTTCTTACAATCCTGTAGCATTGACTCTAAATATTTATGCTTTTCCACTTTCTATTACCTTTCCAAAATGCAA